>JAKELP010000027.1:6617500-7214460 GCA_029929735.1 Mimosa pudica
TATCAAGTAGTAGTAGTAGATCGATCGAAATACTTACATTTGCTACATATAAAAGAGCTTGAGATTAATGACATTGATGTTTTTTGTGGTTGGAGAAAGTGTGAAATGGCCGTCCTTAAAATCTAATACTCTCTCCGTTCCTAAATATAGGACCTAGATGACTTTTTTGAAAAATCTTAAAAAAAACAAAAAATAAGTTAATTATAAATTGATTTACCTAATTTTTTCTCTTAAACTAGTTTATTTTACCTATAAGCTAATGGATAATGTAAAAAGATATCAAATATGTCATCATTTAATAACCTATTTCGCAACCTTAATCTTTCCAAAAAAAAGTTATCTAGGTCTTATATTTAGGAACAGAGGTAGTACAAGGAATGAATAAAAACAAGAGTACATGTTGAGAGTATCTTGTTGGGAGAGTGACAAAGAATAAAACGCATTACTGAGATGGGCGCATTTTTTAAAATTTAAAAATCTTTTTCTTTTTGTTGCCCCCAAAGTCTCTGCAACTTCGAGCACTGTGAACGTTAATTAAAGAATATGCCTCAGTTGAAAATGAAGCTCGTCCTTTACTCAGTTCTGACATAAATCAGAAATTCCTTCGTCTTCTTCTCCATTGACTCAGCCCTTCTTCTCTCTTTCTTCTATTATAATTTATTTCAAGTTTTCCCTACTTCTTCATATATTTTATTTGCTGTGTATACATAGGAAATACTCCTATTATCAATAGTAGATCTCAGTCTAGATAAAATAATTTATCATTACTTTGTCCAAAATAACTTTTTGTTTGCATGGCACTCATGGTCTGCAATTGTTATATAATTAGAGTAGTTAGATAGATAATTAACTAATTAACCGGTAGATCATAAAAATATATTTGATTTCGTTATTTTTAATAAACAAGTATTGGTCCTAAAACATCATCTCTAATCGTGTGCATTCAGACTAAGAAACTTTACATTTACAATCAATAAGAACGGACACACACACAGTTTAATAAAAAGTGTTAAATTTTGGAAACAAAGAAAATCAATATCTAGTATATATTATTAAAGTAGACTCATTGTCAATTTAGCTTAATTCTTATATTGAAAACCGGAGAAAGTAACTAATGGAAGATAATGAAGCGCCATACATAAATACGTGCATGCATGTGTGTATCAACATATATAATAAGCTCCTATGTTTAATTATTTATTGATCATCTTATGTGAAACTAGCTTATTTTGAAAATGAAAACAGTCTGTTTCTCGGTTGCTAATTCTAATGATTCCTTCCATGAGTGTACCCACAAGTTTTGTATGATTGCTACCGGTACATTACGTTGTCAGCCTATACTGAAAAATAAAGTACATACAAGAGAGAGATAAGCAGAGATTCCCATGTACACACACAAAACATACACATTGAGAGTCTGTTTGGTTGCCAAGGGAATTGAAGAAGGAAAGTGAAATGGAAGGAAAGTGGAGGTTTTTTTGTAATTTAGATATATCCTTGGGCCCACAATTTTTTCTCTCCATCTCACACTTCTCTTGGGGCCCACACACTTTATTTTTCATCATTACCTCTATTTTCCATACTTTACCCCTATACCCAATTCCAATTCCAATTCCATTACCTCAATTCTACCCATACAAACGGGCCGTGAGAGTCTGTCTGGTTGCCAAGGGAATTGAAGAAGGAAAGTGAAATGGAAGGAAAGTGGAGGTTTTTTTGTAATTTAGATATATCCTTGGGCCCACAATTTTCTCTCTCCATCTCACACTTCTCCTGGGGCCCACACACTTTATTTCTCATCATTACCTCTATTTTCCATACTTTACCCCTATACCCAATTCCAATTCCAATTCCATTACCTCAATTCTACCCATACAAACGGGCCCTGAGAATCTTGTTTGCACTATAATGTGGAAGAAAGAAGACAAGAGCGAGGAGATTCTTAGACTTTTTTGCAGTAGAAAAACAATGCATGTTATCTCTGAATTGATTTAATCAGTTTGTTTGCGGAAGGGAAGCATATTTCTGAAAAACGTAACCAAAATATCACTGTGTTCAGTACTCAATGTATAACTACAATTAATGATTTTTCAATTATTTTCTGAAAAAAAAATTAACAATTTTGTGATGTTATGTGTTTGAAATTAGAAGTAGGGAATCGATATACATAAAGAAGTTATAATCTTTGCCCTAAAGCTTGAGAGTTGCAGGAAACCTCATCATTCTCCCATAACCTCTTCTGTACTTTTTTCTCCATTCTCCAATTGTCATCTTCCTGTCTTTAAGAAAATTGAAAATGACAAATTTAAGAAGACATATTCATTCTCTCATAAGCCTGCCTCATCAAGAGGGGCATCATAAATAATCTTAATCAAGAGGAGTATAAAACACACACACACATCAATTACGATTTCAAGAAAGTTATTTAATTATTGTTCTACAATAACTTGTTCATCATCAAACGAATCAAATCAAATTAGCTTGAATATAAGAAAAATTAATTAAGCAAACAACCAGTTTAAGACTTTTTTACATTTGGATTTGTTATTTAACTTATTCTTGTAATCGCATGGTTTTTAAGTTTTAACTTGTAACTGTACTGTGGCCATTTTATTTAAGAAAAAAAACAAAAGAAAACTAGAGGAGAGAGAGAAAGTAGGTAGAAGGAAGCACGTGATACGTATCGTAGACACTCAGAACAAAATCACTCTCACATGAAAGCTTGACCTTCTTGTCAGAATTCCCATCAATTTAAGTCAAACCAATTTGTTGGAAAACTAAATACTATTGCCATTAAAACACGCCCACGTTTTAGTTTTAGATTTGTTGGGCTACTTCAGTCACACGTAACATTGCTCGAGATGTTGTCGTTCTCATCCACCCTTTTACTTTACTTTCAATTTTTTTGCTTTCAGATGATCATTTTACTGCATTTCCTTTTCTCTTCCAAGACATTGTTAGAACTATGTAATCTTTTTTAGTTAATATCATTTTGTCTTTTATAAAAAAAAAATTGTAGGATTTAAAAGTAAATTTCTAAAACATTTTCAGGGATTTTGTAGTCATATATCATATGTTTGGGTGGTATCTCAACTCAACTTTTCTTTTTCAACTCAAATTGGAGTCGAGTTAGCAACTTAATCGATTAAATTAATGATCAAGTGACATGATATTACACTATTTAAATTCTTCATATGTGGATCCCTTCAAAGACATCATATACAATTGGAATGATATATACAGATGATATTAACATGGTCCATATACAAAGATGACACACAAGTCGAGACATGGTCCAAATTCTTCATATATAAATGAAGATGCAATAGAAAAACTTTTTGATAGCTGTTCATGCACATGAAAAAAATACATCCAGCGTTTAGGGCTTTGGAGTTTTTGATCTTACAAGATTTTTTCCTACTGCGCAATGTACGGAATTTAAAGCTAAAAAAAAGTTAAATATCATTTTGGCTAATGAACTATTTTGAAAGGGTCAATCTGGCCAAAGAACAATAAAATGGGTCAATCTGGCCAAAGAACAAATAAAATGGGTCATTTTGGCCAATAGCTCAAAGGAAAATACTAAAATACCCTTTTTAAAATAAAAAAAAGGTTAAATATCATTCTGACCAATAAACTATTTTGAAAGGGTTAAATTGGCCAAAGAACAATAAAATGGTTCATTCTGGCCAAAGAACAATTAAAATGACTCATTTTGGCCAAAGAGCTATTGGAAAATACTAAAATAACCTTGGACATCTATTTAATATAATTTCTGAAAATGTGGGGCCCACATTTAAAATAAAAAATTACTCTCTCCACCCCCATCTCTCTCTCCTCCCACCTTCCCTCCTTTCACCACCACCGACCACCACCCTCCTCCCTCTCTCTTTCTCAACCTCACCCACCGTCCCTCCCTCACCGCCTTGCACTGCCACAACAAATCTACTTTAATTTCTTGAGTTGGTGGTCGGTGGCGTTTTGATAAGTTAGTCACGTGACTGGGAAAAAAATGAGAACACTCAATCACATACACATATTTGTCTCGGCCTTCTCCTTTTTTTAGATCCAGACTCCACGTAAGCCGTTTTCATCATCCCAATCCAATCTCAATCCTTCTCCTTCAAAATAATTTCAACAGATCAGAATGAATATTAATAACATTGTTTCACCCACTTCTGCTCCTACTATTCCTATTTCTTTTTGCCTTCCTTCCTCTTCGTCCATAGCGCTGACGGCGACATGAATTCCGTTTTTGGAGTTTGAAGGCGGGACATTGAGAGAGGGCGACACAGTGAATGGAGAATTAGAAAGGGAGGAGAGAGAGAGAAATAGACGGTGGGTGAGGATGAGAGAGAGAAAGGGAGGAGGGTGGTGGTCGGTGGTGGTGAAAGGAGGGAAGGTGGGAGGAGAGAGAGATGGGGGTGGAGAGAGTAATTTTTTATTTTAAATGTGGGCCCCACATTTTCAGAAATTATATTAAATAGATGTCCAAGGTTATTTTAGTATTTTCCAATAGCTCTTTGGCCAAAATGAGTCATTTTAATTGTTCTTCGGCCAGAATGACCCATTTTATTGTTCTTTGGCCAAATTGACCCTTTCAAAATAGTTCATTGGCCAAAATGATATTTAACCCAAAAAAAGAAATTGAACTAATGATTTTCATTTTTTTTATGATCATCCATTTTAGCATTAAAAATTGAAATTTATCTACAAACACGCGCAACATATGTAACTAGGGTAGACCCCGTGCGATGCACGGGGGGGCAGGCATTTATGATCATTACTTGTGGAAAATATTTCCATTTGTAGTTTCCTATGTCATCAGATTTTTGTTTCCTCTTTTTTCTTCTTATTTATAATTACTACCAATGAATTGATTTTAAAAAATATAAATTTAGATCACATGTAATATTTTTAATTTGGCTAAGAATTTAAAAAAGAGAGAGAAAATGTTGAGCTAGTAAGTGGGTTACGGTATGAAAACGAGTGATTGAATCTTGGGCTACGTTATGAGAACACGTGATTGAATTTCGGGAAGCGCTCTTATTGGGAGAGGGGACAATCTTACCTATGTGGGCAATACTCATACCCCTCAAGTCCAGATTAAACAGGGCGGTGATTAACCCAAATAAAAAGAAAATATATCTCCAACCTCTCTCATTCAACCCCCCTCCCAAAATAAATAATTTCCCCTCAAGCACCTCCCTCATCAAAAAGTTTACTTTGACTACATTTTTTGTGGTTTATCTTTCCAAATAATTTAAATGCCATGACTGCTTCTAGCACAATTTTGCAATGCAAATAAACTGGAGTCAAGCAAGTAAAGTGATAATCTAATTTCTTATGAATTTAGACCATAAAAAGCCAACCACGCCTGCAAGCAAGTACTGTCGCAAGATCAATTCACAATCCATATCAATATGAGGATAGCCAAATATAAACACAATATTTGGCTAAAAAAGCGAAGTAAAGGGAATGGGAAAAAAACATGCCTAGTAAGAACATCAAATTTTCTTAGACGAAAACAACAACAACAAAGTCTTATCCAATTATATGAGGTCGGCTGCATAGATCAAAATTTCTTAGAATAACCTTAAGAAAATTCTCAGCCCTAGATCCCATCTCTGATCTCTCAAAAAGATGATGGAGTCCTTCTATCTATGAAGGAGATGGATGGAATCCTTGGGAAATGTTCTCTTTGAAAAAATATTCCTGAGTCAATTTGCCGATACTTGCTGCACAATGTCACCATTTTCAGAGGTTTTGTGTTAATAAAAATCCTTAGTCAAGGTAAAGAAATTATAACAGATACTTGCTGCACAATGTCACCATTTCCAAGCCTAAACAGTATTAACTGTGCTGCATGAAAAAAATTTGTATAAAAGTGAATGTGTGCAGATATTTGCCTTTTGTAGAATTTTCTCCTGATGCATAAAAACCTCTGACAACAAAAGGAAATCATCTTAGTATGCTTTACAATCCTGGAAGAACGATGAAATAATTCATATTATAGAAGAACTATAAATAAATTATAAACAAAACATAGCTGATCTCATCAAAACAAACGAACACACGCATCAACATTGAAATGTGGCACCACAATGAACGTTCTAATGACAATTTGAAGAATGACATAATAATTGGGACTATCAAAGCATATACTACCTAAATCTGAACTTTCTTTAAGTTAACAAATTTCCTATTTTTACCATAAATTTGTCTTTAACATTACACATGAAACTTTACATACAAACTTACTTGAATAGGTGTAGTGAAAAACCTTGCGTTGTAATACTCATCAGTGGGTATATTTCCAAACTTTCCAAAAAACAGCAGTGAAATTCACATATAATCCACCTGCTATATAATATAATCAATTTGTTGAGTCATAAAAACTAACGCTTGGTTTCTGATTTGAAATTGAAAAAGGCATACATTATTAAATAATGCAAATCATGATTTGATTTAACACATATGGACCCCAAACACTTTGTTTCAACCAATCTCCAAGTCATTGATTTAAATTAATTTCCACTTATGTCACATTTTCCTTTAACTGCGAAAACTATTAGTGAACAATTCCATAAAACAATCCTAAATTTCGCGCATTTTCAGCACAATACCAGGAGTGACACTAACCCTGCAGAGAAAAGGCAAAAGCAAACAAAAAAACTGCCTCTATGAACCAATACAAGTCATCCACAACTGTAATGACTAATCTTCAAATAAACACTCTATAAAAAACCTTAATCAAGTGAAAATCATCACTTAAAAGCCCATGTTTTATCAAATTGAAACATTTAGTTTTTTTTAAAAAAAAAGAATGACACAAAGGAGCACTTCCACAGTTAAATAAAGGAAAATCAACAATCCCAAAAAACAAACAAACTCTTGGCAATAGCAAAAAATAGGACCATGTTGCTGGAGCTGACAAAAAGGTAATAGAACAGCTATTCAATCAAGCTTCCATATAAGGTCTCATTAAGTTTTTGAAACACAATACAACATTATGAGGTTTTTAGCCCTTTCTATCTTCTTTTCTTTTTGGGAAAAACGCATAAAGCAAATCATACCATAACATTCGAAATATGCATTAAAAATGTTTTAGAAAGGCCCAATGAAGATTGGAGTCCTTTCTATCTACCTAGCTTGCCAGCTCTGAAGTAAACTTTCAACTGTCTGAGTAAACTTATCCATCCCAGTAATTGCTGGTGCCAAAACAATTTACTTGATCCAAGCTCTTTATCATGAGTTCTTAGCAATTTTTGAGAGTTTCAAATTTATGCAATGAGATAAGCAGAAACCATGCTACAATATTAGAAACCATGCGTGCATAAATTCATTCTAAAAAAGAGACAAATCCATACAAGCCACAAACAAATTTAAACAAATATGCCCATTGCTATGAATATGGGGATGAAGAGGAGCATGGTGCAAAAATATGACCTGTCAAAGCGTCTAAGAATCAGGTACTGACTGATCAGAAATAGAGCCTTCATTAAATCGAAAACAAACCATTACATCAAAGGGACTGGAATTCTTTGGCCAAGCATCTAACCAATTGAAGTTTCAGCACAACCGATTTGAAAAGAAATCCTAGAATAAAACCAACATTATTAGAAAAAAAACAATTCCATTGGAAAAATAAAAATTAAACCTGTATATATTAATATTTTATAATCATATAGTGCTACTCAACTGAAAATTAACCAGAATATAATTTCATAGAAAATAATAAGTAAAACTTTACAATCAATCATGCAGTACCACTCAGCTGAAAATCTAGTAAACCTACATAGAGTATCCGAACAGTCTTCCAAAATTATTTGTGCAGAATAGCGATTTTTTTCATCACTATGCATAGAACATCAAGAACAAATTACAGAAAACTAAATAACCACCACAAAAAGGAAACAAAAATAAAATAAAAATGCTAAATCAAGTAAGAGAATCAACTAAAACAGACCTTTTTATAGGACAAATTCTAGGGTCAACCTAATTCAAATTATCATTTCCACAAGTTAAAAAACACTAAAGACTATCCACAAAAAGTAACAAAAGAATATGACAGCTCACTGATGGCAGAGCATCTAAATCCCAGATTTTAAACTCATCACCCCATGAATAATCAAACATGAAGTGAAAGATCAAAAAGCATTTAGCTTTAACAAAATACACACACCTTCGACCAAAATTGAAGCTTTGATTTAATATGTGATTTTACCCCAAATCCTACACTTACTCCCTCTCAAAAATTGCACTTGAATCGGACCTAGAAGAGGGGAACAATGGAAGAAAGGAGACTTACCTTCTCCACCAGACACCATCGTCTTCGCCGTTTTTGTTGATGGCTAGAAGAAGAGAAGACGGAGCAAGTGAGAGAATGGGTAGTAGTGAATTAAAATATTTTTATATTTCAATGAAGGAATATGAGGCAACGTGAATTGGGAAGGCCACCGAAGAGATCATTAAAAGTGGGTATTAAAAAGCCACAATTGGAGTGAACACATGCAAGGCATTTTAGATTATTAAACATTTTTCTGAGTAGAGCAGAAAAAACTTAGGAAAAACCACATTTTAATCCGGATTCAGTGTGAAAGCGAGGGAGGTTTCCCACGGGTAATTACTTGTTATATTTGATGATAGTAGCCTTAAATACATTACTGATGTAGGTGTGACTGACATAAGGAATTAAAACATAATATGAGAAGAGGTGTAGGTGTGTTTGAGAAAAAAATAACAAACCTAAAAACACAACCAAATTGTATTTGATCATTACCTTTGATCTTGCATCTTAATTGGCAAATCATAAAATTTAAGAATAAGATATAAATGCTATTATTTGATTTTATGGAAGAAAAATAATCTGGGAGAAATTACCTAAATGCTATTTTCAAAAAATAAAAAGAAAAGAAGAAGGGGTGGTTATAGTTTGAGAATGTATAATATTTTATGAAAGAAGATATATGGTAAAAAACCAATTTTGCATTACTCATTAATACTTTTATAAGAAGCTATACGTTTCAAAATTGCACACATTTAGGAAAAGAAGGTTTTGAAAAAGGTATCATATATTGTAGAAGTATGATGTTCTTAGCTTATTATTTCTTATTCTTAATCACAAAGGTATATAATGAGGGTTTGAAATTAAGAGTTATAATTTATGACATAACACAACATTTAAGAATATTGAATAGTTAAATCTGTAAAGTATATGTGGACCAATAACATGGTTTAGACAATAAACCAAAGGAGTTGTAACTAGTAATTTAATTTTCAAGATATATAGATAGATTTCAGTTAAAAAAAAAGAAGATATCTAGATAGATTCATCATATATTTAATTTTTCGAAGACCTTTAATTTGATGGACCATAAAGACATCTTAATTTGAATGGGATTGTATTAGGCCTAAAAAATGATAATAATATATAGCCAATTTGTTTTAGTGTATAATATAGTCCGTTCATGGGAGTACAATTTTTCAGTTGATGAGAGGATCGAATGGACCAACTAATAATATGATGATTACTTATTAATTTAGGGATAATGGCAAAAAAAATACTTTCAACATTTAAAAATTTTAAAATCATCATTTCGAGTTATTAATGATTGTCAATATATAATATATAACTGTACTGAAATCATTTATATTTATACAAAAATTATTATGGTGATTTTAAAATTAGCAGATTTTTTTTGTCTTTTTCCCTTAATTTTGATTACTAATTTTATCATTTAAAAAATTAAAGAGTGGACAGAAGACGGTTAAGAAAGGCTAATGATGGCAACAGGTGGCAGTGAGGTGGTACCAACTAACAAGGGGCCCACTTCCCTTTTCAGTTGGTTTTAAACTTCAAATTTGAATGGTGATGACCGTTACCTACTTACCTACTTGAGGAACTCGCTGCTCTAATGCCCATTCACTCATTTGTGTAACATTTTCAATCTCCATCCTTTTTTTTCAATTGGGAACAGTTTAAAAAAATGCTCTTGATTTCTTAAATTTAGATATGACATTTTAATTATTTGAGCCATAATTTTAATTAAATTATGAATTATTACATTAACAATTTTATATAACCTATATATAATTTAAGAATTTAAATGACATTTTTATGGATTCTTCCTTTTTACTATGCCGCTAGCATATGTTTTTTCTTCTCAGGTTATATTTTCTAGAGATTTAATTGAGTCAAGGGTTATTTATGCTTAAAAAACTATTATCGAAATAATTGAATATTTGAAAGTATTTTTCAATGTGGCATATGCCCATTTGGGTAGTCACTGGATATGTTGACATGTTCGGAGTAGCATTAAGCTAAAAATGATTTTAGATACCCGTAACTTCTTTTCACATACTGTTGTGTTTAAAAAATACCCTCAACAAAGATTACTAAAAGAATATTTCATTATTATATAGTTCATTGTTAAAGTGTCAGAAATTTATCTAAAGATCCAATATAATATAAGTATACAACAAGGAGTATTAACGAATGTATGTAGTGTTCTTCAGTAGTGTACAATTTGCATATTATGCCCTCATTCTTGGATCCATCTTTAATTTCGTCTCAAAGTTGAAGGTGTTTCACTTCAAAACCATTTGTGGTCATGAATTGAAACAATCAGCGACACTTAAGTGTGTGCAAATGTGTGTATATTTTTTTCTTATGCATTCAGATGTCAAGGTACATGCACCATGCTAAATTTGGGATGTTACAGAAATAACACTTTATCCAATCCTAAATGTATATGAACTAAACAAGATAGTGAAAATAAAAGTCATTCTCTACAAAATTTGCATACACATTTATTTTGTTAGGTACACGAAGATTGTGAAAATAACATATGGGGAACTATTTGGAGGTGTCCAATTTCCTAAAAGATAAAGACCTTTCTTTGGTTGATGGCAAAGAATAATCTCCATACATCTGACTTGATGTTAAGGAGAGCAAGACTTGATGTTAAGGAGAGCAATGCCGGTCTCTTACAAAAATGCATGTTGTAAGAAACGGTCAAATTAAATAATAAGAATAATTAGTTGACCAAGTTATCAAAACAAATAGTTAACCAAAATAAATAGAAAGAATGATATCATCATTGGCAAGAATTCACTAGACTACTAGAGAATGCTCAATGGATCAAATCATCGAGTAGAATTCAAAGCATGAACATTTGCGAAAAATTGCATAAATTAAAAAATTAACCTTGGTACTTTTTTTTGTATAAAATAGTTTAAGTGAGTTGGGTCCTTTGAGCTAAATCAGGGCTAGGGGAAACCTCCAGTTTCAAAGAACACTTATAAAGATACTTATAAATCGTTCACCAATAAAGTCTTCACAGTGGCAAGATTTGAATCTACATCCTTTTGGTTATAAGTCAAAACTTTTTTACCAACTGAATCAACATTTGTTGGCAACCTTAGTACTTTTTATTTGCTTATAAACATCTCTGGTCTATTGAGAACTTTGGACTCTACTATGCAAAAGACTGTAATTGAATGAGAATATTTTAACATTAGTGCTACAAAAATATTGATGCATGAATTGATTGATTATGTAAGTGAGGGATTAATTATCCTTATAAAGATATCATGAAGAAACTACTTATATAATCCACAGTGTTTTGGAGTGTTTCTATTAATTTGATGTATAGAGGATCCAATAGTGTGTTAATAGCTCAACTAGAAAAATCTTGAGCTAGTAAAAGGCCATATTTCATACAGAGGTGGTGAAGGATGAAAGAGATTTTTTTATCCGCTACATTATTCTCTATATCTAATTTTTCGATATTAAAGATAGTTTCCATTTTCTATTGAAAAAATATGAGACCCCATCACTTTTTCCCCCCAAATTAACAAGTCTTGCCCTCATGTACCTCGATGGATTGAGCTCTATACATATTTTAATTTGAATTCGATTAATTAAGAATTTTCTTTTTAGTGAAATCGATTAATTAAGAATTAATGAGTGGATTTTGCATTGTCTTGCTTTTCAAAACAATGATTGGGACAAATCGGTGGATGGAATCTGGAAATGAGAGAGAGGCAATTGGTAAGGCTGAATTCGTCAATCCACAAACAAAAGAGCTGTCTTAGCTGCCTGACAGCCTCATTCACTGTGTATTTGCCTTTCCCCCTCCCCACACTTTTTTTCTATTTTATTCATTGGATTTTCTTTCTCACCATACAACCCAGCATATACATTCTTTTTAGGGAAGGGAAAATTAATTACAGGTC
The DNA here is from genome assembly GCA_029929735.1 of Mimosa pudica. NCBI lineage: Eukaryota > Viridiplantae > Streptophyta > Magnoliopsida > Fabales > Fabaceae > Mimosa > Mimosa pudica. The sequence goes on from JAKELP010000027.1 coordinate 6,629,741, forward strand.
CCTCACAATGGAGTTAATACTGGAAAAATCCCAAAAGTTGATAATATTAATGCAGGGTCCCAAGGGACCTCACATTAATATATTTGAAAAGTGAAAAGACATTTTTGCCCCTAGCCTTAATAAAAAATTACCCCCCACACCCCCACCCTCCTCCCTCACCCAACCCCCACCACCCTCACCCTCCATCCTCCTCCCCCCCCGACCCTCCTCCCTCCACGCCCCCCACCCCCACTCCACGCCCCCCACCGCGAGCTGGAGTGGGGGTGGGGGGCGTGGAGGGAGGAGGGTCGGGGTGGGGGGGCGGGCTTGAGGGGGGAGGCTGGGGATGGGGGCGAGCTGGAGGGTGGGGGTGGCGGGGTGGAGGGAGCTGGAGGGGGAGGGTGGGGGAGGAGGGAGGAGGGTCGGGGGGAAGAAGGGTGTAGGGTGGGGGTGGGGGTAGGAGGGAGGAGGGGGAGGAGGGTGGGGGTGGTGGGGGGGGGCGGAGGGAGGAGGGTCAGGGGGGAGGATGGGTGGTGGGGGTTGGGTGAGGGAGGAGGGTGGGGGTGGTGGGGGTTGGGTGAGGGAGGAGGGTGGGGGTGGTGGGGGTTGGGTGAGGGAGGAGGGTGGGGGTGTGGGGGGGTAATTTTTTATTAAGGCTAGGGGCAAAAATGTCTTTTCACTTTTCAAATATATTAATGTGAGGTCCCTTGGGACCCTACATTAATATTTTCAACTTTTGGGATTTTTCCAGTATTAACTCCCTTGTGAGCGACCTGTAATTAGTTTTCCCTTCTTTTTATTAGGTTTCATTCTTTTTATTATGTTTAATTCAATCTTCCATCCCTAAAATTTATCCCTATCTGATTTTGGCCCCTCAGATTTTTAAAAAGTTTATTATATTCTGAGGGTAAAATGGTCAAAATTTTTTAATTAACGTATAGGGACCAATGTTTTAACTAAAATGAAGCTTAATTGGTGAAACAAATCCTATTTATGAGATATTCTTAAATGAATCACGTTCACTTTATCATTTGTAGTCTCATCAAATGTGAACAAATATATAAGGGCTTATGTAGAGATTTTAAATGTGAATATGTACATCGAAAACAGTTACATACCCATTAACAAAATGTTTATCACCTCTAACCTGGCGGGTTGGCGTGAGTGGTAAGTACTCTCGTCCCTTAAACAAGTGGTTGGGGGTTCGATCCCCAGCTCTTGCGAATGGAGCAAATTCACAAGCCAGCTGTCTACCCCCTATATGGGACTTCAGAACAGCGAGAGATTAGTCTCACTTGACACGCCGGTGGGGATACCCTTGGGTAACAAAAAAAAAATGTTTATCACCTCTTTTCTATGTCTTCCTAATTTTGCAAGTTGAAAAACATAAATTTACTTATCAAATGATTATTTTAGTGAGCATGATATGATTAATATCTCCACATCCAAATCATATGTTTATTTATAATTGATGAGATGATAAATGATATGTTAAATTAACCAGATTCATATACAAGTTTCTCCTTATTTGAAATTTCAAGGTTCATACCCAAAATGAAGGTAAACAAGACTATATTAACCCGTATCATTACTCTCTCAATTTACTATTACTATTATATTCAACGGTCTGAAATATAAGAGCTCAGTCATCAAAACACACTTCTTAAGAAAACACGTAAAACTTATTTTTGTATATTAAATTTAGAGACAAGATAGAAAAAACATCTTAAATGATGAGATAATGTACATGTGTACTTTTATATTTTGGATTAAACTTAGGACTTGTTTGGATACATTTCCAAAAGCTATTCTGACTCCCAAACCTAGGTTTCATACAAAGACACTCAAAAACTTAATTTTTTGGATAAACTATTTTGAGAAGAAAAGTTAGGTTTGAGGTTCCAAAAACTATTTTGAGAAAAACTATATTTTTCTCCTTTTTCAGCTGTCAATCTCTCATTTAGGAAAAACACCTATTTCAAATAAAAAAACATGAAAAGTTATTCATCATAACTATTTTTCAGAAAAGCTATATTATACGATAAAACTATTCTCAAAAGCTATTATCAAAAAGTTTAATCCAAACACTCTAATTTCATCAAAAACTATTTTTCAGAAAAGTTATTCTACGCAAAAACTATTATCAAAAAGTCATTTTCTCATAAGCTATTCTCCAGAAGTTGAATCCAAAAAAGGTCCTTATTTAAACTTAAGGCTTTTATACTAAAGACAAGAGAGACTGAGAGAGAACATTGTTTAATTATTTAATAATTAATTAATTAATCAATATAAGCACGCCTATGCCATAAATGAGATTCCAAAATTATGGAAAAAAGGCAAATAGAAAAATATAAATAGGAGGAAAGCATGGTAGATATGAAGATGGAGAAGAATGCAAGAGAAAAGAGGCTGGCAATTCATATTCATATTCATGCATTCCTCAATCCTATCATTCCTTCCTCCTCTTCTTCTTCAAATCTCTCCCCATTTCTCTCCTCTCTAGCTTCCTCCTCTCCCCTCCGCCGTCGCCGGAAAATGGCCCCGGCGACCACAGGACGGCATTCCCCCGACCATCCACAGCAACAACAACCTCGTACTCTCCGAACAACCTCGTAATCTCCGAACAACAAACCCCGTCCTCTTGAATTACGATCGATCATTTTTGGATGGCGAAGGGAGGAGGAGGGATGGAGAAGATACGGAGGTGTGTCCGTACGGTGTTCTTCATGGTGGTCATGTTGGTGTCGTTGCTTGTCACGTCGTTGCCGCTGCTAGTGGCGCTTGTTGACGTGGCGGTTCCCACGGTTCTGCTCTCTAATTTCATGTGCCTCAGTTGTAGCGGTTTTAAAGAGAATTGGCGTCGCTATGCTTTTAAAAGCTCCTTGATTGATATTCCCATCGTTTCCGTCGTCAGATCCTTCATCATTCTCTGTATGAATGAACCATCCTCTCTTCCTATCCTATCTATCTCTGTTCTTTTTTATTTATTTATATTTTTGCTTCACCGAAATTGTCCGCTTTACAACATTCTCATGCGATATCCCTCCGTTCCTAAATACAAGAGCTTTTTGACTTTTTTGGAGAATCCTAAGAAAGCAAAATATGGTAATTAAAAATTGATTTTCCAAATTTTTTCACTAAACTAGTTTATTTGACTTATGAACTTACATATGATCTAATAATATTTAAAATATGTTATGATTAAATTGTTCATTTTGCTTTCTTAGGATTCTCCAAAAAAGTCAAAGTGCTCTTATATTTAGGAACGGAGGGAGTATTATAGATCACTTTCACTTATTTGATTAGATTATGGATGTTAGTTAAGTTAGTTATTAATATAGTATATAACTAAACCACCCCTAACCATATCCATTTATCCTCACTCTCATTCTTTGTTGCTTGTTTATTATATATAAGCATTATTAGCTAGCGTTAATTTTGAAAAAAAAAATTGAAAAGAAATTAGAAAGCGTCTTATACTTAAAGAACATATTGAAATTTGAAAGTGATCTTATATTTAGGAACTGAGGGAGTATATTTTGTTCTTCTCTTCAGCTGATGTGGGACTTTATAGAATTTTAAAATGCATTTACCAAAATGAAATATATGAATAATATTCTGGATTTCGATAATATTAAGCTTTGCTATGAATCTTTTGATATGGATATGGTATTTTTATTTGCTTTGATCATATGTAGGTTATGTAGTTTGAATGATTAAACTATATTCAGGAATTAAGAATTTAATAGAGGCTTGTTTTTTCACTTCTTATTGGATCCACAATTCTGTTTTTTTTTTTTTTGCATTTGTTTGACGCAGTTTATGATTGTTTGATGATCACAGGTGCGTATACCATGTGTGAAGGTCCTACTCTATCACATGGACCATACCTTGGAACTGTGACTCTGTGTTCGTTACTATCTGTTGTTCTTCTATCAGTTAAAGTTTGTGTTTTCACTGTAAGTTCCCAAATTGAAGCTGAAGCATGGGCAATTAGTTCAAGACAGAGGATTCACTTGAAGAAGTCATGGGGAATGCCAGTCTTGTTTTTGTCCTCAGCTGTTTTGGCCCTTGGCCATACTGTGGTTGCTTATAGGACCAGATGTAGAGCTAGGAGAAAGCTCCTTCTTCACCGAGTTGACCCCGAAGCCGTGAGTTAGCTTGCCTTGTTTGTGCTTAGCAATCAATTATGTTAGTTTATGTTCTTTACTGTTCTTTGCAACTTAGCTATTCTGATATAAAATGCAGCAGCTAAAAGAAAATTTCAAAATTTCACAAAAACTGATTTCTTGCCAATGAAGTTATTGAGGACATATTGGCCAACAATTGGCATACCTTGCCTAATGGGATTAGAGTTACTGCTAATTATTAATGAAATTTTGTTTCCATTATGCAGGTTCTTTCATGCAAAAATGTTTTCTCTGGTTATCAAAAGGTGCCGCGTTCTCCCACTACTCCTGGGGGGAGAACTCCCAAGAGTGTTAGTGAGATGAAGAAGAGACCATATGCAGCAGCACATGAGGAAGGATTGCCAGTCAGGCTCCTTGCAGATTCTAACAGCTTATTCATTACATGCCAAGGGCTAGCTCTCCATTACAAGCTAAGCTTTCCTGGCTCTTCTCCACTGTCCTTGTCCCCAACATCTTTCCTTGAACCGAATTCTAGGTCCGGCTCTATACCAATGTCTGGGGATTTAGAAAGCTTGAGTAGGAACTTGCTTAGCGTGGCTCCGAAGAAGCAAAGACTTCATCACAGGAGCTATAGCATTCAGTTCCCTGGATCATCCCTACATGCTCCTCTTTTGGATGGTCTTGAGGATTCTTGTGTTTTTTCTGAAGATATCCCTTCTTTTTGCCTTAACGGAATTCATGAAGAAGATAAGACGAATAAACTGGATTGGATGTCATTGGAGCAAGATCAGAACAGTGTTAATCCTAACGGGCACTTTGGTATTGTGTTAGTGCATGGATTTGGTGGAGGAGTCTTCTCTTGGAGACATGTGATGGGATCCCTGGCTAGGCAATGTAAATGCCCAGTTGCTGCATTTGATAGGCCTGGTTGGGGACTAACTTCAAGGATGCGTCAGGAAGAGTGGGAGGAAAAGAAGTTGCCTAATCCTTATATGCTTGAAAGTCAGGTGATTACTTCATATGATTACTATGCATTGTATTACATTATTATTTTTTTATCATATAGGCTTGGATGTTGAATTAAGGCTTAGGCTTCTTCTGGCTTCTAAGGACTATGGCCTATTTTTTGCACATTTTTTCTCTAAGAGTAACTTGATGGGATGGATAAGAAGGAAATCGTGAGTTAAGCGTCACAGATAGCAGTAAACTGTGATTTTGAGAAAAGTTTGGGATATGAATGAGAAACTCACCTTTCCAATAGCACGGCCCTCTTTCTTTTTTCTCGTATACTCACTTGATCAGCCTGCTTTGTAAGTTATATTTACCGAGACTTTCTGTTCTTGAACAAGGTTTTATCTGAATTGGTTTTTCTTCCTTTTGATTTGTTCTTCCAGGTTGACTTGCTTATCTCTTTCTGTTCTGAGATTGGCTTTTCTTCAGTAGTGCTTATTGGTCATGATGATGGAGGGCTGCTGGCTCTGAAGGCTGCACAAAAAGTTCAATCGGAGATGAGTTCCTCTAATGTATGTTCTTCTTCTTACTTTTTGTGTTATGTACTCCAGGCCTATCTATAACAGATATTTTTTATGATTTTGCTAGCATCTTTAGTTTTTTCTTAACTTCATTGCTAGCATCATTATGAAAACATATATTATTAAGATGAAAATGTGTTCAATTTGCCAGTACAAAGTAGGTCTAATCTGTTTTATGGTTTGTATCTCTACTAATCCTCACCCATCATTTGGATTAGTAGAAATATATGGAGATTCATTATATGTGAATTACAAATTATGCTACTAAGAATGAGTATTTATGGTTAGGTAACATGGTATACCATTTGTTTGTGTTAAAAGCATTATTTGCTATTGAACATGCAATTTTATGAGGTTGCTAGTTTTCTAGTTAATGATTAATTACTCATATTGGGCAAAGTCTTGAAATCTGCTCGGCATATTAATCAGGTTACCATAAAAGGGGTTGTATTGCTAAACGTTAACTTGTCAAGAGAAGTGGTTCCTTCCTTTGCAAGGATCCTTCTCCACACTTCACTTGGAAAGAAGCACTTGGTTCGTCCGCTTCTAAGAACAGAAATCACCCAAGTGGTGAATCGTTGTGCTTGGTATGATGCTACCAAGCTGACAACAGAAGTTTTGACTCTTTATAAGGTAATTTTATTCTCTAGATCTTGTACAATCTATTCATGTTGACGTAGATAAGAGGTGCTGTTTTATTCTAAGTTTCAAGTGACAAAACAAAATAAACTCAACAAAAGAAAAAGGTTCTTCATTTTATTAAAACAAACCTCTGAACTTACAAACAGATAGGTATGAGCCTGCTCGCCATTTTATGCCGATTATTTCCTTTCTGCTTTGTTTTAGGGAGTTCATTGCAGTATAACTTGTACCTTGGTTAACACGTTTTCATTTTCCCTTGTGCAATTTCCATTATAGAGAGTGATCAAAAGCTTTGGATCCTTTGGGTTTTTCATCAGTTTTTTTCTTTCATGCAAAATCATATTAAATTTGCTCGTTGGTTGTTCAATCTATCTTCATCTTCATGTTGGGTGCTTGAATTGTCCTTCAAGCAATTTTATGTGTATCTAGTTAAACTCGATTGTTCTATAATGTTTTCAGGCTCCATTATATGTAGAAGGATGGGACGAAGCGCTTCATGAGATAGGAAAATTGTCATCTGAAACTATACTTTCAACCAAAAATGCAGAATCTTTGCTTCAATCCATACAAGACATGCCGGTGTTGGTAGTTGCGTGCACTGAAGATTCCCTTGTTTCTTCCAAATCTTCTCAAGCTATGGCTTCAAAATTTGTAAATTCTGTAAGCATCCTGCCAAATTTCATTTTTCTTGATACAATTTTGCATGATTTTCTGCATCATGAGCTGTCCTTTCTCATGCTTCTCTTACCAATTCTCATGCAGAGACTAGTTGCAATATCTGGATGTGGCCACCTTCCACATGAGGAGTGTCCAAACGCTTTGCTTGCAGCCATAGCACCTTTTATTACAAGAATCTTTTCTGTATCTGACCTACAAGGCCAATAAGGTTGGTCTATTTTTCAAGTTGATTGTATTCTTATTCATGGTGTTGTATTATTCTATTGTAGGGCATTAATGTCCATTCCAATTTCCTTGTCCCTTGCTAGTTTTGGGTTAATTATTAAGCAATTTATCACATGGAGAGAATGAGGCCTAAGGCATCTATACTCTTGAGCCTTTTTTGGTGCCCTAGTTAGAGTTGTCCTCTGTATCTACCTTCTCTTTTTTCCACCTTTCTTCATAGGTGAGAATGTTATGTTTGTGGTCATTTGTACCTTTAAATTTCATTTCCCATTTGAAGCTAGAGGGAAGAGAACATGTAGCTGTAAATTTATCATTAACTTGGACTTATTTTTCATTATTAAACTCTGCCCACTTTTATTGTTTGAGTCCTTTGAGTGTATTTTGGTTGATTAATAAAAAACATAGAAAAATGTGTTCTTTATTTATAATAGAAACACACGTTTCACTTTTAATTGTTTAAATAAAATATCTTCTGAGAAAATCAATCATTTGCTATTTTAAATTTTTGACATGACATGTAATTATCAAGAGGGAAATGACAACAGTTGAGTTCATGAATTTTTTCCTTGAAAAATTATTTCTAATTTAAACCCCAAAATGTACAACTGTTTTGGGCTGTTATTTGTAACCGACTCTTTAGGAAGAAAAAAATAGCTCGAGCTAACTGTTACTAATTTTCTCTGTTTGAAAATATGGAAAGTGAAAATTGTTAATTTCCTTAAATATAATATATGAATCACATAACTCTAAACATAGCCTTATACTCAGCCCTAAAAAAGAAAAAAAGCAGCCTTGTATTTTTCTACTGTAGAAAGTATATTTTTGACCCAAAAGCTATAGTTGCTCTAAACCATACACATAAAGGTTAATCACAATAGGTGTACGATATTTGAGAGGCCAGATTGGTTACTTTATTTAAGGCAAAGTAATTAAGAAGACAATGCATGAACACATGCAATGAGCACAAGCTCCCTAATTTTTTTTCGTAAAAAACTTACCTCAAGTACTTGACCTATATTATATCCAGTAAGCCAATAAGAATTAGACACATGTTCAACTAACTCACACCACTTTCTCCTTCTTTTCTCTCTCCTCCATGTGTTAGTTGTGTATTAGGTTAGTTGGACATGTATCAAATTCTTATTGGATATTGGATATAATTGAGGTCAAGTATTTGAGGTAAGTTTTTTCCTTTTTTTTTTTCAGACTTGATCAGATAGACGAGTACTTTTTTACCCCCTTTGGTGAAAATAGCTTTCCCTTCCACTCGCTTGTATTTAATCACTTCCCTTTCCCCTCTCCAATTTTTTTTATATATTTCCCCCTCCCATTTAACCTAATTCCCATGACCAACCAACATGTGTAATTAACAAAAGTTGTGTGCATGTTCACGCAAGATTTTAACATGGGCAATCAAATGGAATTCAACAAAGACATGCTTTGGAATGATGTGAATTCCAATCTCCGGATTTTTTTTTCTAAAATATCTGTATCCAAAGCCCATCTCCTTTTATTTCAAAATGTTATTGATTTCCCTTTTTGTCCTATCAAAACATGTCTCATCCTAAATATAAGACTCATTTAGGAGATAAGTTTGGTTCTTAATATCAGACTTCTTTCTAGTTGTTCCCAATTTTTTTCCTAGAATACCCCTAATAATGCATATCAATAATAAAAAAGAGAGATAGGGTGACAATAGTTTGGGTAAATTGTTAATATCATTTGACAATAATTAATTAAATTAAAAATAAAGTGGTCTTATGTTTAGGATAAGAGGGAGTGCTTTGTAACATTGTTTTCTTATTTATATCATTTTTCCTTAATACAAAAAAAATTAAATGTACCAAAAAATATGGACGCAACAAATAATTTTTTATAAATAGAATAAATTCATGTCCAAATATTTTCTCTTAGGGCGAAGGCCCAAAAATGATACTGTACATAACTATTGACCAAGGAACAAAACTGATACATAACAATTTCAAGGTACACCAATGATACCCAACTTTACCATGAGATAAAGAATGATATTTTCACTAATATGACAATAAAATTAGACATAAAAAGTCTAAAATACCGTTATACGTAAACTCTTATTTCTTCTTCCTTCTTCCTTCTTTATACACTCATCAAACCCATGATTTACAGAGCATGCCTCTCAATAACCAAAGAAGCAAAACAATTCAATTACACTCATTGCATAAGAACAAAAACCCCATGATTTACAAATCCATGTTCCTTGATCCAAGCTGGCGCACAGAAAGGTTTGAGGCATCGTAACGCCGTCGGACTTGGCGACACTTACGGCAAAGGTGGTGTGGCTGTGGGTTTCGAAAATGGTGGTGGAGGATGAGATTTTGGATTAAAAAGATACGTCGGATCCGACGGTGGTACTGGGTGGAGGTGGTGTGGCTGTGGTGGAGTGGTTGGTGGTGCTTACGGAGGACGAGAAGGTGGCCAGCAGAGGGTGTTTGTTGAGGTCGGTGAGGTGGTCGGAAATCGATGATTTGGGGAAGAAGACGAACGGAAGAGAGGGAGAGAGGTTGGCCGGAGGAGGTGACGATGGTGGCTTCAGGCAACTCATTGGCCAATGGTCGCGCCGCCGCCGGACATTGATTGCTCCATTGCATGTGCTCGTGAAGAAGGAAAGAAATATGTGCTATTGTGAGTTGTAATATTAATGTGCTTGTGAAGAATGGTATAAGCAGGCAGCTGAACTTTGGAGAAGAAGAAAAGAAAGAGTGGATTAGGATTAAAGATTCAGCATAGAGAGATGATGGTGGAAGAAGGAAGGAGAGGGTGAACAAGACGAAAAGAAAATTCATTTAAATTATAAGGGCATTTTAAACTTTTTATGTCTAATTTTATTGTTATATTAGTGAAAATATCATTCTTGATCCAATGGTAAAGTTGGGTATCATTTGTGTACCTTGAAATAGTTATGTATCAGTTTTGTTCCTTGACCAATAGTTATGTATCATTTTTGGACTTTCGCCCTTTCTCTTATAAAGCATAATGTAAGGAATATCTAATGGAAATCAAGAGAGAGTAATCCATCCTTTAACTTATTTTTTTTACATAAAAGAGCATACACTAAAATTATAACCTCCCACTTATTACTCGGGAGATGCCATAACATAAACTCACAATTATTTATATACTTGTGCTGATATGATGAGCACCTTATTTGATTCTTATACAATACATATTGTTGAAGAAATTGAAACTCCAACTTCTTCAATTATTGCATCAATGAAAAATAAAAACTATAGCATTATGAGCTCACAATCACACGTGGATCTAGGAAATTGCATTAATTTGAGTTGTAGATAAATTTGTGAATTTGTTCACCCAAAGCAAATGCCTTTTCAGGTTCGTCATAGGTATCCACTGCATGGTACCCACCATCTACAAAATAAGCCCAAACTTTCACACCCCTTCCTTCTAAAATCTTCACCACTTCCTTTTGCCTATCCACCAATGGATCCCCACCGTACGCATTCAACAAACACCTTGGCAACCGTCCGATCTTCTCCCCATAAACCCTATCCCCCACCGTTGGATTACAAAATTCATGGTCCCGATCCGCGCCACCTGGCAAAGCCATGGCCCACATTAGATCACTCGCTGGCAAAGGCAAAGTCAAATTATCCGCAAGCCTAGTCTCAGACTCCGTCCTCTGGACCCCACCAAAAAATGGAGAATTTAATATCAGCCCTCGGATCTTCACTGGAGACAAATCCATATCAGTGGCTCTTAAGGCCGCGAAGTAGGCAATATTTCCTCCAGCACTACTTCCCATTATGTAGCAGTTGGAGAAATCAGCATGGTTCTTCAACCATGGTTCAGCTTCAGCCAAATCTTCATGCTGCTATCATATCCAGAGAAGAGCAAATTCAATTTTCAAATTATAATTAAATTTAGTACTCCTCCTTTACTAAATATAGTAGCTAGCGCCTTATGTAGAAAATCTTAAAAACCAAAAACAAGTTATGGATGAATTGATGTTATTAATTAAGAACTGGTTTGTTTGATTTCTAATTCAAAATATTTTCTTTACTTTGATTTTTTTGGAAGTAAAAGAAGTAAATTAGACCACTAAATTATAACATACTCCCTCCGTTCCTAAATATAAGATCACTTTGGTTAATTTGGGGAGATTAAGGAAGACAATAAAATTACATGATCTTCCCAAAATCTCCTCAATTATTTAACTTTAAAAGGAGGAGAGGTTTTCAATGAAAAGAGGGAGTATAAGGGTAGTTTGGGCAAAAATTGAGATAAAATAGGAAATGATCTTATATTTAGGAACTTATCCACTTCCCCAAAGTGATCTTATATTTAGGAACGGAGGGAGTATGTCGCATGTAATTAGAATATAGGATACTTATAAGTAGAATAAATGAGTTTGGATGTAAAAAGATAACTAAAAACAATTTAAAGTGATTATTTTTGCATCCTTAATTTTTTAAAAAAGTCAAATTGATCTATAGTTATATATAATTAGGACTAGAGGTTTTTTCCGACATAAAAACATAATTAGAACCAGATTAGGGAACATAATCTAATAATCTCTGGTACCGAATATTCCAAATATGGAATATATTTACCTGGTTTGATGAGATTAAGTATGTTAGTTATTAGTTAAGTTAGTTGAAATCACAAAATATAATATCAAAACATCCTGTACCACTTATTTTTATTTATCCATGTTTACTCACTTCTTTTATTAAAAAGTACCAAAAGAAATAGTTTGAGAAAAATCTGAGACAAACTAAAGAGAGATTTTGTTTTGAATTTAGGTTAGGAATGGAGTAATACACACTTAAAATAGTTCATAATTGAACACCTCATCATTTAACTTAATTTTTTTAAACAAAACCAAGTAGATATAGACCTAGGAACAAGGAAGCAGTATCTATTAGCAAGCACGGAAGTCGTAAATAATTACATGTGTTTAGAACTAATTCAAAGAGCAAAAAACAAAAAAAAAAGAATTAATCATCAATATTAAAATGGATATTGTACAGGCAGCCGTCAAAGAATTACCGGAACACATACTTCTGATGATGATAACATGGCTTGTTTTTTTATCCAATCCATGGATTCAACGGCGTCATCATATGCAGCCGGTAGGGGATATTCCGGCGCGAGGCGGTAGTCAACAGAAGCAATAATAACAGACAATTGGCTAGCCATGGCGGAGGAAAAATTATGGAACATGTAGGAAGAAGGGTGGAGGAGGATGAAGCCACCACCGTGAAAGTAAAGTATGAGTGGCAGTTTTTTGTTGTTGGAGGGGAGAGGGTTGGGGAGGAAGAGGCGGATGGAGGTGTTGAAGGTAGGGTTTAGGGGAACATCTTTGGAGAGTGAGATGGAGTTTTGGGACGGCGTTGGAGACAGTGGTACGGCGGTGATGGTTGGCCGGGTGATCGAGCCATCGGGATTACGTGTTATGTTAAGTAATTTGTAGCCGTCGGCGATGGAGGTTGCTTGTTTGGACGACGGAGCTTGGCCGGACATTTTGATGAGAGTTTGAGTGATTGAATAATAAGGGTGATATATAACTCATCACTTACAATGGGAAGCTTTATATAGTATACATCTTTGGTTGGTTGGATTGATCTGATGATATCACTTGATTTTACGATAACAACAACAACAATAACAAAGTCTTAATCTCAACTAAGTGAGGTTGGCTATATGGATCACCAGACGCCATCCTGATCGATCAATAGTCATGCTTGGAGATAAATCTTTGATCAAAAGATCTCGTTGAATAATTTCGTGAAGTGTTCTCTTCAGTCTTCCTCTCCCTCTTTTTTGAGTACTTCATACCATTTGATCAACTATTCTTACTGGCTCATCAATCTAATTCTTTTCATTGAATATGTCCAAACCACACTTCAAGCGACTTTCTATAATTTTCTCTGCAATTGGTGTCACCCCAACTCTTTCTCGAATATGCTCATTGCGTATCCTATCTTTTATTGTATGACCACACATTCATCTCAACATTCTTATCTTTACAACCTCCATCTTATGTTCATGTTGTCTTTTAATAGCACAATATTCACTACCATAGAACATTGTTGGTCTAATGGCTGTCCGGTAGAACTTCCCTTTTACCTTGATTTTAATTACTAAAAATTTTAATATAATTAAGTTAGATGATTATGCCTTAAATTTAGGACTAGCGAAAGTATATGTTTATTGATATATGTAGGTATCACTCACCTAATTATAGTTCATGGTGATCCTTAGGTTTAATTATAGTTCAGGGGTACGATGAACTATAATTAAGCCGTCAACTTAATTGTGAGCTTATCGTGTGTATCTATAATTTGATAAAAACATGAGAAAATATATATTCATACATGATTTGAGATTAACCGGAACGTGTTTATAAAACAGGTTATATAGGTCAGTCATTACCCATGCACACATGCAGTGTTCTTGTGCGTACAGGTGCATGTTCGATTGCATGTGACTGATCTGAGGGAAAACTTCATATCTTAAATGAAAATATATGTGAAAACTTTTTTTTTTATTTTGTGGAATGCACACATGCAAGAATTAAATTGCGTTTCATGCTGATCTCCGGTGGGAGGTTGGCTGGACTTTGTTCAGACTTTTGAGTATTTTATTTTGGTTACAGACTTTTGAGTAGTTTTGAATGAACGGAGATCACTAAAAATCTAATGAGAAGCTAATAAATATACTAATGCGCGCGCGCGTCTCTTAGCTTTTAGCAAAACTATAACCTTGTCCTAAGTTTAGGCGGTTAGTTTGATGGTGATCGTTGATTTAATTATAGTTAAACTATCGAATTGTATTTCAACCAAGCTTATTAATATATCATTTCTAGGGTTGGGATTCTGAGAGAATCCCAACCCCTAAGAATCCCTCAGAAGCAGCCACTTGGGCCTGATTTTGGCCATTGAAATTTATTTAAGAGCTCATAATTTGTCACTTATCCCATTAAAAATAAAAAAACTGTATTATAATATAAAATAATTTTTAGCATAAAAAATTTCAACTATTTAAACCTATTAATTTCAACCATCTGGACCTATTTCATTTCAACAGAAGGATCTATAAGAGATACAGACTTATCCAGTCAACTGTAAAATAATTTTACAGTTAACTGGATAAGTCTGTATCACTTATAGATCCCTCTATTGAAATGAAATAGGTCTAAGTGGTTAAAATTTTTTATGCTAGAAAGTTTTGAAAAGTAAAAAAATTAAAATTTCTTAATTTATTTTACATTATAATAATTTTTTAATTTTTAATGGTATAATAATTATGTAATATGAACCCTTTGATCAATGTATGGGGAGACACACACATAAAAGCGATTCTGAGGGCTTCTGAGGGGGATTGCTTCTGAGGCAATCCGAACCCATCATTTCTACCTTATTGTAAAAAAATAAAGAACAATGTACTTTTTAAAGAAAAAAACAATATAATATAGTACTTGCCATTAGCAATATTAGCATCTAACTTGAGTTAGTTTCAATTCATCAATCATTACAATGGTCAAAATAAAACTGATACTCGGTTTATATATACCCTTAAATAATTTCAGAGGTACCTTTTCAAAAGAACAAAAAAATTACTACCTCCGGTCCTAAATATAGGACCTAATTGACTTTTTTTGGAGAGATTAAGGTTGCGAAATAGGTTATTAAATGATGGCATATTTAATATATTTTTAGATTATCCATTAGTTTAGAGGTAAAATAAACTAGTTTAAAGGAAAAATTAAGTAAATCAATTTATAATTAACTTATTTTGCTTTTTAAAAGATTTTATAGAAAACATCAATTAGGTTTTATATTTAGGACCAGAGGGAGTATTATTTATTAGGGCGTGGAATACACTTTTTTTTGTTTTCTTTCTACAGACCTATTTTTTTTCTTTTGATTTGAAATTTTGTAAAATAGTTCAGCATTTTAGTATTTTGTCTTTTAATACATGTGCTTTGATTTTAAATTTTGTAATGTAGTTCAGCCTTTTAGTGATTTGCCTTTTGATTAGTGTAGTTTGCATTGTATTTAAATGTAAGAACCTAGCTTATTAATATATTATTCTACACTATTATCAAAAAAAATAAAGAACAATATACTTTTTTAAACAATAAACAATATAGTACTCGCCATTAGAAAAATCAGCATCTAAGTTGAGTTAGTTTCAATTCATCAATCATTACAATGGTCAAAAACTGATATTATGTCCATTTATGCCTATAAACAATTTCATATTTACCTTTTCAAAAGAACAAAAAAATTATTATTTATTAAAGCGTGGAATGCACTTTTTTTTTGTTTTCTTTCTACTGCATGCATACCTATTTTTTATTTTCTTTTGATTTGAAATTTTGTAATATAGTTCAGCATTTTAGTGTTTTTCCTTTTTATCCGTGAGCTTTGATTTTAAATTTTGTAATATAGTTTAGCCTTTTAGTGTTTTGCCTTTTTAATTCGTGTGCTTTGAATTGTATTTCATTGTAAGAACCTAACTTATTAATATATCATTCTACCTTATTACCAAAAAAATAACGAACAATATACTTTTTTAAAGAAAAAACAATATACTATAGTACCCGCCACTAGCAAAATTAGCATCGAACTTGAGTTAGTTTCAATTCATCAATCATTACAATGTCAAAAACTGATATTCGGTCCATATATGCCTATAAATAATTTTAGACGTACCTTTTCAAAAGAACAAAAAAAATTATTATTTATTAGAGTGTGGAATGCGATTTTTTTGTCTTCTTCTACAGCATGCAGACCTATTTTTTATTTTCATTTTATATTAAATTTTGTAATATATTTCAGCCTTTTAGTGTTTTGCCTTTTAATTTGTCTGCTTTGATTTTAAATTTTTTAATATAGTTCAGCCTTTTAGTGTTTTCCTTTTAATTCATGTGGTTTAATTTGATTTGTATTTCATTGTAAGAACGCTTATTAATATATCATTCTACCCTATTATAAAAAAATAAAGAATAATATACTTTTTTAAAGAATAAACAATATAGTACTCTTCATTAGCAAAATTAGCATATAAGTTGAGTTGGTTTCAATTCATCAATCATTACAATGGTCAAAAACTGACATTACGTCCATATATGCCTATAAATTATTCCAGAGGTACCTTTTCTAAAGAACAAAAAAATTATTATTTATTAGAGCATGGAATGCACATTTTTTTTCCTTCTACAACATGCATACCGTTTTTTTATTTTCTTTTGATTTTAAATTTTGTGATATAATTCAGCATTTAGTGGTTTGCTTTTAATTCGTGTGCTTTGATTTTAAATTTTGTAATATAGTTCAGCCTTTTAGTGTTTTGCCTATTAATTCGTGTGGTTTGAACTGTATTTCAATGTAAAAACCTAGCTTATTAATATATCATTCTACCCTATTATAAAAAAATAAAGAACAGTATACTTTTTTAAAGAATAAACAATATAGTACTCGTCATTAGCAAAATTAGCATATAAGTTGAGTTAGTTTCAATTCATCAATCATTATAATGGTCAAAAACTGATATTATGTCCATATATGCCTATAAATTATTTCAGAGGTACCTTTTCAAAAGAACAAAAAAAAATTATTATTTATTAAAGCGTGGAATGCACTTTTTTTTTGTTTTCTTTCTACTCCATGCAGACCTATTTTTTATTTTCTTTTGATTTTGAATTTTGTAATATAGTTCAACATTTTAGTGTTTTGCCTTTTAATTCGTGTGCTTTGATTTTAAATTTTGTAATATAGTTCAGTCTTTTAGTGTTTTGCCTTTTAATTCATGTGGTTTGAATTGTATTTCATTGTAAGAACCTAGCTTATTATTATATCATTCTACACTATTATAAAAAAAATAAAGAACAATATACTTTTTTAAAGAAAAAACAATATAGTACTCGCCATTATCAAAATTAGCATCTAACTTGAGTTAGTTTCAATTCATAATCATTACAATGGTCAAAAACTGATATTACTTCCATATACGCCTATGAATTATTTGAGAGGTACCTTTTCAAAAGAACAAAAAAATTATTATTTATTAGAGTGCGGAAAGC
This sequence comes from Mimosa pudica, assembly GCA_029929735.1. Taxonomy (NCBI): domain Eukaryota; kingdom Viridiplantae; phylum Streptophyta; class Magnoliopsida; order Fabales; family Fabaceae; genus Mimosa; species Mimosa pudica. The sequence continues at coordinate 6,647,017 of JAKELP010000027.1, forward strand.
ACTTTTTTTTGTTTTCTTTCTACTGCATGCATACCTATTTTTTATTTTCTTTGGATTTTACATTTTGTAATATAGTTCAGCATTTTAGTGTTTTTCCTTTTAATTGGTGTGCTTTGATTTTAAATTTTGTAATATAGTTCTGCATTTTAATGTTTTGCCTTTTAATTTATGTGCTTTGAATTGTATTTCATTTAAATTAAGAACCTAGCTTATTAATATATCATTATAACTTATTATCAACAAAAAAAGATCAATATACTTTTTTAAAGAAAAACCAAAATAGTACTCGTCATTAGCAAAATTAGCATCCAACTTGAGTTAGCTTTAATTCATCAATCATTACAATGGTCAAAAGCTTGATATTCGGTCCATATATGCCTATATATAATTTCAGAGGTACCTTTTCAAAATAACAAGAAAAATTAATATTTATTAGAGTGTGGAATGCACTTTCTTTGTTTTCTTTCTACTGCATGCATACCTATTTTTTGTTTTCTTTTGATCTTAAATTATGTAATATAGTTCAGCATTTTAGTGTTTTGCCTTTTAATTCGAGTGCTTTGATTTTAAATTTTGTGATATAGAACAGCCTTTTAGTGTTTTGCCTTTTAATTCGTGTACTTTGAATTGTATTTCATTGTAAGAACCTAGCTTATTAATATATTATTCTACCTTATTATCAAAAAAATAAAGATCAATATACTTTTTTAAAGAAAAAACAATATATTATAGTACTCGTCATTAAAAAAATTAGCATCGAACTTGAGTTAGTTTCAATTCATCAATCATTACAATGGTCAAAAACTGATATTTAGTCCATATATGCCTATAAATAATTTGAGAGGTGCCTTTTTTTAAAGAACAAAAAAATTACTATTATTTATTAGAGCGTGGAATGCACTTTTTTTTTGTTTTTTTTTATGTCCAATTTTTTTATTTTCTTTTGATTTTAAATTTTGTAATGTAGTTCAGCCTTTTAGTGTTTGCCTTTTAATTCGTCTGCTTTGATTTTAATTTTTTTTATATGGTTTTAGTCTTTTAGTGTTTTGCCTTTTAATTCGTGTGGTTTGATTTGTATTTCATTGTAAGACCCTAACTTATTAATATATCATTCTATCCTATCATTAAAAAAATAAAGAACAATATACTTTTTTAAAGAAAAAACAATATAGTACTCGCCATTAGTAAAATTAGCATCTAACTTGAGTTAGTTTCAATTCATCAATCATTACAATGGTCAAAAACTAATATTACGTCCATATATGCCTATAAATTATTTCAGGGGTACCTTTTCAAAAGAACACAAAAATTATTATTTATTAGAGCGTGGAATGCGATTTTTTTGTCTTCTTTCTACTGCATGCAAACCTATTTTTTATTTTCTTTTCTTTTGATTTTAAATTTTGTAATATAGTCCAGCATTTTAGTGTTTTACCTTTTAATTTGTGTGCTTTGATTTTAAATTTTGTAATATAGTTCAGTCTTTTAGTGTTTGCCTTTTACTTTGTGTGCTTTGAATTATATTTCATTGTAAGAATCTAGCTTATTAATATATCGTTATACCTTATTATCAACAAAAAAAAGATCAATATACTTTTTTTTGTTTTCTTTCTACTACTGCTTGGATCAACTATTCAGGGATAGCCAAGGACTGGTTGATAATAGCAGTGCTCATCTATTTAGCACTGAGAGTGTAATGTAATTTTTCAAGCAGTAAGCTTGCCTTCCCAGTTAAAAAAAGGGCTTTTTTGAGTAATGTTTCCCAAAAAGTATTAAAAAGGGAACAATTATGCTCTCTACGATTAAAATATTAGCTATACATCAATTTCTATTCTTCAAAATGGTTAATGTTAATTTTATTTCAGGGAAAGGAACTTTTGCGGAGTTTTTTGAAATTTTCAGAACAATTTGAAACTTAAAAAATATTTCAATACAAAATAACTCTTAAAAGAAAACTTTCAAGAATAAGAATGTATTTTTACCTCTTGCCTTTCATAGTGGCGTCATTTTTTAGTATGATAAAATATGGAATAGTTTTTTTTGTTAAACATTGTCCAGTAATCTAGCGCCTATTAGCTCACCCAACTAATCCAGACTTGAGGGTGGTAGTGCTGCCAAATAGGAAGAGTTGTTCCCTCTTCTAATGAGAGTGTTTTTTAAGATTCGAATAAACATTCTCATTCTTAACTCTTAAGGGGTTGACTGAGTCTACTTACCAGTTCAAACATCCGTATAATAGTGAGAACTGTGTAGTTTAGTACCGAAATGGTTAGGCCCATATATATGTGTGTGTGTGTGATCATTCCCTCCACAAATGGAGAGTGTTGGTGCCATTTTCCTCAGGTTGTGTGCTTTCTTTAGGACTTTTAGGTCTGAGCTTTCTACTAACTGCACTTTCCATGAGCCGCCTCTGCATTCTTTCATGAGCATTACTTAATCACTGCTACAGGCCAACGCTCCATTTTCAATGATGTTTATTTATTTTTTACCTATAATGCTTGTGTATGAGTCAACATGTATATATATTTTACAAAAGATATCTATTACATAGATTATTATCTGTTGATAACATGATTATATATTAACATTACTTTTTTTAAAAAAGTAAACGTTTAATTCAGTTATTTGTTTCCTTCGTATGGGTTCAGTGTCTCCAATTACTGTGGATACTTTTGATGAATTCTGCAAAATGCACAGGTTTCTTGCTTGAATCTCCTAAAACGAATTTGTTCCGTATACAATAATGGAATGCACTTGGGAATTCCTGTTATTATTGATTTAATTTGCTAATGTTTAATATGATGTTACTATTTATTAACTATTAATATAAATATGCTGGGAATCAAGCAAAAGTTTTCATTGAGTGGGTGAATTTGATATCACTCGGTAGTTATGTTGAAACTCCAGCACTCCCATACCTGACATTCTATATATTGACATGAAAGTGAACTCAGCATAGGGCATGGAAGATGATCATTGATCATGATTTAATTTATAGATAAGGGAGGAGGAAAATTTTGTCTTACTATGGCGATTTATTTTGGAGAATGGGTTCCAACATTAAGAATTTTTTGTCTTATTATATTCTGCTGATTTAATTTACTATTCCCCATCATCAACGATCTAACTGTAAAATTTTGTTGGCCAACATTTACTTAGATTGTTTTAATTTAAAGTTTTATGTACAATATTTACTTGAGCATTATTGATCAAAGTTCATTTCTGTATTGGAACAATTAGATGTCAACTTGATGGGGAATATAACTTGATGGGGAATATTCCATTAAATCATTCTAATGTCATCTTATATTATGTAACCAACCTAGCTATTCAATCATTTTTTTTGGGCAAATCAGAGGACATTATTTAATTTTTATTGGTGTTTGTATTTTAATTATTCAATCAGTTTTATCTTGATATATTGCCCCATCTAGCTAATATAAAATCTTTTTAAAATAATTATTTGATTCACATTTTCTCAAGTCTTAATCTTCCATTTAAAATTATAGGGTTGCAAATAAATTATATCTACATGATTGATTAGCCAATATGATTAAAGTCTTCATGCATAATTTTAAAGTTAACCTCAATATGTTCATATCTGTGTGTGTATCATACATTCATACATGATTTTAAACTAATATACGCGGGTCCTATATTAGTTTCTTTAAATAAAAGAGTAGACATTAAAATTATAACCTCCCACTTATTACTCGGGAGATGTTATACCATTAACTGACAAGTATTTATTTATATAATAATGTTTTAGCAAATTTTAGTGCTGGTTTGATGAGCACCTAATTTGAATCTCATACTATAGATATTGCTGGAGAAACTCCAACTTCTTCAATTCTTGCATCAATGAAAAAAAACTAAAGCATTATGAGCTCACAATCAGACGTCGATCTAGGAAATTGCATTAATTTGAGTTGTAGATAAATTTGTGAATATGTTCACCCAAAGCTAATGCCTTTTCAGGTTCATATGCTTCCACTCCATGGTACCCGCCATCTACAAAGTAAGCCAATACTTCGACACCCCTTCCTTCTAAAATCTTCACCACTTCCTTTTGCCTATCCACCAATGGATCCCCACAGTACCCATTCAACAAACACCTTGGCAGCCGTCCGATCTTCTCCCCATAAACCCCATCTCCCACCGTTGGATTACAAAATTCATGGTCCCGATCTGCGCCACCTGGCAAAGACATGACCCACATAAGATCACTAGCTGGCAAAGGCAAAGCCAAATCAGCCGCAAGCCTAATCTCGGACTCCGTCCTCTGGACCCCACCGAAAAATGGAGAATTTAATATCAGCCCTCGGATCTTCAATGGAGACAAATCCATATCAATGGTTCGTAAGGCCGCGAAGTAGGCAATATTTCCTCCAGCACTACTTCCCATTAGGTAGCAGTTGGAGAAATCAGCATGGTTCTTCAACCATGGTTCAGCTTCAGCCAAATCTGCACGCTGCTATCATATCCAGAGAATAGCAAATTGAATTTTCAAATTATAATTAAATTTAGTACTCCTACTTTACTAAATATAATAGCTAGTGCCTTTTGTAGAACATCTTAAAAACGAAAAACAAGTTATGGATGAAATGATGTTGTTCACAACTGGTTTATTTGATTTCTAAATCAACATATTTTCTCCAGTCTTAAATCTAAGATCAATTTAAGGTATTTTAAGTTAAAGAAGTAAATTAGACTAATAAACCGTAACATATATGACATACCGAATAAGAATATAGGATATCCATAAGTACAATAAAATGTTTTGATGTAAAAAGATAACTAAATATAATTTAAAGTGAATAATTTTGCATTTTTAATTTCTTTAAAAAAGTTAAACTGATCTTATGATTATAATTAGCAAGAGAGGGAATATAATCTAATAATCTCTAGTTCCAAATATGAATTCTATACCTTATTTGATTAGATTAAATATATTAGTTAAATTAATTGAAATCACAAAACATTACTAAAACATAATTTACCACTTATTTTTATTTCTTGATCCTTACTCACTTTTTTTATTAAAAGTTAATAATAGAAATAATTTGAAAAAAATTGAGACAAATTAAATTAAAAAGAGATTTTGTTTTAAATTTAGTTTAGAAATGGAGGGAGTGATACACACACAAATATAGGTTATAATTAAACACCTCGTTTAACTTCTATAACTTTTTTTTAAAAAACCAAGTAAGATCTCGATCTAGGAACGAGGAAGTAGCAATTAGCAAGCACAAAAGTCGTGAATTTTTACATCTGTTTAGAATTACATCAAAACTTGAAGTCAGTTTCAAGAGTAAAAAAAAAAAAAGAAATTAAAAATCGTCAAAATTAAAATTAATATTGTACATGCGTCAAAGAATTACCTGAACACATGCTTCTGATGATGATAATATGGCTTGTTTTTTGATCCAATGGATGGATTCAACGGCGTCATCATATGCAGCCGGTAGGGGATATTCGGGCGAGAGGCGGTAATCAACAGAAGCAACAATAACAGACAATTGGCTAGCCATGGTGGAGGAAGAATTATGGAAGATGGAGGAGGAAGGGTGGTAGAAGATGAAGCCACCACCGTGAAAGTAAAGTATGAGTGGCAGTTTTTTGTTGTTGGAGGGGAGAGGGTTGGGGAGGAAGAGGCGGATGGAGGTGTTGAAGGTAGGGTTTAGGGGAACATCTTTGGAGAGTGAGATGGAGTTTTGGGACGGCGTTGGAGACGGTGGCACGGTGGTGGTTGGCCGGAGTCGGGTGATCGAGCCATCGGGATTACGTTTTATGTTAAGTAATTCGTAGCCGTCGGTGGTGGAGGTTGCATGTTTGTGCGGCGGAGCTTGGCCGGACATTTTGATGAGAGTTTGAGTGATTGAATAATAAGGGTGATATATAACTCACATACAACAGGAAGCTTTATACTAGTAGTATATATCTTTGGTTGGAGTGATTTGATGATATCACTTGATTTTATTTACTAATTTTAGTATAAATAAATTACTCCCTCCGGTCCCTAATGTAAGAGCCCAAAATTTGAATGGTTTTGGTCCCTAATGTAAGAGCTCACCTCACTTTCTCTCCTCATTTAATGCATTTTTTACTACTTTACCCCTAACTCTCTTTCATATTTATTAATGGTTATGTATTTATCTCTCTTAAAAGTACCATAATAAATATGGGCAATTTTGGAAAAGAAGCATTAACTCCAGACAACCAACTAACATTCACATGTTTTCTTAAGAAGCGTTTTTTTTTGCGGCTAGCTCTTAGGGTGTGCTTGGATGGAGGGAAAATGGGAGAGGAAAGAAAATGGGAGAGGAAAATGGGGTGAGGGGGAGTATTTTCCCTTGCTTGGATGAGGAGAAAATGGGAGAGGAAAGAAAAGGGGAGAGGAAAAGTGGGTGGGCCACATGCCCCATTTTCCTCCCAAAGTTTTCCTCCCAAAATGGGGGGATTATAGGAGAGAGAAAAGTTACACATCATTGTCCAATGACCATGCTCCACCTCACCCACCCATTTTCCTTCCTTTCTATTTTCCCTCATCCTTCCAAGCATGATGAGGGATAACATTTTCTCTCCCATTTTCTTTCCTCTCCATTTTCTCTCCTCCCATTTTCTTTCCTCTCCCATTTTCCCTCCATCCAAGCAGAGGGTTACATTAGGGACCGGAGGTAGTAGATGATTATGTCTTAAATTTATGATTTGCGAAAGTATATGTTTGTCGGTATATGTACGTGTCTCTCACCTAATAAATTTAGGCGTTACTAAGTTAATGGTGATCATTAATTTAATTATAGTTCATTGTACCCCGTCAACTTAATCGTACGCTAAGTGTGTGTATCTATAATTTGATTAAAATATGAGAAAATGAAAAATATTCATACATAATTTGAGAGAATAATCTGAACGTGTTTATAAAACAGGATATTTATGGATTACCGGTCAGTCATACCGGTCAGTCATTAACCATGCACACATGCAGTGTTCTTGTGCGTACAGGTGCATGTTCGATTGCATGTGACTGATTTGAGGGAAAACTTCATATCTTAAATGAAAATACATGTGAAAACGTTTTTTTTATTCTGTGGAATGCACACTTTTGAGTAGCTTTTTTTTTATCAAAACACTTTTGTGTAGTTTGAATGAATGCATATCACTAAAAATCTAATGAGAAGCTAATAAATATACTAATACTAGCGCGCGCGCGTCTCTTAGCTTTTAGCAAGCTATCGCCTTGTCCTAAGTTTAGCGGTTAGTTTGATGGTGATCGTTGATTTAATTATAGTTAAACGGCAACTTGATCATACTTAATTTGTGCGTGCGTGTGTCATTTGAAATGTTTATACTTCATTTTAGGAGTAATAGAAACATTTTTGAATAAATCGCACTTCATACAACAAAACAGGTCAATAAGTATATGGATTATATTTAATTAATTGTTCCATTCGTGACAAACCATGCAAACATTATTTTTGCACGTATATACAAGCGCATTTTACTAATATTTTTTCCCAGTGAAAACTTCTTTTTCTTTTTTGTATGTTTGATTAGAAGTCTAAAATGTTCTAAACATATTCATTATTGGACAATGAACTTCTGAAAATATATGTTTCAATTTTCATTTGAGGGAAGGACATATACGCGGAGAAAAGTGCTGAAATTTTGGTCCCAATATGTTTTATATGAAAATGAGATGAAATGTCGGTTAAAATATTTGTAAATAAGAATTTCATTAGCAAGTTAAAATTATTGAATTGGTGGCAATTATTCTGACCCAGTTTTTCTTTAAAAATTTGGGGGCGGATATCCCAATCATCATTAATTGTTTCTCTTTATACCTAACGGTCGTTCTCCCTTTCTTAGTCCATTACTAATAAGCCCACATACTGATCATATTTTAGAGTTATCAAGAACAATAGGGGTAACGATATTGAGCATTGTCATGGTGTCATAGTTCTTCTTAAATTCATGTGGAAGGAGAGAAATAGGGAAAGCCACTCCGAGCAATATACATCCAGCAGCTCTCAATTTAGCCACCAAGATATTCATAAGCTCACAATCTCAATTCAAGGCGCAATACAATATAATACATACTACTCCATGGCTTAGCTTTTGATCAATATTTAGCTCAGACAGTTAGCAAATAAGACTAAACGCAGGAACCAAGCTCATCGCAAGTTCATGACAATCTGGATCTTTAACAATGAAAGAATGGAAAGGTTATCTGGAGATCTTGAGGAATCAAAGTGAGGATAAAAGTTGGTAATCAAATGCCTCAGAGTTGCTCTCCTCTGGATCGATAGATGGAAGGATAGACACGCATCCATACTATCACCTCTTGAGACATGGTTTGTGAACTCATCCACCCAATGCACAAAGCCTCAAGCAAATGAGCCGGCGGATATAATACACAAAGACTATTTTGCCCTGCTTTAACAGTTATTGTCAGTAGATTTTAATTTTAAATTTTGTAATAATATAGTTCAACCTTAGTGTTTTACCTTTTAATTCGTGTGCTTTGAATTGTATTTCATTGTAAGAATACCTAGCTTATTAATATATCATTTTACCCTATTATAAAAAAAAATAAAGAACAATATACTTTATTTTTAAAAAAATAATATAGTATTCGCCATTAGCAAAATTAGCATCCAACTTGAATTAGTTTCACTTCATCAATCATTACAATGATCAAAGACTGATATTTGGTCCATATATGCCTATGGAAGTGGATACTCTCAGAAGCGGAAGCTCTCAGTATCCCTCAGAAGCGCAAATCACCACCATACAGATTTAATCCAATGGCCCACAATATTATTCACTGCTACAATAAATTATTTTAAGATGTTTATATTATCATTCACTAGTGCAAAATAGTATATTTGGCTTCAGTTAAAATAGCATTTTCACTACACCAAATAGGGTGTAGTGAAAAAAGGGCGAAGGCTCAAAAATGATACACAACTATTGGCCAAGGAACAAAAGTAATAAATAACTTATTCAAGGTACACAAATGATACACAACTTTTACCATAGATAAAAAATGATATTTTCACTAATATGACAATAAGATTACACATGAAAAGTCCAAAATGCCCTTATAAATTAAATAAACTCTTTCTTTTTCATTTTCCTCACCATCTCCTTCCTTCTTCCTTCTTCCTTCTTCCTTCATCCTTCTTCCTTCTTCCTTCTTCCTTCTTCTCTCGCATCACCATGACTGATTAGAGTCCACCCATCTTCTAAACCTGCCACAGTCAAACCTGCCGCCGTGAATGCTGCTGCGGCCACCAACTGAATGGAGCACAGTAATTTTTTTTTGGGTCAACAGAGAGAGTGAATAAAATTTGGGGAAAGAAATTGGTGGGTGAATATTATTTAATCCTTTTCCGGCACCTCTAATGTTTAATTTTTGGGTCAACATACACGCCATTTCTGCAGGCGCTCCTACCTCACACACACAGTGGTTAACCAAAGTAGTTGAATTTGAGGTGCCATGGACGGCAGCTTAGCTTCGGTAATGGCGGAAAGCAAGTAATTGGATCTGTAAGTGGTTCCGATCATGGAAACCGCCTTGGCCGGAGGAGGGAGAGGAGGGGAGAAAAGTGTGGTAATTGTCAGAGGCGAAGATGAGATTCTCTGGCGTCATCAACGCCTTGTCGGAGAAATCCGCCGGCAAAGGCACACCATGGATTTCGTCCATAGCACATAGAAGAAAACGAAGAAGAAGAAGTTGGTTCTGGAAGGAGAGAAGATGACAATTGTAAAGAAGTTGGTACTCCATCATCCCTGATCCCCCTCCTTCGGCCAGCCCCACCCACCCTGGTTCTTCCCCTGTGGCTTCCTGAATGCACGTGCACGTGGAACCAGTGAAGAAGGAAGAAGAGAGATTGAAGATGATGGTGATTAGTGAGGAAAAATGAAAAAGAAAGAGTTTATTTAATTTACAAGGGCATTTTAGACTTTTCATGTGTAATCTTATTGTCATATTAGTGAAAATATCATTTTTGATATCATGGTAAAAGTTGGGTATCATTTGTGTACCTTGAAATAGTTATGTATTACTTTTGTTCCTTGGCCAATAGTTGTGTATCATTTTTGGGCCTTCACCCAAAAAAAAAGTATTACTTAATTATTAGAGCGCTCTAATGATTAGTGTGGAATGCACTTTTTTTCTTTCTACATGCAGACCTATTTTTTTTTCTTGTACGATCTTAGCTTGTTGGACCTCTCCCATATAGTCCATAATGAGCTTCCACGTTACCTTTTAACGTAGAAAGGTTCATCATCTTACATGCACTGTTGGTTAGTTTTAATGAAATTGTCTCTTCTGAAAAAAAGAAATTGTCTCATTTTGCAAGTAATATCATGGTGGCGTGGCGCATAAATAATTATGCAGTCTAAATATAACTGCTTTTCTAAGACTGCTATATGCTCTTGAATATATAACATATTCAGGGAGGCAAATTTGCTAATACATATAAAACTTCCTTTACAAATTTTTTCCAAATTATTCAAATGGGTTAAGGTTCATATTTGTCTCTGACGTATGTCTGGAGGAATATATGCCCCTAAAGTATTTTTTGTCCCAATTGCCCTAAAAGTGTGCATATAAGGATCATATTTTAATTTGTCCCTGAAGTATGTATAAAGAGGTTATATCTGCCCCAGAAGTATATGGAGAAGGGTCATATTTTCCCTTGAAGTTTGTACAAATTAATATTTTAACTATAAAAAGCAAATACGATGCTCATGTATATTTTAGGGGCAAATATGAGCCAAAAATACCTCAGGGGTATATATGATCCTCCATGCATACTTGAGGGGTAAATATGATCCTCAACCCTTATTCAAATTGATTCTCCTAGAGGGAGTCCTTTAGGCTCAATAGTAAACTCACTTGACGTGATGTTTGAGGTCGTGAGTTCGAATCAATTTATTTATAAAAGCATGAGTAAGACTGCCTAATATATGCTCACCCTAAATATACTCATCAAGTGGGAACCAGAACTGTAGAAATGAATTAACCCTTTCTATTCAAATTGATTCTCCTCAATGATGATATATAAGTAAGAGAGGGATGTGGAAATAAATGTGGATGAATGGTAAGAGTGCTTTGATAATATTATGTGTTTTTCTCTAATTTAACTAACTTCTTTAATTTAATCTAACCAAATCAAATTAGATAATTAAATCTTATATTTATAAAAAGATGGAGAATATTATTATTATAAGGAAAGGTAAGAAATTGGGTTTAAAGTTTGAACCTTAGAGGGAAAGAAAGCTTTACGAGCAGGGGTGAGTACTTTCGTCAAATTAATTTCGGAAACTAGGGTGAAGAGGAAAGTGAAACTGGGAGAAGAATAGATAATGTTGAAAGCAATGTAAACAAGCTCACAATATTTTTAAAAATGCAACAGGTCATATTATTTTGGGATAGCATATAGTATAGAAATACCAAGGGTCATGTTTTTTAAACTATTTTTTTCATTTAAAGGGAAAACATTATTGACTTGAGTTTACAAGTTGAATTGAACCCACAAGCTCCCACTTAATAGGGAGATGTCATACTACTGGGTTATAGGTTGCCCTTGATTTTTCAAACTATATTTTAAAAATATGAAATATAAATGAGTTATGGTCTAAAAAAACTTTAATTGGGGCTGAACTACTGCTGATGATCGTAAGAGTAAAATCCCTATCACCCCCTTCGATCAAACACAATAACACGAAAATAGAATCTATGCTGCCTGACACCTTTTTTGTTGTTATTGATGCCACATTACAGGTTTGATAATAATTCTAAAATACACACAAACATACATAAGGAACTATATGCATCTGTGGCCAAAAGAAGAAGAAAGTATATGCATCCTCCGAAACAAAACCAAATTAACTCTATATGCGACACGTGAATGTGAATAATAATTTTTTGGAGAGCTACTAAGTGTGTGTTTGGGAAAAGTGGTGGAGAAATGATTTTTTTCAATATGATTTTTTGAAAGTTGGTTTGGGTAAAAGTTGGTTTGCGAGAAATAATTTATGTTTGGATTCGTAGTTGCAGGAATGTTTTTTTTTTCAAATTAACTTTTGCAAACATGTTTGGATGGTGATTTTGAGAAACCAGTTTATATAGGAACATGATATTTATTGAATAATACACAATTAAAATATTCATATATTTTCAATAATTTAAAATTAAAAAATTTAATAGATTAAATTGCATAAGGTTTTCAATAATTGAAAATAAGAAAAAATTAATACATTGAAATGCATATAAATTAGAGGTCATGTCTATCTACATTACATTTGGATGATTGAATTACATTAATTACTTGTGTAATTCAATTATCGTTATTATAAGTCACCAGCTACCAATTTTTCTTGGTCCATTTTATAAGTCACTTCATGATTTCGATGACAATTATTTTCATCTATCAAACTTCCATTTTCTTCAGCTTCCTTAAAATGAGTGTCAGATCGAAAATTACTTCTGATAAAGTTCTGTATAGCGCGTCATACACAAAACAATCGAACTTGTGTTGAAAACTTATAGTTAAGCATTTTGTATAAGATTTCAAATCTATCTTTCCACAAACTAAAAGTCCTATGTATACTTCACCTCAAACTTGAATGGTAAAAGTTAAATGTCTCATTGTCATTTTCAAATAATTCTTGCAATACCCTATTATTCTCTCCTATCCTTATTATAAGTTACCAACTACCAATTTTTATTGGTCCATTCTATAAGTCACTTCATGGTTTCCAATGTGCATTAATTATTTTTTCATATATACTTATATTTAATAGAGGTAGTAGTAGAAAGTAATAATTAATAGTTTTGGAAATAAGTGTAATTATTGGGGGTAATATTAAAAATTACTTGAATTTTAGGACAAATTAAATGCATTTAACCAATTTTATTCGTATGTGAGAAAAACTCCTATGAGAGAGTACAAGACCCAAACATATACTAAAAAAGATGCTCATAAACCATTTCAAATAAGCTGGTTGGTGCCACCAAAAGCTCGAAATTGAAGTTTCTCAAAAACCAGTTTCTCAAACTGGTTTACCCAAATAAACTGGTCAGAAATAAACAGGACCAAAACATGACTAAAAACCCAAAAACTGTTTATATAGTTCCAACCAGTTTATTAGGGTTCATAAACGGTTCCCAAACACACCCTTATTAGAAGTATGTTTAAATAAACGAACTAAGATATAACTTTATTCCTATATTTTCTCTCTTCACCATAAATCATAGTAGGGATTTTGAAGAGTCCAATCTTCACTCTAAAGCAAGCCTAAAGGGGTTAATACAACTTAAACTTTAAAATAAATGATTTTAGTTATAGAAATTTCAATCAATTTTAGTATTGTCCCCTAAACTTTCACTTAATTTTGGGTTTAGTTCTTCGACTTTAAAGTTTTTCAAGTTTAAGTCTAGGGATCAAAATTAAAATTGACCAAAAGTTTAAGAATTAAAACCATCAATTTTAATGATTAGAGACAAAAAATTGATTGAAAGTCCACTGACCAAATCCATCTGTTTTAAAGTTCAAAGAGTAAAATCAAATTAATAGAAAGTTTAAATACCAAAAGTTGTATTAACTCAAACATTAAATATGAGGAAGAATGGATGAAATCGATCAATTTCCATTACTGATATTTAGTCTCTCTTTCTTTGAATTAAATAGGCAATCACAGTAATAATAACTTATATTACTCATCAAACATAACGTTTCACTCAGAGAGAAGATGCAATGCTACTAAGTATAGGGTATAGGGAGTAGGGACTTTGATAATCGACGAGATCAATTTGAATATACCACCAAGTCATTATTATAAAATTAAGTTAACTCAGTTTCTTAAAATATCCAGTTGACCTTATTGGCCAGATTTTTTTTTGACCTTTTATTGGGCAGATTTATGAAGTTTAGTAAACGTAAATTAGCGTATGTGACATTTGATATCAATTCATGATAATCTTATAAATTCATTTGAAAAGATCTATAAATTAATAATTTTGTCTCACATTAATTACCTGTGGCCAAAAGTTGTCATTCTTGGGAATGAAACAGAAACTGGCCACAGATAGAAGTGTACGGATTCTGAGAGTTCTGATCGATTACCATTTCGGCGAAAGTAGCCTCGCATCACCTCTCTCCTATTTATTCAGAACACTCCATTTTCGTTTTCGGCCTCAACGGCTAATTGCATTTGCTCAATATTCCACGTCCATTATCCAACTAATACGCAATACGCAATTTGTGTGAATTTGTCTGTATATTTATATTCTCATATCTTCTGTAGTCTCTCTAACCATATAAAAATTTGAATTAACTGTGCCAGAAATTTTATTAAAAGGGTTTTTGCAAATTTAGAATTGAGTAGTACTCCCTCCGGTCCCTAACGTAAGAGCTAGCCGTCAAAAAAACGCTTCTTAAGAAAACATGTGAATGTTAGTTGGGTGTCTGGAGTTAATGCTTCTTTTCCAAAATTGTTAATATTTATTATGGTACTTTTAAGAGAGAGAAATACATAAACATTAATAAATATGAAAGAGAGTTATGAGTAAAGTAGGAAAAAATGCATTAAATGAGGAGAGAATATGGGGTGAGCTCTTACATTAGGGACCAAAACCATTCAAATTTTGGGCTCTTACGTTAGGGACCGGAGAGACTAGTTTCTTTGTCTATAGAGTGGCTTATATTTGGCTTATATGTGGACAAATCACAAAGTGAAACTTGTTTGTATGATTATCTATAGAGAGAATGTTTACATGAAAACTGACTTTGATTGATGTAAAATCTTTTTTAAATATACATAATTATATCATATTTGTCAAGAAAATAAGATGAATATATTAAAGATATTGATGGGTTAGATGAAGAAATATAGCGGAGAAATTGGAACATAAGGGGGAGAAGTTATTCTTCATTTTAAATTACAATCATTTGATCTATGCCTACTATTTATAAGCTACAAATGCTTAAACTCCTATGCAATAGTTACATCAAAAGAGTAGATGGATACATGTAATTGTAGAAAACATAATAGGGAGGTTATGTATGTTAATGATAAAAAACTCTCAATAGGTTATTTTATTATAGACTATATAGCTTTAAGTGTAGAACTTTAAAAGATAGACTCTGTAAAATACTAAAAATTGTATTAGTCATTAAATTAGTCGAGCCCATGATTCAATTGTCAGTAGTCGAATTATAGTTGGACGGATCAATTTAATGATAACTGAAATGTACTCGTGATTTATTTAAAACACAAAAACCTAGTTATATTTTTTTTTATAAAAAAACTGGTTACATATAACTACGAAAAATGCTAATATTTAAATTATAAGGACATTATATAAATAAAAATTATATATAAGTCACACTTAAACTGATAAAACTGGTTAGTTTATAATTCGCAAGTTAGCACATTAAAGCTAATTATTGACAAAAAAAAAGAGATAAGAAATTCAATGCATATTGCATATTTATAAGGGAAAATTAATTAGAGGTCCCCCACAAGGGAGTTAATACTGGAAAAGTCCCAAAAGTTGAAAATATTAATGTAGGGTCCCAAGGGACCTCACATTAATATATTTGAAAAGTGAAAAGACATTTTTGCCCCTATCCTTGATAAAAAATTACCCCCCCACCCCTCCCCCCTCCTCCTCCCCTCCACCCGCTCCCCACCCTCCCCCCTCCCCTCCCCAGCGTCCACCCCTCCCCCACCCCCACCCCTCCCCAGCGTCCCCCCCTCCCCCACCCCTCCAGCCCCCCTCCCCAGCGCCCCCCTCCCCCTCCCCCTCCCCCAGCCCTCCAGCCCCCACCCCCAGCGCACCCCTCCAGCCCCCCGCCCCCCTCCCCCACCCCCACCCTCCCCAGCGCACCCCCTCCCCCACCCCCACCTTCCCCAGCGCCCCCCCTCCCCCACCCCAGCTCCCCTCCCCCTCCAGTTCGCCCCCCCACCCCGACCCTCGAGGAGGAGTGGGGGTGGGGGCGTGGAGGGAGGAAGGTGGGGGTGGGGGGGGCGCTGGAGGGGTGGGGAGCTGGGGTGGGGGAGGGGGAGGGAGGAAGGTGGGGGTGGGGGGGGCGCTGGAGGGGTGGGGAGCTGGGGTGGGGGAGGGGGGGCGCTGGGGAGGGTGGGGGTGGGGGAGGGGGTGCGCTGGGGAGGGTGGGGGTGGGGGAGGGGGGCGGGGGGCTGGAGGGGTGCGCTGGGGGTGGGGGCTGGAGGGCTAGGGGAGGGCGCTGGGGAGGGGGGCTGGAGGGGTGGGGGAGGGGGGGACGCTGGGGAGGGGTGGGGGTGGGGGAGGGGTGGACGCTGGGGAGGGGAGGGGGGAGGGTGGGGGGAGGGTGGGGGGCGTCTGGAGGGGAGGGGGGAGGGGGAGGGGGGGAGGGCTGGGGGTGGGGGGCTGGAGGGGTGGGGGTGGGGGAGGGGGAGGGGGGGGGCGCTGGGGAGGGGGCTGGAGGGGTGGGGGTGGGGGAGGGGGAGGGGGGGGCTGGAGGGGTGGGAGGGGGGGGGGGGGAGGGGGAGGGTGGCTGGAGGGGGAGGCTGGTGAGGGAGGAGGGAGGGGTAAATTTTTTTAAGACTAGAGGCAAAACTGTCTTTTCACTTTTCAAATATATTAATGTGAGGTCCCTTGAGACCCTACATTAATATTTTCAACTTTTGGGATTTTTCCAGTATTAACTCCCTTGTGAGGGACCTCTAATTAAATTTCCCTATTTATAAAAGTGATAGAGAGAGAATGTGCAACAGAAAAAAAAGGAATGTGCAACAGAAATACAGAAAGATGAGAGAGAATAAGTGGTAACACAGCACGAAGGAGAAACGGGTGAGAAAAAAACACGACTCCATAAAAAGAGATATGCAAGAGACTTGTAACTATAATTAAGGGTAAAAAATAATTATAAATCTAATCTGTATATTCATGGAGTACATACTTATTTGACCTTACATTAAGTTTTCTTTTGCCTCATTGACATTAAAATAGATCTTTTAATCCTTAACCTTAATATTTTAAGTAGAGAAATATTTTCAAAAGACATATGTTTAAATTTTATATTTTTTTAGCCAACTATGTTTAAATTTTATAAATAATTATTATTTGAGGCTAACCATATTTAAACCAAGGGATCAAAGACAAGCTTTTTTACTGTTAAAGGACCAAAATAAAAAATCAAAGAAATAAATCTATTATTTAATATAATTATAAAATACCACTCGCTCCAGTTCTAATTATAAAGCCACTTTTACTTAATTTGGAGAGATCAAGAAACACATTTAACTTAAAAAATTTCATGTGTTTTCCCAATAATGTCCATCTTCATTCTTTCCTCGCCCTCATTTAATTTGTTTGTAAAAGAGTATATAATAGAGTGAGTTTACGAAAAGATAAATAAATATATAAGATAAAGTGGAAAATGATTTTATAATTAAAACTAACAATAACAATAAAGTCTTATCTCACTACGTGATGTGAGTTACAATGATCCTACGACACTATTATACTCTATTAGTAACCAACTTTTTGAGTATATTATTCAATAATAGGTCACTTTATAGGCTAAAACACGTTTTTAGTCTCTTAACTTTGCAAAAAGTCATGTTTTAGTCTATTAACTTTGAAAATTGTGTTTTTACTCCCTTAACTTTGACAATGTTATTTTTTAATCATTTAACTTTAAAAAGTGTGTTTTCAGTATTGAGTAAAAGTATATTATTTTTTTATCAAAAAAAAGTATATTATTTTTGGTCCCTCCACTTTGGAGAAAAATCATATTTTAGTCCCTTAACTTTGAAAGAGAAGGGACAAAAAACATTTTTTTACCCTTTTTGAAATGACTAAAAACATCACTTTGTTCAGAGTTAAGAGATCAAAAACACATTTTCAAAGTTAACAGATTAAAACACGACTTTCTCCAAAAGTTAAGAGACTAAAAACATATTTAACCAATTCTATAAGTTCACCGAAATTAAATTAAAAAAAAATGGCTTATGAAATTAAAAATTGGCTTCCAAATTCTGGCAAATATTTGGTCTGACCACTTTTTTTGGTCTCTCCATTACCGTACAGTACCTTCCCTGCTTCCTTCCTCAACACTTCTTCACTCTCTCTTCTTCTCACTCTCTTCATTCATTTCCTTCCTTCTCCAATGCCTTCCCTTCCTCCTTTCTAAATTCAGGTTCATCATCTCTCTCTTCCTCCACTTCCTCTTCTCTTAACTTCCACACACTTCTACACATTATTTCTTCACTCTTTTTTCACTGTCACACACTTCTTCCTTGTTTTCTTTTTCTTGTAAAGAACACTCATTTTTCACTGTTGAATGATGGGTTTTGTTTTTTCTTTCTTTCTTTTCTTTTACCCCAAGTCATGTCTTCTTCCAATCTTCCATATAATGTAGTTACAATATTTCTCTCACGTTTTGATGTTATTTTTTCCATTGTTGGTGGCTCTGTTTTTTTGTTTTTATGCCGTTGGGATTTTCGGTTTTGTCGAAATATGTGCTGTAAGCTCGGTTGTTTGTTTATTATACCTTAAAAGTTGTTTATATTACTCTGTCATGCCTTCCATTGGTTTATTTAACTGATGATGCTAGTAGCATATGCTTGTTGCTCAAGGGAAATGGGATTATTCTGCTTTATGCCCTATTCTTTTCTTTTTCTTTTTTACTACGGTCATTTTTTTTAACTCTAAATGTGATGTTTGATGATTTTGGGCTCAGGGTTTGGTCGGATGTAAGCTTTTATCTTTGTTCCTCTGTAAAGGCTTATTTCAAACTTTCATGACAAATGGAGATCACTTTCACTTTTCAATTTTTTCCTAAATATTCTCTACGGTTTGTAATATAAGAGACACAATTTGAATGGTTTTGGTCAAAAATATTAGAGCTTATCTCATATTTTCTCTTCATTCAATGTATTTTTCCTACTTTACCCTTAACTCTCTTTCATATTTACTAATGTTTATGTATTTCTCTTTCTTAAAAGTATCATAATAAACATGGACAATATTGGAAAACAAGTATTAACTCTAGACACTCTACTAACTTTTACATGTTTTGTTAAGAAGCTTTTTTTAGTGGCTGAGTTCTTATATTACGGACCGAAGGGAGTAAAAGATCATTTTCTAAAATGTCTAAACTTTTTCTCAAATTAGCCTTGTAGTATTTGTCAATAATAAACAAGTAAGAGATGAAGAGTGTGGATCAAGGTATATGGTAAGGATGAATGGGTAATATCATGTGATAATAACTAATTTAACTAACATCATCAATCTAATCAAATTAGGGAAAGTCATCTTATATTTAGGAAGGGGGGTAGTATTTGTTTAGTGGAGAATTGTTGAAAGCATTGAGCTATTCTTGAGGCCTCCTACTTCTAATTTTTTTCTCTTTCTTGGATTTTTATTTTTACTCCTAAGCTAAAAGCTTGTTTGTGTCTTATTGAAGTTTTGTAGTTTGTTACATCTATAAGTTTTCTTTAGTTCATTCTAGCGTGAGTTTGATAGGTCCCTGATCAATTGTCATTGCAGTGATTTCTTCTTTGATTGTGCTATTCAAACGTTTATTTTTACTAACTTTTTACTCTTTTCTTTAGGTTAATTATATAATTTATTAATTAATACATTCGGGTCTAAGAGTGTGGATTGGATTCGGTCAGGTGGACCACAAAGTTGAAGGAGACTGGTGGACTTGTGTATGACATGAGATAAGTAATTGGGCGTGCCTTGGTGTTATACTAGTCACCTATGAACTTACCTAAGAACTTTAAGTAATAAGGGAAAGAACCAGAAAACAAAAGTGCACCTAAAACCAAATGAGAGAATTGAAAATGAGAGGGTTTCTATTGTTCACTGAAGTCAAAGTCTGAATACAATTCAATAGGGAATAAGCGTATATATACATCCTTGTCTTATCCCCTTTCTAACTGACTGCTAATATGTACTCTCTCTGGTCCATAATATAAGAGCTCAAATTTTGAATGTTTTGGTCCAAAATATAAGAGTTAATTTTACATACTCTCCTCATTTAATGTGTTTTTTCCTACTTTACCCCTAATTCTCTTTCATATTGATTAATGCTTATATATTTCTCTCTCTTAAAAGTATCATAATAAATATGCACAATATTGGGAAAAACATTAACTTCAGACACCTAATTATCTTTCACATGTTTTCTTAATAAGCGTGTTTTGGCGGGTGGACTCTTATATTACAGACTGGAGGAAGTATTATTCTCTAGCTAATGTGCTGACCTAGTATTAGTTAAAACTAACTTTAGTCTCATTTTATTCTATAACACTCGGCTAACACCTCAAGCTTTTAGCTTGATAGTAGGCACATTATGTGATGGAGAGGAATAATACTTTGGGTAAAAGTAAAGAAACAAGCCAACCATTTCCATTTCACATTGAAGAATGGGTAGAAGTGTGTGACAAAGAGAAATAGGTAACATACAAAGGAAGAAATAGGATGTTATAAGAGATAAGGAAGTGGTGGGAGAGATATGATGAAACTAAAAGCTTAAGGTGTTAGCCCATGCACACCCAATTCCTTGGTTAACAAGTAAAAAATTTGTCAATGGATATATCTGATATTAAATCTCTTACTTGGGAGTTAGGTGCAATTTAATTGTTGAAGCTAACAATATCTCTTGGTTTCTTAAGGGAAGTTTTTTTTTGCTTTATGGTCTATTCCTTTTGCTACCGTGGATATGTTTTTTTGATGGTTTTGTGCTGAGTGTTGGGCAGGATGTCAGCTTTTAACATTGTTGCCTCTTAAAGGCATTTTTGAACTTTCATGATGGACTTTGTAATTTGACATTCGGCAAAGAAGAACCTTGGAAAAAGTTTGTTGCGCAGAATCGTTGAAATCATTGTGCCATTCTTGAAGTCTTCTTTTATTGTTGGTCATTTACATTTCTATCTTCTAATTTGTTTTCCATATTGGATTTTTCATTTTTACCTTAAGCCTGAAAACCATGTTTGAGTCTTCTTGTATCTTTGTAGTTAGTTACCTCAACTAGTTCTCTTTAGTTCATTCTACTGTGAATTTGATCAGTCCCTGTGTTGGCAACTGCAATTGCAGTGGCTTCTTCTTTGATTGCGCTCTTTAAATGGATATCTGCACTAATTTTTTTAGCTCTTTTCTTCTGATTTTTTCGGACTCATTTTCGTTTTTTGATTGATCTCTTATTTACTTAAGCTTATTCAGTTTACTAATTTATGTATCTTTCAACTCGTGGATTTTCAATGTCCTTGTTTCTCCATGAATGTGATACTAATTCATTTGTTTTTTTTATTTTATAATCATGCTTTATAGTTTGCAGTGTATAATTTTTTGTTTGTCTCAGGTTTCTTCCTTGTTTGTCTGAGTGTTGGCAACTTCTTGCCTATTCACAATGTCACTGCCACCAGGAACCTCTGATGAAATTAAGATACATTTTAAGTGGGGAAACAAGAAGGGAGTTGGCGGCGAAAAACAGCTTTATGACTCGTTCATTTTTGATGATGTAGAGTACTTTCTGTTTGATTGGGTCTACCTTTACCGTACGGGTGATCTTGAGACATCTATCGGTAAGCTTGTGCGGATATATGAAACTCCATCACATGAAAAGAAGGTGAGAGTGATCTGGATGTTACGTCCTTCTGACATTCGTAATCAATTGGGAGATTATCGGCCAGATTGGAACGAGTTATTTCTACCATGTGGTGTAGCCAAAGGTGTTTCGAATTTCAATAGTCTGGTAAGCCAATTTATTTTGATATTTTTCTAAATCATAAACTTCTATGATGCCAAAAGCTATTTGATGCCAATGTTAAAGATTTAGAGACAATGAAAGGAACATTTAGTGAAGGAATATACATTATTTGTTATTTGAAGGAATCTTTGTTATTTCAAGGAATCTGAATGCCTAGAATATGGTTATACATTAATTGTTCTTGCTTTTGTGCAAGAGCATACAGTTTCTAGAAGTTGTTATTATTTGTATAATATACCAAGTTACTAACCATTACACTGGTAAAACCTGCTAGCAATACTTTATTAATGAATTTATTCAATAGTTTGCATTGTTGTGACCTAATTTTACAAAATGATTAAAGATGCTGTGTGCTAATCTAGAATCTTTAAAATCAGTACGTTTACAATGTCTTATTTTGCATATGTATATGGAGATACTGTGCTGCTGCACTCTTTGCTTCTTATTATTGCTTTTAAATGTTTCCTTCCTCATCAGCTATACAGACATTATTCTTGTACAAGGTGCATGTTTGCAAACATGCCTTCTGATAGAAAACTTCAATTTCTTTTCCTCCTCATTTTTTAGCTGTGCTCCTTAATATTGGTTCCTGAGGGGTTGATTTGTCTCAATGAGAAGCTCACTTGCCATGGGATCTGAGGTCGTGGGTTCAAATCAGTCTCTCTGCATAAAGCAGTGGTATGACTATCTAATATATTTTCTTCCCAAACACCATCATTAAGTAGAGACTAGAACTGGGTTAACTCCCTAATTTTGATTCCTTAGATGGATGATCCAGGGGTGGAAATGCTATTGTGACCTCTTCCTTCCTTATGGTTAAGCTCCCCCGCCCCCTCCCTCCCTCCCATCTTGAAAGTGATTAGCAAAAAACAAGTATAAAGGGATGAGTGATGTGTCTCTTTGTTGTCACGGTGTTAGTGCATATATGACTAATAAGGACTTTCAGAATTATTTAGTTCCTTTTAAAGAAAATTATTTCTCATGAGATTTTCAATCTTTAAAGTGATGATCGTAACAATATTGTATTTTCATGTTGGATAGAATTTGAAGTAGAACCTTCAACTTTTAATGTATGAATTGTCAGAAAATGCATCTTAGTCATTTTATTAAAGTTGATGTCATACTCACCTCATAAGCTCCTTTCTCAGTATAGTATACAGGGAAAATGCAATGTTGTCTGCACAGCGAAAGACAAAAGAAATCGTGAGCCATCAGAAGCACAGCTAAATATGGCAGATTACTTTTTCAAGAATTGCTTTGATATGGGACGGCTTTCAATTGTGGGTGAATTTGGAGATCTTATTGGTGGAGTGAAAGGTCAGTTCTCATTCTATGGTTTATTGCCTGGTGTTTTCTTGAACTAAAGTGTCAACAAAGCATATGAAATACTAGACCCTTAAACTTTGACAATTACTAGAATGTTTTTAAAAGAGCAGTCTATATAGTTGCTGTGAGGTGGCATTCCTAGATACTTTAGTTTCCCGAATTTATTTCAATGCTTACTGTCCTGCAGTGGAGGAGTTTTTCAACAGGAAGAAGGTGAAGTTCAGCGATCAAATATCAAGGCCTACGATTGTGATTAAGTGGGGGTCTGAATTTTCTGGTATGCCTCGCCAACAATTTGATGGTAAAGATGAAGTGAAGCCTGACAATGACATGCAAAAGATCTCATTATTAAATTCTTCTTCACACAACAAGAGGAAGATGCCAGACCATATGCAGTCCAGTAATCAAAGTAAAGAACCAACTAAGAAAGAGGATCTTGACAGGAGAAGAAAGCTGTTTTATGAAGGTGCTTCTGAGCTTGGACTTCTTCGTGAAGGTGCTCCTGAGCATGGATTGAAAAAAGCAGTAAAAAATCGTGGAGAATTTATGGAGATCACTGGAAGGCCAGGCAATGTATGTTTTGACAAATTCATGATAGTTTTGCATATTTGAACAAAATCATTTGAGGTTACTTAAACTAATATCCCAAAATAAAAGAAAAATGGTTGACCTATCTCGACATAAATAAAAAAGGATGTATAGTTTTGTTAAATGTAATCAATGGTGTTATTGAATACGTTTATGTAGATTTAATTATTTACATGTTTGTTCTTGTAAATTTTAGCTTCATAAATTTTAGTTATGGGTAGATAGCCTCATTTAAATGCATGTTTTGCACTAGATTTTAGAGTGTTGTAACTCTATTTCCTCCATGGTTGCAGGAGAAAAGACGATGGTTTTTGAAATCGGTAAGCTCTTATCTATAGCTGATAATTGCGGATGTTCTAGATTGTTTCACAATCTTGCATCATGTTCTTGCTGTAGCTGCTATATATTTCTGTTCAAAGTTTACTTTTTCTCATCACAGTTTACCAGCTAAGAAATTAGCTGAATTTTGATGAGAGAAATGAGTTTTCTATGTAAATGTCCTTTGCTTGTGAGATTATTAGAGAAATTGCAGATATCTACTGTCAATTTTTTAAGTAGTTATGAAAAAATTGCTGCTGGCTTAGGCAGGTTTAGATTGATACTCAGTCCAGTTTGGTAAAGACAGATTTTAAATTATATTTTGATATGGCACAAAACAATTCTGTTTTCAGAGTGCAACATAGAAATTATGACTACACATTGACTAATACCTCAGAAGGTTCCTTCACACAATTAATTGCTCATTCTCATTTTCATTTCTCCTTGCAACTGTTATAGAGATTGTTGATCAGTTAAACTACTTAATATGTTTCATAAATTTATGATTTCACTTATTTCTTTCTGCTTTTTTGTGGTAGAATTGGGAAGAAAAGTTGAGAAAAGCTCAAGAGTCAGGCTGCCTGATTTTACTGAATAATCTTGATCCATCCTACACATCATATGAAGTTGAGGTATTGTATATGATTCGAATTTGCCACCGGTCTTTCCATTCGTTTTACTTTTTAACAAGTAATATCTTGTTTATTCTCTCTCTTATTAAGCAGATTTCATTTCATATACTGTACTGTCATATGATAGTGTTTGATGTACTCGTTTTCAGGATCTCATTTGGCATGCCCTCGAGGAGATTGTTGAGGCAAAGATCGTAGAATGGAGCCCTACATTCAATCAACATTTTGGTAATTCTTACCCTATTCTTTACCCTTCAAAATGTTGCACATTCCTTGTGTGTGTGTATGTGTGTGTCTGTTTGTGCCACGTGACACTATTCATTTAATTCTTGATTATTGGATGTCTTCTGATAGGTAGAGCATTTGTTGTTTTCAAGACAAAAGTTGCTGCTGCAGATTCATTGTATAAGTTGAATAAGGCATGTCTAATTCTTGGAGATGGAAGGTGATTTCACTGACATGATTTCTTTTAGTCTTATTTATAAAACTTGGCAGCAAGTAATGTAGGACTTAAGAGCTTAGGATGACATCTAAGATGCCAATAAGTTGACAGCTTATATAGTACCGATACCTACGCCTCTTTCCCCACTTCATTAATCGTCTCAAGTCTGTTTTCTGGTTCTCATGAATCTTCTCTGTGACCCAAAAACAATGTACAATTGTAATGTGAAGTGGAAAAATGTAGGGTTGTCAGTGCCGCGAAAGGAAGGGTGAGAGAAGCTGGCAAACAAACTAGCTTCCCCGGACACCTGGTCATTGAGCTTGATAAGCAAACTGAGGGGATGGTATTTGGTTAATTGTTTCTATTTACCCTTTTATCTGATGATTTTGGAAAGTGGAATTTGCATTATAAGTTCTTCACTTTGTTGACAGAAAAATGCATTATCAACATCACATTGTGCACAAACCAATACAATTGAATCTGGAATGTCCTACAGTTGGCGTAAGCTACAGCATCTGTCAGATACATGGTGGGATGCATTATATAAGGTGATTAAGCTTCCTAAGAACTCTAATCTTAAGACAACACCCAAATTCATATGAATATTAAAAGGTGTTTGTTAGGCTCTGATAGCCAACAATGAGTTCGTATGACCCATGTAGCTGACCCTACTTAGTTGGATAAGAGGATTTGTTGTTGTTGAAAGGTGTATGTCGTGAAGATTTTCAAAAACATCTTGGCACATGGATGAACTTTTGTCAACTTACAAGCATTGTGCATGATTAATTTTTTTTAATTATGAGTGTTATGATAGTAAAACCTTGAGATATAACTAACTATTGTTTTTCTTTTTGGTATCTTTTGTTATTTATCGGTCACAAACTTGTGGGCCTAGTTTCTCATGTGTAGTTTGGTTTTAACTTGAGCTGTTTTCTTTGCAGGCACAAAAAGACGAGATGCAAAATGTTATGAGTAGACTCACGATGTAGTGCAATTAATGAGGGCTCAGTTAAAGTCATATCAATGTTTTTTTTTTTATCAAAAAAAGTCATATCAATGTTTGATGGGCCATAATGTGCTTTTTGTTTGACATTAAATAGGACAATCTAACACATTTTGAGAATTCTGACGCAGAAAAAGCGGGAGAATTTGATACAGAAGAAGCGCACTAATGTTTCAACAGGTAGGATAGAAGGGAAATTTAAGCATAGCAGCCTTGACTCAATTTTTGTAGTCAGATGATCTTGTATTTCAAACATCTCTGTCATTATATGTGACTAATATAATGTTTTATGATTAACATTCTTTCACTCAATATTGAGTCTGACAATACTTGGATATAACTTGATGATATGCAATATAATTATATTGCTATATTTATAATTTTTGGCTATAGTTAAATTTATAATTGGTAGTTTTACACCCTTAAATTTATTATGGTGCCATTTGCATTTTATACATATTACTATTGTTATTTATGCACCATGTTTTTATCACATTTGTTATCAAGGGATCTATTTTTATGGGATATTTGGGCTGTGAAGCATTTTAGTAAAGAATATGGTACTAGTCAATGAAGCACTGAATAATATTTGATAGTTAGCACCAACTTCAAAAATAAAAATTCTCAGGTTTGTCTTTTGAATCCACAGTTTAGGTTAAGCCCCTAAAACACTATCAAATTTCCTCACAAAGTCATAATCTACAAAGGAACCTTGATGTTGGGTGGAAAACTGCTTGGAATTATATTTTCACTCTCTTGTTTTAAAAACTATTTCCCAAAACCTATTGTCTAATACATTATTTATTATCACGCTTTGTTTTAAGTTATTTTCCGAATTATTATGAGAAATAACAACGACTTGCTAGTTTTGCAATTTTGTCCTCTGCATGGATACAGGTCAGCCACATACACATGCATGTAGTGATGTAGCAACAAAAATTGAAGACTCACATACATACACGCAAGGAAACATGGAAATGGTGAAACCATATTCTTCATTTGTCGTCTTTACTAACAAGTCTTTATCAATTGTGATTATTTTTGTATGCCAACTGGCATCCCTTCCCCCATGGCAGCCATGACCAAAAGACAAAGTTTAGACATATACACAATTTTACATACTCTCATCATTCCGAAATATAAGATCGCTTTCTCTGATTTGATTAGATTAAAAATATTAGTTAAGTTAGTTATTAACACATGATGTTACCAATTTATTCTAACCATATACCTTTATCCCCACCCTCTTTCTTGCTTGTTTTTATATACATATAGACAAACATTATTAGAGTTAATTTAGAAAAAAGTTAGGAAAAATTAGAAATTGATCTTATATTTGAGAATGTGATTTTTTTTAACCGAAGAGAATGTGCATATTCAAATCCTTATTATTTTATTTTATTTTTATTTATGTCCTTATATTTGTTATTCTTTATCGGTCCTTGTAGTTTCTCAATTATATGTATCGGTCCATATACTTAATTTGTTATTAAAACAGCAACGTTAGCAACTAAATGACATGGTTTTCACTCAATAGACACCTCAAATTATTTTGTCACATTATCTAAATAAAATTAAAATCAGTCATATTGTATCAGTCAATTAGTTTATGCACGGACTGTAAGTATTTCCAAGACCATGATTATAACAATAATAATTTTTTACGTTGATAATAAATAATTTTTAAGTACTTATATTTGTTTATTCTTTATTGGTCCTTTCAGTTTCTCAATTATTTATGTATTGGTCCATATACTTATAATTTACTATTAAAAAAAGTGAGGTCAGCAGCTAAATGACATGGTTTTCACTCCAAAAAGTGAGGTCAGCAGCTATTAAATTAAATTATTCAAATTTAATTGTTGTAACCTCATCTTCTGTTGAAACCTGATTGTGACTTTGGGGGATTCAAATGTAGCCACGATCACATTTGTGGGAGAACACTGTCGTTTTAACATTTCATTTTCAAGCGTTTTGTAGAATGTGTACCTTAAACGACGATGAATAGGAACTTTACAATATTCTTGTTCAAATCTGGCTGCTTGAATATTATACACGAACATCATCATCCTATATTTTTTCCTATTTTCAGCACATCAAAAAATATTAAAAGTAAAACACACTTTCATTGCCGCTGAAATTCTCCCACGTCCCTATATTTACAATAGCATTGTCTTCAAAATTCACTTTGTTTTTAAATTCTCTAATCTATATTGTTTTTTTCCCAATATATACGTAAAACATTTTTTATTACAAATATATTTAATATCTTTATCTCTTAATTTTAAAATTAAATTAGAACTTTTTAAATGTGTTTTGTTTGAATTAAAAAGTCTTAAAATTTTGTTGAATTAAATTCTTATTTCATTATTTTGATATCCGTATAAAGAAGATAAGAAAATTTAAAAACAATGATATAATGTAAACTGTTTAAAATTATTATTGTTAAAAAATTTTCAAATAAAAGATCAATACACTTCACAGCAGGTTGATTAAGAGGTTTGAAATCATTTGAAGTTTCCACCACAACATTTGCATGAGACAAAAAGAACTGTTGTTTCAACATTTCTTTTTCGTTCGTTTTATTGGATGTGTTTCTTAAACGACGATGAATGGGAACTACAATTTTCTTATTCAATTCTGCGTGTTTGATTATTTCCCCATCCTCTGAATTCTATAAAATACGTGAACACCATCCAATTTTCCAATTTCCATCTCATACAAAAAAAAATGAAAACTTCAATTTTATCTGAAATTCTTCCACATCCAGTTATTAGAGCCATTGTCTTCACAAATAACTCATTTGTTCATTTATTTATTTTTTTTCAATATTAAAGTCAGTTAAATATAACCAATAAATTGTTTGGGTAAAATTATATTTTGAATGCGTCTCTTTATCATCATTAATTCGTTCATTAATTATATATTTTGTAACTATTTATTAATAAATATAAAAAAGAGATTATTATGATAGGTATCTGATCCGATCAAGGTTTAGTATGCATAATATGTATGAAATTGTTAGAAAGTATCATTGAAACATCCATTCAAATGGGAAAAGTATATATGTTGCACTTATTTTTTTGAAATGTACGGTTCAAAATTTTAATAAATTTGAACATTTAATTATTAAAAATTGAACGGAGTAAAACTTAATTTCCAAACAAGAAACAAAACAATAGTGGGATCACTTTTGGAGAGTTTTCCAAAACCGAGATTATATTGTCTCATTCCTATTAATATGTTTTTAAGTTACTTGTATCCTTGGCAAAACATGTCGGGTTTCAATATACGTAAGTTGGCAAAAAAGAAAAATCTCTTCCGTAATAAAAATAAGAAGATGAGTACGTAGCTTGCAGAAATTTCATGTAGTCTAAAATACAGGAGCAGGATCAATAACAGTACATATTTTCTCTCGATACTACGTTTCTCTCAATTACTGTTAAATTAAGTTTAGAACTAATAATTTCGCGTTCCTAGCATGTTTTTAATTCTAAAAAACCAATTCGTTCAAGTCAATAATAACATTAAAAGGAATGAGTATAAGATTGACTTTTCTTAAATAAGTGACCAAAATTTAAATAAATCTCCACAAGTGTACAAGCCCCAAAAATAATAAAATGGCAAATCAAGATTAATCCTATAGAGATTTAAAACAATTAATAATTAGACATTAAATATCCAATTGTTTAAGGTGAACAAAATAGAATTGAATTCAAATTTATTACAAATTAACAAAAATCTAAAAACAAAAAACTAAAACATAAGCCAGTTAATTTAGTAATAATGTTTATAAATGCTTATCGATCCACTTATATGGATATGTAGATTAATTATGCAATGTCTCACACAAATTGACTAGGTACAATTTATAACTTTAACACTCTAATTTGACTATACACTCTAATTTGACTATACGTAACTTATAAGTTAAATATATGGCTATTTAGATGCAAATTAGATTAAAAATATATTTCCACATACATTATTCAATCTCACATTATATTTGAAAATTCACTCCTTTCAAGTTCAATTAGTGTTCAATCACTAAACAAATAATGAGTAAACACAACAATAAATAAACTAATTAAAAATCAAATACAACTAATAAGTGAGACAAATATCTAAATTACATACAAATTCATAGTAACTAAGTTGAAAAAGAAAACTAACTACACATGACTTCCATCAAAATCATCCCAACAGGTTCAATAGTCAAAATCATAAAAGAAAATGGTAGAGTATTAAGAACCCACAAAATTAGTTCCTTGTGCACGCTTGCTCAATGCTTTCATGATGATGAAGAAACAACCTTACGTGCTCCTCTCTTCCTCTCTTACGTGTGGATAAATAATTAATTAATTTGAAACTCCTGTGCACCGCTTCAATTCTTTCTTCTTCTTTTTCTCCTCTTCAGCGACATCGAGTGTATAGATAGTGTGTGTGAAACTGTGAATAATTGAAAGAGATAGTCCTCCCCCTCCCTTGCTCGTGCATTTTATATTAGTCCCACTAGGTCTCCAACTTAATTCCCGTCCAAAATGGGTGTGTAGGTGTGGCTGCCAAGCAAAGAAAAAATTAAACATAATAAAAACATCAATAAACTATAATAATAATAATAATAATAATAATAATTTAACTTTTTAATGTTCCTATTTAAACTTTGTTTGAAAAAAAGTGTTGTAACTTCTGAATTGATGACTCCCAAATAAAATATGAACCACACTTAGCTCAAGTAACTCCCAAAAATAATCCAAGTCTCTACCCTTTATCACACGAAACTCCCCCACCCACCTATTAATCAATACATGATTCATCTCTTTCTACTACCACTTGTGATTTCCATAACTGGGACCTCAAGAAGAGGAATTCCACTGCCGCCATCAATAGAACTAGCTAGATTCTCCAAAGCCCTCAGACCCACACCAAGAAAATAGCAATGAAAAAGCAAACAAAACTTCTCGTGAGGATGAGAAGATCGAGGATGAACATCGATTAATGTAAAGGAATTTTGTAATTGCTCCATTATATGAATTGACCACCATGTACTGCATATGACGCTCGAAAAAATGCATGCAACAAGATAAGAATTCACAGACATTTGCAACATAAGACAAAAAAGAAATTCTCACTATTTTTTGTCAAAAAAAAAGAAAAGAAACTCTCATCACACACAACAGCGAAAAAACAAATGGAAGCTTGAGGAGGAAAACCGCTAAATAGTGATGTAGAAGGGAGATTTAAGTCGGAAAATTTTGAAGTGTCTGCAAAATGGTTGTAAAAAACGTAGCATAGACTAGGGAATAGACTTGGCTTTATTCAATTATTGAGATACTAACGGAAGTGGAGAAGAGTTGTAAACAACGGTTATCATGTGGCAGTTATAATATCCACTTGTCACTTTCATATTTAGAGAACTTAAGGACTTGGATGATTAAACTTGAGGTAAGTTTTTTACATAAAATATATCTAAATTAAATATGTAGGGTTATGAATAAGATTAATTGCATTTGTTTGAAACAAATTATTATCTTATGAGTTAAAATTAACTAGTTTGGATAGAAAATTAAAAAAGTCAGTTTGATCTTATGTTATGTTAAAGATAGGAGGTAACCAAGCGTGGTTGGTGTAGTGGTTACCTCACTTCACCGCTTAACCAGAGGTCTCGAGTTCGAGCTCTGGGAATGCAGCCTGCCCCTTGGCCAGCACTTTACCCTTAAGTGGAGGCCCCGGTGCGGATCTGGATTAGTCTGAGCCCGTTGAGTTCCCCGTGACATTGGGGCTGGCCCAGGATACCGGATTAAAAACTCAAAAAAAAAAAAGATAGGAGGTACATCTAGTCCTATTTACAATGAGAAAACATTTTTTTTAAAAAAAAATCTCCTCATATTTTGGTATGCAAGTCGTTTAGTGATTTTTTAAGAATCATTTATAGATATTTTTTAAAAAAAGTTGTATCAACTACTTTTACTTATCCTATTTGTATGATTACTTCTACATCTTTGTCTTTTTTGCATTCAGTTTTTATGTTTCTTTTTTATCTTCCAGTTTGCTTTCATATGTCAACGTTTGTTAGAGACCTGTAACAAATGAAAGGACATTTTATTGGCAAAACAATTACTGCTACAAGCTTTTCTGATCCTAAACGTGACACGATGAACAGTGTTGTGGTTTTGGAAATTGTAGATTAAAGGTCTATGTAAAATTTCCAAAACCACTACTATACTGTTCATTATCTTACTTATATTATAAGATACGTTGAAGTATTTGCCACATATATTTAAAAATATTTCTAAATTACTCTTGAAAATATACCAAATGACTTGCGTGTCAAAACATGAGTCCAATTTTTCAAAAAAAATGCGTTCTCATAGTAAATGGAACTACTCCTAGATTTAGTATAAGACTAAATGGATTTTTTAAAAAGCAAATGCTAATTAAGAAAATTATATAAATCACTTAAACTTGATTTGCTTGAATTTTAATATGAATTATTTTATTTAACTAATAAACTAATATATAATCAAATAATAACACATATGTTGTGTGTGTGTGTGTGTGTGTGTGTGTGTGTGTGTATATATATATAGATATATTTCTAGTTCAGTTTATTTTTCAGTAAAATTGCAAGTTCCTCCCTATCAAAATCAAATGACTCCAAGTCCAAGACGAAAGCGTTATCAAGCTGAGTGTGTTAACATGAATGGTTTTTTAAAGAGTCAAAGTAAAAGAGAGACAAAGAAATAAGCTGCGCACAATATATTTAAGACATGTCAACACTCTTTCAAAGCTCAATTTGTTTCCATTTATTCGAATCTCTTACAAATTGAGTTAAAGTAACGCATACTTTTCAATAAAGAGTCCTTACTTTATGTTGATTCATGAACTTTAATAACTTATAAGTAATTCCAAATAACTTTCTTATGAAGAGTAAGAGTAACACTCCCTTTTGTATATGCAAGATCAATTGGACTTTACTCCTCTGCTGTATTTTTACTGTCATTTTCCTCTTCTCTGTCCCATTAGACCATTTGCTTGAAACTAAAGCAGTTGAGATTCAAAATTTTGTAAAAAAAAAATATACTTTTACACTATTTCTATGTTGATGCTCTCAACTATCACAAATAAAATTTAATTTGAATCATTTATTGATTTATCAAAAATTAGTGTTTCAATGGTAATTTACAAAAAAAAAGAAAGAATTTAGAACGTTCAAAATCTCAATCAAATGGTGGTGATGTGAGTGTAATAGAGGAGGGGAAGGGAGGAAAGCAAGTCGAAAGAGAGTTTTCCTTTCATGTAACATAGGAATCACTTTGGTGATCGTCACATAGATGAGTAGGAGAACTCTTTAACTTTGAAACTTGACTCAATAATTTGAATGGCTCAGATTTAATACTTTTAAATTAATTATTTTTTAAAAATATTACATCAAACAATTATATAATGCTAGTTTGAATTTTTTGGAAGAAAAAATTAAGGATGATGCAAAATTAATCACTTTTAATTGTCTTTAATTATTTTTCTTCAAAACTAATTAATACAACTTATAAGCTACTCCCTCCGATCCCTAATATAAGAGCTAACCGCAAAAAACAAACGTTTCTTAAGAAACATGTGAATGTTAGTTAGGTGTCTGGAGGTCATGCTTCTTTTCCAATATTTTCCAATTTATTATGATACTTTTAAGAGAGACAAATACATAAGCATTAATAAATATGAAAGAGAGTTAGGGGCAAAGTAGGAAAACACATTACATAAGGAGAGAATGTGATATTAGCTCTAATATTAGGGACTAAAACCATTTAAATTTTGAGCTCTTATATTAGGGACCGAAGGGAGTAACTTATAATCTAATTGCAAGTAACAAAAGTTATAATTTAATGGTATAATTTCATCGTCAACTTTCACAAGAAAAAATTCAAAGTGATCTTATATTGGATTAGAAAATAATTATTTTAATGAGAACAAAAGCTAAAATAAAGACAATCTAACTATCATTTTGTTCCAAAAAAACATATTTTTCATTTTCTATGACACTCAAGACTAAATAGACACGATATTAATTTTTTTTTCATTAAAACTGGCTTTTAATGTCATTCATATAAAGACTTCTAGACTTTTAGTACAATAATTAAAACCTCACCAAAGTTTCTCACAATGACTTGGAGGCTTAGCTTCAACAGTTAATTCATATAAAGGCTTTTAGACTTTTAGACTTGTGTGAGTGAAACAACGTTTTTGAGTTTGTATAGAACATCTTTCTTTCCTATTACCATTTCTCTTCACTCATTGACTCATTGCCTTTGACTCACCCACTTCTGAAACTTCCGGCAGCCTCTCCGGCTAACAACATGTCACACACCTCAGGTATTATAAAGTATAAGCACTTAATTTTCATTCTTATTAAGGTTTCTTCTCTTCAATTCCACCTCTTGCTTTTTCAAAGAGTTTGGTGTTTGCATTGATTACATTTATGACATTAAAAGGTATTGTTGGGAAATGAGATTTTAAAAAATGTGCATATTCAGTTTAAGGTTTAAAATCATGACATGAGATTCACTCTTAGTCAAAATATAATAAAGTTTGGTCACGTTTGCTACACTGTTTGGCTCGTACTTTGATGTTTTGACCCTTAGAAACATTGATCTGAAGCCAAAAAGGCTCTTAATATTTCCATTTTCAGTTCAAAGATTTATTGATATCATTGTTTTTGTCAGCTTTATAACCAAAGTTTTCTCTAAAGGGTTACATACAAGTACAACTACAAGTATTCATTTCTTGTACTACATGTTTTGAGAAGTTCAAATCTTTTTTGGTCATTACTTATCTAAGTTTCATTATTTTCTTCCATTAGGAATGGAGAACTCGATGGCACCTTTCAAGGGTGTGGTTGATGATGTTCAAGGAAGAGTTAAGTGTTACAAAAAAGATTGGATTTCTGGTCTCTGTTCTGGAACAGGGTAATTTTCTTATGGTATATTAAGTTCAAAGAAGGAAGCTTACTTCATATCTTTAACGTTTTCTTTTTTGTTTTGTGGTTACTTTCAGGATATTGGCGCCAGCTACTTACATCTTCTTTGCTTCTGCGCTTCCTGTGATTGCCTTTGGAGAACAGCTCAGTAGAGACACAGGTTCCATACATTTTTTTAAATATATATATGTATATATTTATATTTATATATATTTAGTATGCATGTTTGGTCGTACGTACGTGTGTGTGTGTGTGTGTGTTTTTGTATGATATTGAGCATCCAAGTGGGTGTTTGTGCTTCATAAGTTGCATGCCTATGTTAATGGGCTGTTTGGTATGAGGGGAAGGGGTAGAAAGTAAATTTTTATGAGTTGAATTTGAAAGAAAGGAAGAAGTGGGGTTATAGAATTTTCGTGAAGAGATGTGAAATAAAAAAAACATTAGAAAGTAATTAAAAAAAATGAAATCTCACTTCTCTTATCTTTTTAAAGTTTCTACTCATAGAAATCTTCCCTTCTCTCACCTGTCCTCCAATCCAAATCCTTCTTACCAAACAGCCCCTTAGACTTGACATGAAAATTTTGTTTTTGATATTTGGTTGCTTTGATTTGTTTGAAGATGCAAGCTTGAGCTCAGTGGAAACATTGGTTTCAACTGCTTTATGTGGAATCATACACTCAATTTTGGGAGGCCAACCTCTGCTGATAGTAGGAGTTGCAGAACCCACTATCATCATGTACACTTATTTGTACAATTTTGCTAAAAATAGACATGATTTGGGCCAGCAACTTTTCTTGCCTTGGGCTGCATGGTAAGAACTTTACCAAATTTTTTAATTTAGAAATTTACTTTTTTAACAATAACGTGAAAATAATAGTTACTTTTGACTGAAACAATCATCAGTCAATTATTAGCATATTAGGTTAGGCATATAATTTAATAAAATATACTCCTATAATTTGTTGTTGTCTTATATATATATATATATATATATATATATATATATATATATACTCCCTCCAGTCCTAAATATAAGACCTAATTGACTTTTTCTAGAAAATCCTTAAAAAAGCAAAATAAGTTAATTATAAATTGATTTACCTAATTTTTCCCCTTAAACTAGTTTATTTTACCTATAAACTAATAGATAATCTAAAAATATATTAAATATGTCATCATTTAATAACCTATTTCGCAACTTTAATCTCTCCAAAAAAAAGTCAATTAGGTCCTATATTTAGGACCGGAGGTAGTATATATTAATTATATCCGTAAGGCTTTGTTGTTGTTGTTGTATATGTGTGTGTACTTGGTTAAGGTAAGATTTTATCATAGGATGACATTGATTCCACATTGGTGACCTTTTCAGGGTTTGTGTTTGGACTGCTTTATTTTTGTTCCTTCTAGCAATATTCAATGCTGGAATAATTATCAATAGATTTACCAGAATTGCTGGTGAGCTATTTGGCATGTTGATCACTGTCTTGTTCATTCAAGAGGCTATTAAGGTTAGTTGGATAAGTTGAATATTAGATGTAACATATAGAAAGTTACAAGTTTGAATTTATTTATTTATTTCCTTTTGAAATCCAGGGAATGGTGAGTGAATTTAAAGTTCCTAAAGAGGAAGATCCAACATCAGCAAAGTACCAATTTCAGTGGTTATACGCAAATGGATTATTGGGAATCATATTCACCATTGGCCTTCTCTTCTCTTCTCTCAAGACCAGAAAAGCCAGATCATGGTTTTATGGAACAGGTTTGTCATCCAAGTAATAAATTGTTACTATGAAGCATAAATGTTTAAAAACAGGCAAGATGTTTCACTCCAAATAACAATGTCAATGACTATATTAGTAGTATATTACAGTGTTTCTAAGATTATTTATGACTTGCACTATAAGGAACAGAAAATACAATGTGAAGCTAAATACCCTTTTTATAATTTTTTGTTCAGGGAAATTGAGAAGTTTCATTGCAGACTATGGAGTTCCTTTAATGGTGGTTGTGTGGACAGCTCTTTCTTTAGCAGTACCGAGCAAACTTCCTGAGGGAGTTCCCAGAAGGCTCTTTTCTCCTCTTGCTTGGGAATCATCTTCCATATACCATTGGACAGTGGTCAAAGTAATATATTTTGTCCTTTCAAATGATAACAATAGTGTGAAATTGAAGTTATGGACATGCATGACATTTTAAATATTGTTGAAACATTTGTACAGGACATGGGGAAGGTTCCAGTTGTATACATTTTTGGTGCTATTGTTCCTGCATTGATGATTGCTGGTCTTTACTTCTTTGATCATAGTGTTGCTTCTCAAATGGCACAACAAAAGGAATTCAATCTCAAGAAGCCTTCTGCTTATCATTATGATGTGTTGCTGCTAGGAGTATTGGTATATATATCACTTCCTTTCTTCCATATGAGCTACTATGTATTTTGAATGTGAAACTTTCTTGTCACTAATCTCATGAAGAAATTTTCAGACTTTGCTTTGTGGGTTGCTTGGTTTGCCACCTTCCAATGGAGTTCTTCCTCAATCCCCTATGCACACCAAAAGCCTTGCTGTTCTCAAAAAACAGGTGTGTGAAAGTTC
Source organism: Mimosa pudica (assembly GCA_029929735.1). Classification (NCBI taxonomy): domain Eukaryota; kingdom Viridiplantae; phylum Streptophyta; class Magnoliopsida; order Fabales; family Fabaceae; genus Mimosa; species Mimosa pudica. Next base: position 6,684,673 of record JAKELP010000027.1, read on the forward strand.
AATTCTGCTGCTGCCTATACACAATAAAACACTTATTTCATAGGGGAAATCTCAGATAAGGGACAATTGAATTTCAAAATTATTTTAATTAGTTGAATAGCAGGATTCACTAGTATAATAGCGGCATTTACTACCCAAAATCCCCCTTTCTAAGATTTAGAAATTCAACTGTCATTTATTTGTGGTTTCCCTCTATTTCATATCACAATTGACCACAAAATTGATCATATATATGTCCGCACACGCTTTGTTTGATTGGTTAAATTTGGAATTACAGTTGATAAGGAGGAAGATGATGGAAAGTGTGAAGGAAGGCATAAAGCACAATGCAAGTAACTCAGAGATATATGGAAGCATGCAAGCAGTGTTTGTAGAAATAGACAAAAGTCCAATTGTAAGTCACCTTAAATGATCCCATTAATGATTAAATTCACATTTCTCCCCATGCTAAAGCAAAATTTCTTCAAATTTGTAGACTTCAGTAGCAAAAGAATTGAAGGACCTGAAAGAAGCTGTCCTAAATGGGGAAGAGAAGAGAAAAATATTTGATGCTGAGAAACACATTGATGAACATCTACCCATAAGAGTGAATGAACAAAGAGTGAGCAATCTCTTGCAAGCATTATTTGTTGGAGCATCAGTGTTTGCTATGCCTCTCATAAAGAAGATACCCACTTCAGTATTATGGGGATACTTTGCTTACATGGCCATTGATAGTCTTCCTGGAAACCAATTCTGGGAAAGAATACTATTTATCCTTGTAGCCCCTAATAGACGATACAAGTAAGTGCAAGATCACTTTTAATATAAATTTCATTTCAATTTATTATTAAATATGAGACCATTTTCTAATTTTTCTCAACTTTTTCCCAAATTAATCTCAATAATGTTTATCTATAATAATAAGGAAGAGAGGGAGAGTGGACATAAAGGTATATAGTTAGGATAGATTGGTAATATCATGTGTCAATAACTAACTTAACTAACATTCTTAATCTAATCAAATTAGAGAAAGTGATCTTATATTTAGGAACAAAGGTAGTATTTGAATAAGGGAAAACATTTAGGTTTGGTCAAGAGTCAACTTTGGTCAAAGTCTCCGTTTTTATTAAGGAGTCATTCCTTAAAATTATTATCACCATTGGTCAAGACCCACCTAGATATGACATGTCACAAATATGGTAATAAAGTATCATTGAGTAGACCTTAATGTCTAATTAAAAAAAAGTTTTAAGGACCCTTGACCTTAGTTGACCCTTGACTCTAGGTAGTAAAAGCTTTGTTTTTCCTTGGAATTACCTATAACTTAATTATTTTTCTTCTTATAATGACAGGATTTTAGAAGGGGACCATGCTTCATTTATGGAGACAGTACCAACAAGAGCGATAATGTTTTTCACATTGTTTCAATGTGTATATTTGTTGATGTGCTTTGGAGTGACATGGATTCCTATAGCAGGGATCTTGTTCCCTTTGCCCTTCTTTGTGCTCATAGTAATAAGGCAGTATTTGTTGCCGAAGCTGTTCGACCCCTACCATTTAAAAGAACTCGATGCAGCAGAATATGAAGAGATAACTTATGCTCCAAGGCACTCCTTCAACCTCTCTTCTCAGGTAACCCACATTTAAGTGCTTGAGAGCATTTAAGATATGATGCAATTGAACATGTTGTTGCATTATTTAGGATCAACATTCAGTACGGTTCTCAGTTCGGCTTTTCTTTAAAAATTGAAATGATAGAAAATCGAATTGCACATACCATTAAAACCGACTTGAAACTGAATTATTTCGATAATCAAATTGTGTAAACTGAAATTTTTTTTACTGTATAATAAAATTGATTTTTTTCATTTTCTAAGTCAATATTTTATATTGATATACATATCATTTTTAAATTATAATAAGAAAAAAAACTATAACTTCAAGATTTAAATATTAACTTTTCCAAAGAAAATTATGGTAAAATACTAAATGTTTTATTTTTCTAATATTCCGAGTTTTTGAAAAAGTTGAACCAAAAACCGAGATAACTTAGCCAAAAAAACTGAATTATTTGGTTTGGTTCGATTTTCGGTGTTCGATTTGATTTGCTCACCTTTATATAGTTTAATTTGTAATTTATTGTTGGGTTGTGTTATAAGGATGTGGAATGGAGTGGTTTCGGATCAAAGGAAATTGAAGATGGTGAGATATTTGATGATACTACAACTGGTAGAGGAGAGTTGAAGGTCAGAAATATGAGCTTTAGCGAGGAGAGACATGCACAGGTAATCACAATTTTAATTAGTTAATTAACTTTAATTTCACAGATATAAGAATACTAATTAACTTGTAATTGTTTTGTGTGTATGTGAAGGGATTGCAAGTGTATCCCGGTGAAGTTGAGAGGGACCTGGATTCCAAGATATAGAAGAATTGGCCAACATGTTGTGAACTTGATGATATCTAGTTTGGGGACTCTGCTATATTACTAGGAAAGGAATGTTCAATTAATTATAAATAACGTTAAAAAGGGATAAAATGACTTTAGAATGTTCTTTTCTCCACCATTCATTAATCTTTTCATGAAGAAGCTCACAAACTAGTTTATTTAAGTAAACACAAACATGTTAACATTGGAATTTAGTTCGGATCCTCCAACTGTGGCTGGTTCCGCTGCCACTGAATTTACCAAACTATAAATTTTATTTTAGGTTTATCTAAATATTAATTGCAATATTTCCAATTTTTTACCAATGTTATATTTTCCCATACGTTCTCTTTCATTCTTACTAAAAAACATATGTGGTACGATATCCGTTTTTTTTTTATTTTAAGAAGCCAAATCACGCCATGGGTGAGACATGTGTTTTTATTTTAAAAAATGATGTGTGCCATAGGATGAGATATCGGGTTTTTATTTCAACAAGCTCATGTCGCGCTTGGCATGGCATGGCATGGCATATTAAGAAAAAAGTTATGTTACACGGATTTTTAGTTGATGAGATGGATATTTGTAGTGATGATGCGCCATGTGGTGCGACATCATATATTTTTTAAATATTTCTATTAGTGTCCCGCTATATTGGTGTGACTCCCAATTTTCTTTAAATTTTTTTTAACATTTTTATTGTTGCCATACCACTTATTTAAACTGCTACATATATCCCTTTTGTATGCAAAAAGGAGAGGATTTCTTTGTACAATGCATCTTTTTGTGTTTTTTAATATTGTTTTCGTGATGTTGTGTTCCAAATGTAATAATTAAGGAATTAGAGATGAATAAATTTCAACAAAAATTACTTCATACAGAATTCCAATATTCGTAGATTTAACGAAACACATGCAATAGGTAAGGAAAACACACATACTATTCATTAAAGAAAGCATAAATCAACACTAAAGATTATCACTTGCATCTCCACCACCGCCTTGGAAACGTGAATTGACAACGTCATCATCTCTAGAAGACATGGATTTGTCGATTGGAGACATAGGAGGAATGCGAACAGGAGGAGCTCCAGGGATCATAGCAAATGCATGTTGCAGACTTTGCATATATGACCTCCACTCATTCATACTTTTCTCAAAGTTATCTATGTTCCTAATAAGTCGAGCCTCTCTTTGATCAAGTTCAGCTACACGAGCTGCATAACTACATGATCGTGAAGATGTAGTTTGTGACACAGATGACTTCCCATAAATCTTACTTGGTACAGCACCTAGTTCCATTCCTCGACAACGACCTGGGTGCTCAGGAGTATCAAATCCTCCTCCCAGGGGGGCTATGGGATCTCGTGACCCTTGTGACTCTTCACGTTGGCTTGCTTCTTGGATGCGTGCCTACAAAAATATGAAATAATTTATTATTTAAATATGTAAGAAATAATTATAATAATATTGTCCTTAAAATTCTCAAAACCGTAGATATATACAAATTGACGCTCAGCATGCTCTGATACAGCACTACCGTCATTGAGTCTATGAGTGACACTAAAAAGCTCCCCATAATTAGTCTGTCTCCCCTCTTGCTCCGCTTTCGCTTCCTACACAAACATTAATTGTAAGTGTGTGTATACATATATGTAGAAAAAATCCATAATTCAACAATATACTCACCAACTCAGCGGCTGCGGCACCTCTTCATCACTTGACTGTTGGAGCACCTTTTCATTACCCAGCTGTGTGGTTTCTGCGTCTTTCATTTCTTTTGACGCTATGCCTTGAAGTTGTCTAAATCTTTGAAAAAATTAATCTTATCGACCTGAAAATTTGCTTCATTCATATCAGTATTAAGCTCAGAAAAATCAAGATCAATTACTTTATTAAAACATATATTATATGATCTCTAAAATACTTATATCTATTATTAGATTATATATCAGTTTATAAATTATACAAATTAGTTTGGGTAAGATTAACAAACATAATACTCCCTCAGGTCCTAAATATAAGACCTAATTGATTTTTTTGAAAAATCCTAAAAAAAGAATAATAAGTTAATTATAAATTGATTTACCTAATTTTTTCCCTTAAACTAGTTTATTTTACTTATAAACTAATGGATAATCTAAAAATATATCAAATATGTCATGATTTAATAGACTATTTTGCAACCTTAACATCTCCAAAAAAAGTCATCTAGGTCCTATATTTAGGACCGGAGGTAGTATAAAATAACAATGCAACTTCCTTTGTCTCTTCATATATATTGCTCAATAAGATGAGATTTTATAAAAAAAAAAGGGACATATAGTATTATAAGATGTTTTAAGGGAAAATGACAAAAAAAGTGAGACTTGAATTTGAGTTGTACAAAATGGGGTCTCCAATTCCACCTTGAACAAATAAGAGATACTTCCCAATCTGTCCTAAATGAAGTTTATAACTTTGTGACAAAAGAGTAATTACTGTTGATTCTCAAGTAGTTTTCATCACTTGTATCGTTGTTAACTACCCTTCTCAGTAACTACTCATGTATCGCCGATAACTACTTGAGAATCGACAGTAAATACTCTTTTGTTATAAAGTTACAAACTTCATTTATGACAAATTTGGAACTATCCCTATTTGTCCAAGTTATAATTGGAGAACCTATTTTGTTCAATTCAAATTTAAGTGTAATTTTTTTGTCATTTTCCCATGTTTTAAGGGGCATATAGTATTTTTTTATACATGGAGCAAATAACTAAACAAAACAATTAAAATTAAGGCACTCCTCCAATAGCAAGAAGAAAATCTGATAGCGGGGCATATAGTATAATTATATATAAAGCAAATTAGTTAAAAATTGAGTTACGGTTGATTCGTACGAAGATGATGAAAAATGTGAAAGAAAGCATAAAGCGCAAAGCAAGCAGCTCTAAGATCTAAGGAAACATGAAACAAGTGTTCGTAGAAATAGACAAAAGCCCGATTATAAGTCACCTAATTGATTAATCCCATTATAATTAAATACCATATATAATCATGCTGACTAAACAAGATCCATCTTTCGCTCTCTCTTTATATATATCTTCATATCAGAATAAAGTAGTGGTGAAAGAATTAAAGAACCTGAAAGATGCTGTGTTAAAAGAGGAAGAAGAAAGAATCGTTCGACCCTGCAAAACACATTGATTAAGATAAGCAAGGTGTTAGAAGATACTACCTTCCGTCCTAAATATAGGACCTAGATGACTTTTTTTTAGAGAGATTAAGGTTGCAAAATAGTATATTAAATCATGACATATTCAATATATTTTTAGATTATCCATTAGTTTATAAGTAAAATAAACTAATTTAAGGGAAAAAATTAGGTAAATCAATTTATAATTAACTTATTTTGCCTTTTTTTAGGATTTTTCGAAAAAGTCAATTAGGTCTTATATTTAGGACCGGATGGAGTATATTTTTTTTTTTGGTCTGAAGTGTTAGAAGATATATTGCGAAGCCCTTCTTCTTAAATAGCATAAACGAAACCGAAAACAAACTGAAACGAAAAATAATAAAATATATTGTTTTCGGTTTATGGAAACCGAAAAGAATATCGTTTGCCTTTTAATTTCGCTTAAAAATATATTGCTTTTAGCCCTTTTTTCGCTTTAAGAACTGAAAAAAAAATATAGTTTTGATTCAGTCCTAACCCGAAATAAACTGCATGCTCGCCTATATATTATGAAAGAACCGAAAAATCAAGTTTATCCAACTTAAGTATTTTGGATTTCAATGTTATTTTGACTGTAAAAATAATTGAGCATGATTTCGGTTTCTAAAAGCGAACAAATCTTGTGGGATGTGTTTTGGTTTTCAAATAAAACCGAAACATGTGTAATGATCGATTTATTAAAAATATCAAAAAATTAGCATAATGAAACATCCTGAAAAAATATAGTGAAAGATTAAAAAATAAAAATTAATGCATTTATAAAATAAACACATTTAAAAACAAGTGTTTTTGGTTTTCTGGGAATCGAGGAAAACATATCATTGATGTTTTCGGTTGCCTTAACCGAAAAGATGAAACCGAAAAAAACCATCTATCCCCATCTCTTGCGGTGTAAACTTTTATGATTAAAAGATAAACATAATATATATACAATTAATTTATATTTCAACAAAACAAACTAGATGTTTAAAGTTTGGGCTTTGAGAACTCAACATTGGTCAAGTACTTTGTTATAGAGTTTTGGCATTTTTGTGGTACTACCCAGATCGATCTAAACTAATTTAGATGTCCAATTAAGTTGCCAAGTTAAAAGGAGGTATGTATATGTATGTCCACATACAATACTCCAAAAATACACTCCTCTGTTGTTTTCTTTCATTAATTTAACCAAATACTCGATCAAGTTTATAGATAACTCACTCTTGAGAAAGAGTAGAATTATTAGAATAATATTTGCTTGTATTACAAACGATTTAACATATAAAAAGTATTAAACTCGCACGCATCAAACTAAGGAAAATGTGTTAATATTGCTCATTTGTTGTTATAAGGATGCGGATTCAGCGAGTAGGTGAGATATTAAACGAGGCCACAACTGGTAGAGGAGAGTTGAAGCTCAAAACATTTAGCTTTACATTAGAACCACATGCACAGGTAATTATTATTTAATATATCTTTTACTTAAATTCTCGCAACAAAACTGACATTGATTTCTTTCCCTATTTTGTTTGTGATGAGCGAAGGCGTTGCAAGTGTGTCCAGATGATGAAATCGAAAGCGAATCAAATTATAATGCAGGCTTCTGTGTGCTTGGGCCGGTGGGGGGGCGGGGGGGCTAGTTCAACTCTGCTCTGCAAAAAATCTAGTTGAGTTCTTGTGTTAAAGTACGGTTAGTTTTGCTATGTTATAATTATTAGACTGGATTCTGATGTTTAGGTGGAATTTAATTTGCTTGAATGGTGTTGTAAATTTTATAATTTTATATTAATATTATGTAGGTTTGATATACACCTCTTGCTTATCTAGTTTGAGAATTCACTTTAAACATGATCATGCATGGATGATTTTTTTTGAACTGAAAATCATGCATGGATGATGGCTGAAAAAAAGTTTGGCAAAATAGTATTGACTTCGTAGCTAGAAGGATAGAATGTATATTTGGTTGGGAAGAAAACTAGGTAGAAAACTAGAGGAAGAGAAAATGGAGATTAGGAGAATTTATTTTGTCCCTTTTTACTAAGAAATGGGCTCACATGATTATTTACTTCCTATTTTCCTTCTCCCCCTATTTTTTCTCCCAAATCCAAACACAAATTCCTTTTTTCTCCTAAATTTCCCGCTACTTTTCTCCTGCCCCAAGTTTTCTCCCAACCAAACATAACCTACGCGTGTTGGGTCTAAGGCTCATTGGAGTTAGGGAGGCTGGCTCAATAATGTGTGCTGACAAAGGCATTTATAATTACCCACCAATAATAAACATATAAACTCACAACTTACTGCTAATTCTAAGAGCCTGCTTCCCTTCCTCACTATACAAAATAAGGCCCAAAATTTGAAAGGGTTTGCCCCTTTTTATAGGAGAGTGCATATATTTTCAAAGCGTTTAATAAGTTGTTTCACTTTACTCATTATTTATTCAGAACATCATTATCATGTTTAAGCATGTATAATACACACACACACAGGTACACACACACTGACATAGTAATTCCGACTTGGATTGCCTCACCTCTCCATACAAGATTTGCAAGTACTCCATTATTTTCATATTTCTCATCATATTGCAATATTGGTAAATTCATCGTTACATTTGTGCGAAATATTTTTGGTGAAACATACATTTCTGCAATATCATCTTAGTTAATATAGTTCAATAAATAATTAAGAATTGTCATTGACAACAAAAAGAAAATTAAAATCAGAATTGCTTCACGTGTATGAAATTAAACCAATGATAATTAGAGGAACAGGAAAGGTAATGATACTCCCTCTGGTCCTAAATATAAGACCTAGTTGACTTTTTTAGAAAAATCTTAAAAAAGCAAAATAAGTTAATTATAAAATGATTTACCTAAATTTTTTTTCCTTACACTAGTTTATTTTACTTATAAACTAATGAATAATCTAAAAATATAATATATCAAATGTGTCATGATTTAGTAGACTATTTCGCAACCTTAACCTCTCCAAAACAAAAAATCAACTAGGTCTTATATTTATATTTAGGAGCGGAGGTAGTATTACACTACATACAAGAAGGATCCGATATGTGACATCCACCCATTTTGAGAGTTTTAATGTTAATAGGATAAAGCTACTATATTAATAAAACTGCGATGGGTAATACTATAAGCAAACTAGCAAAATCGTTTGTCAACTAGTAAAGCTAGCCAATTGTTGGCTCTTATCAGTACAAAAAAATCCAATTATTTCGAAGCATCTCCGGATAAACAAAAAATTACTTAAAATAAAAATTGTTTAACGCAAACAAAATAATTGAAATTGAATATATAGTAAATGATATGATGTTGTACTTGTATTGTTGGGAGATCGATTGAACTAATCAAGGCAAAGTTTCTGGAAATTCCCTCAACAACACATGGGCTTGTTGGGATAAAATCTGATGCTTCTCATTTGTTTAATAGTCAAACATGTAACACCAATCATAATCTCACACGCTTTGATTCTAATCCATGTTCTCCTCCACCGTCCCTTTCCTTTTTCTGTTTTCTTCCTATATTAATTATTTCATATATACTTTGCCAACCAGTTTGCCATCATGTATTTTTATCACCTTCATATAAATAAAGGTCGGTCAATTCAAGTAATCTCTTTTTATTCAAAAAATAAGTTTTTTTCCACAAATAGACATTAAATTCTGTAGTGTTTCAATTTTCAATCTTCGATTAATCAGTGTATGTGTTGCAGACGTAGTTAAGTGATACCCATTTATTTTCTCAATATGGGGAGATTAATATATTTATTGTCAATAGATACATACTCCTTGTATCTAAAATAATTACTTTTTTTGCTCAGATATCTAAAATAATTAATTGAGGTAAGGATAGAAAGATTTTTTTAGGAGAAACTAAAATAATAAATGAAGTAGGTGTTGAACTTGAATATATATGATAGTAATTATTTGACAAAAAAATATGATATTATATTAATTTTATGTTATATATTTTAAAGTTTTGTTAACTTCAAGATATGGGTTTTGTATGACTTTTGTTTTCAGTTTTTTTTTTCTAAAAGAACTACGTAGACAACTGACTCCAGAGAATATTTGCGAATCGGCCGATAATTTAATCATCTTCTACATTATTTTTTCTTGAAAACAGTAATTTGAAATGATTATAGTGATTATTTAAACTTCATTTTCATTTTTTAAACTGATTTGATTAGATTTTTAAAATACAAACTCAATCAGTCAAACACTCAAACTTTAAATAATAAATCAAAATTTAAAAATTATAAAATCCATTAAAAGAATCCAGAGAATTTGTTCAAAACATGAATAATAGAACTAATTGAACGTCACTTAACATTCAATCCATAAAATAAGTGCCATTTTAACAAGGCAAAATCACAATTAGATCTTGTATAAATGAATTAATTATAACAACTAGGTCTCAAACAATTATTAAATTCTATTAACCATATAAGTGACCTACGTAATATGTAATATTACTTGTCTTGTCACAATGGTAGTTCATTGAATTCTCATAAGTTTTCAAACATCGCATTAACAACTCAAAGATTAATTTGTTATTAACAATTATATATTGACTTGTCAATAACAAATAATTTAATATATATATATATATATATAAAATATAGGTTTATTGGGATTTCAATGTAATTTGATGATTACTTGGAACCTGTTGATTATAATTAATTCCTTTATGAGGAACCTGATTGTGATTTTCCTTAATAATAATAAAAACTAATATTTCTTTCATCACTAAATATAAGAACTATTTGATTTTTTGCAAAAATTAATGAAGCAAAATAAACCAGACCAAAAAACAATTATTAGATTATATGTTAACTTCTAAGTTAAATAAAATCGTTTAGAGAAAAAATGAGAAAACTTAATTTTTAAGTAACTTATTTAGTTTTATTAAGATTCTTCAAAAAAAAAATCAACTAACTCTTATGTTTAAAAATAGGAGTATTTTTTATATTGCTTATAAAAGAGTTTGTTATACTCTCCTAGAACCTATTTGTCGAGGTGAGCTTGTTTTTTTAAATTTCTTCCCACATTTCCCTTAAATTTCCCTATTAATATACTTCTTAATATAATAAATAAATAACAGCAGGAGGGTAAGAATTACTGAGTTGGAGTTAGGATATTTTGATATTGACTTGGAAATTTAACTGAATTAGTAACATCTTAATTTCAGCAAATTAAATAAATACCTCTTATACAGGGAAGGATATGAAGGATACTCTATTAAAGAACCATGATTTAAAAGGATAACGGAGAAATGGTTCGTACTTCCAATGATTTATTTAAATACAAATATATAACGTGCACCGAATAAGTGATCTTTGTCTTTATATGTAGCTAGATCAGGAGGAACATGGGATCAAGTGCACACACAGAGCTAATAGTTATCAAACATCGTGGCACTGGAAGAAAGTTTGACAATCAATAACGAAGAAGATTAAAATATTATATGGGTAGATCTGTTTTTTTATTTTTTAATTAAAGGGGGTAACCACTAATACCTTGATGTTATAAGCGAGATTGAACTGACAACCTCTCACTTAAAGAAGAGATATAATACCATTATGTTACAATATAATGTCCTTGCTAAAACCTGTTATTATTATTATTATTTTGCTTAGAGCCTTCGGTGTCCGGCCCCCTTCGGGAACCGACTAATCCGAAGTCACTGTCGGGATTCCCCAATTGGGGATGACGACTTCCCAAGGGTTCGAACCCATGACCTTGTGAGTACGCGGTGTCTTACCTTCCCCTTTCTTACCAACTGGTCTACGCCCCCTTGAGCGCTAAAACCTGTTATTTTAGTTGTATTTAGTATCCTTTTATATTATCTATATGATCCTTTCAACAATTTAATTAATCTTATTTGTTAAACATGGAGTATCCTAAAATATAGGTATTAGGAAAATTACATCGATATATTAGATATCGTTTTATTACATTATAAGCCATTTTCAATTCAGTACTGAATGAGATTTATTCATATGATGTTATTAGAAGTAATTCTTGCCATATTTCAATAGAGTGGAATTTAAAATTTAACGACATTAATTTCTAACATTATCTTTATTTAGCACATAATATATCCCATGAAATAAGATCTATCAATGCAACAATAAATCATGAGTATAATTTTATAAAGAAAAGGTCAACTCAATTTTAATCCATACTTGATGAAGGTACTGACAAAGGGAATATATTAGGCAACTTAACCTCTATTTTTTGCAGAGTGACTGATTCAAACCCAATACCTCAAACCCCACGGCAAGCGAGCTTACGATTAAACCAAGTTGGTCCTTCCATGAGCATAAATGATATACAGCCAGAAAAAAGAAAATATTGGAAAAGAAATACTCGTCGCAAAGACACAAACCGACAATGTATGTTAAACTACTTGGTGATTTGAAACAACATGTGGCTTTGAATGGCTTGTGCCTGATAATCCTTCCAAATCGCTGCCTAAAATGTCATGCAACGTGACAGCTTGTTATTTTATCCCAAATCGAATCCGATTTTTATAAAGCTAATTTCAGCTATAGAGATGAATTACAATTAAATCAAAATCATAAGAACTAAGTATCATTGGATTAAAGTTTACATTAATGTTTTCCTTAGATACATTACATGAGTCAAAAAATTTATACAAGGGTTCTCTATTTCATTTTTTTATACATAAAAAGTTTAGGTGAGTTAGGTTTCGGAGGCTCACCAAGACTAGGGTAGGCCTCTGGGCTCAAAAAACCTTTACAGAAGTAGTTATATATCACCCACTAATAAGATATTTATATCGATAAGATTCGAACCCACAACTATATATAGTTATGAGTTAAATATCTTTATCAATTGGTTTAACTTTTGTTGGTGTGTTCTCTATTTCATGTTGCCTTTTCTCTTGTCTAGAAACGGGTCCCGAATTCTGATAAAAAAAAACGGGTCCCAAATTAATTTACTCACAATATTTTTGGGAAGGACGAAAGTTAGTGTCAATCTCGTTACTTGCCAAAATGGAAGCAACAATAAATGAGGATAATGATTGAACTGCCAATAAAATAAAAATTTTGGCCCTGTGTTTGTGAGACTTGTGACCTCCGCACTGCATTATGACCGATTGACCATGTCTTGCCCTTGGGACTTAAAATTGTCTTTCCTTTTGTAGTAAGAACATAAAATTATGTTTACAGTGGCATCCTGTAATATCCCAGCAAATTCAGTGGCAATTTTTCTTGCATTTTTGAATAAAAGAACCTGATCGATCTCGCCCTCTTCTTGGATCATAACGTGCCACCCATCTCTCTCTCTTTCTCTCTCTCACAAAATGCAGAAGCTTCAAGTGTTGTTAGTATTGTTCTTAGCGAGCTACGATGCCGTTTTGTCTCTCTCTGACGGTAAGCTCTTCACCTTTGTATATCTCTCAATTCTGTTACGTTGCATGCTACTTTCACATGTGATATATATTAAAGAAAATTAATCAAGCTAATTTCGTTAATTGAATATTCAAATGCTCGTTAGTTATCATCGCTAGTGTCTAGTGCTATGATAAAACATAAACCCTCAATATACGTAATTGATAGGAATGATTTGTGGGAAAAGTTTTTGGGGTTTTATACACAAACGTATTAAAGTAACTCTTCCTTTAGGAACAGAAAATTATCATGATCATTGATTAGACATATCCAAGTCGATCCTAACATGATATGTGATTCGATTTGGGAAAATCCATTGAACTAAAATTTATTGTAGACTATTGCAAATGAACAACTTGATAAGTTAATAAAGTTTGTATCAACTTCTATATTTCTTTCTCTCTCCTAATGCTCGGTAGCTAATAATCCCTGTAAGAGGTGGGTCATCTCAAGTCATTAATTCAGAGTGAAACAAAAGAAGAAAAAGAAAAACACAACTGCTCTATCTATTTCAATTCTCATATTTGGATTTTTTAATGCAAATTCTCATATTTGCATCTAAGCGAATAAGGATCCTCTCATTGCACTTGCATGTGACTTATCCACGTGCTCCTGCAACGCCTGCATGCTCCTTATATTTTTACGCATATTTATGCATATTATTCTAATTATCACATAATTTAATTTGTTCGCTTTTATTTTCTTAAAAAATCTTATGGTTCCTGAAGAGGGCCCGCTCTTATTTAGTTTGAAGTTGGCTTCAAAGTTACAGTGGGATAATAATGTCTTTATTATTCTTTCCTGAAATCTTAATTTGGCCGGGCTTATTGATCTCAGCCCCTCCATTGGTTAAACTTTTTGCTAATACAATTTTGGATCATTGATCGATCACTTTACAAGTATATTAGGCAAGTAGCTTGTATTAACAACATATATAGAAGAAATTATACTCTCCAACTTTATTATTATTTATTATCCAAAATAAACAAAATACTACTATTAATCATGATTACGTTAGTGATATTTTTCAAGTTAATTAATATGGCATGATTCTTTAAAATCCCCTTCTCTTTCTTGATCATTGCCGAGAAAGCACTAAAAACAAATTTGAAAAAGATATAAATAGAAGTACTAAAATTATGCCACACACACACATAATCAGGACAACAACAACTTCCCAAACGCATTAGCATTAAATGGACTAATTTAGTAAAAATTATTGATTTATTTCCAAACATGTCAAGCATAGTTTCATCAAATGAAGGGCGAAGGTACAATTATGTAAAAAAAATTACATGAAAGTGCGGTTGATACAAAAATTAATTTTGAGGTGAAAATTTATCAAGGGTCAATATGTTTTTTTGTGCAAATTTATTAAAGGGTTAAAGATCAAATTTGCCCCGGAAGTTTTAGGCTAGGATCAAATTTGCCCCTGAAGTATTTTTGGATCATATTTGCCCCTGAAGTATATAAAATGGATCAAATTTACCCCAACATCCTACGTGTACTTCCACATCATCCTCCATGTCAGATGTGGTGCCACCTCATCATCCTCCCCATCCTCCCTCTCCATCCACCACCTCCTCTCCTCTCTCCTCCTCCGCCCCTCCGCCACTAAATATAAATCAAACAACAACAACAACATCAGCAACCATAGCAATTTCATTTCAAAGTTGCTTCCTTTTCCTCTAAGAAAATATTATTAAAAAAATCTTCCACCTTTCATCAATCATCATCACCCGAACTCTTCAGCACTTCTTCATTGCTCTCTCTCGCTCTCACTTCCTTCCCAGTGTCACTCATTAACATTGGCGGCATCTCATGGTGGCGCCGGCACTCTCTTATTCCTCGCTTCATTTCCAGCAACTTCGACGGCAGAGAAGCCTGATTCCGGCGAGGTGTGTGTTGGAGTGATGCATGCAAGTATGGATTTCAGCTCTTTCTTTCCTTGTCATCCTTTTTTTTCGTTTAACACATTTCTGACTGATGAAGAAATCCTAATGGGTTGGGTTTTTAGGAATCGAAATGGGTTGGAGTGGATTCAGATTTGTTTGCCTTCTACTCTAATCAAATTTGATTTTCCTAATATAATCAGATTTGAGGGGATCTGCTTTAGTGGTTTCAGATTCAGTTTGCGTTTAGAGCAGGGGCGGAGGGGCGGAGGAGGAGAGAGGAGAGGAGGTGGTGGAGGGAGAGGGAGGATGGGGAGGATGATGAGGTGGCACCACATCTGACATGGAGGATGATGTGGAAGTACATGTAGGATGTTGGGGTAAATTTGATCCATTTTATATACTCCAGGGCAAATATGATCCCAAAAATACTTCAAGGGCAAATTTGATCATAGCCTAAAACTTTCGGGGCAAATTTGATCTTTAACTCTTTATTAAAGGACAATATTTTGGGTACAAATTTATCAAGAGACTATTTTCGATGCAAATTTGTCAAGACATTAGTTACGTACAAACGGAAGTTAGCATATGCACATGAGTAGTAAATCTTAATGATGTGATTATCTTCATAGCTTTGCTGACTTCAAAATAAAGTATTAGCAGTGTAAAAGTATATGATATATTGAAGAAGCGAGGAAGGAAATGAACCACAGAGAAATTGTGGGACCCACATGCGCATACGCTAACTTCTACCTATCTGTGGCAAATTTGCACCAAAAATGTTCTCCCCTGCAAATCACTAGTATATCTAGGTGTCTTGTATATTTTATATACGTGGAACATATTTTTGTGTGTGGTAGTTTCCATGTTTTCATCTAAACATAGTTCATATACAGTTATATCCCAAAAATAACAAAAAATTATTGCAGGTTTATTGCCCAATGGGAACTTCGAGAAAGGTCCAAGCCCCTCACAGCTAAAAGGCTCAGTAGTAGTGGGAAACAACGCAATCCCAAACTGGACAACACAAGGTTTCGTGGAGTACATAAAATCTGGCCAAAAACAAGGTGACATGGTCCTTGTAGTACCAGAAGGGTCTTTTGCAGTGAGGCTAGGCAACGAAGCATTCATCAAACAAAAGGTGAATATAGTGAAGGGAGCTTTCTACACGCTAACATTCAGCGCGTCGAGGACATGCGCTCAGGAAGAGAAGTTGAATGTTTCTGTGGTCCCCACAAGGGAGAAGACAGATTGGGGAGTGTTTTCGATTCAGACAATGTATGGAAGTGATGGGTGTGAGGCGTATGCTTGTGGGTTTAGAGCTGATTATGTGGAGCAGGAGATTGTGATACATAATCCTGGTGTTGAAGAAGATCCGGCTTGCGGTCCACTTATTGATTCTGTTGCTTTGAAGCTCCTTTTCCCTCCCAAGAGGACCTCAGGTATTGTATAGTTAAATACTGAACTTTCAGTGATTTTCATTCTGATATATGAACCTATTTTTAGGCTGTTTTGAACCTCAAACTTAGCTTATATTGATAATATTGGTCATTGAGCCTTTTTGGTTTTTATAGTTATTACTAGTCCCAAATTTTTTAGGGACGGATGACTAGAGGTGCATAAGTGATAGGTAGGATCTGACCACATATATACCCTAGGTCTTATTCTAAAAATTTTTGGGCTAATCTTTTCGGTCTGGTCATATGTAGCCTGGAATGTAACCAAGATCGGGTGGGACATATCCTTAAAGCCTCAGGACAATGTATTGTTGGTCACGAACCTTTAAATCTTAAGAAAAAATAATTTAATAAGTTAAAAATAAAAGGATTTATTTCAGTAAAAAAAAAATATAAATATGTATACAAAGTTTGGGATTCAGAAAATCCAATGACATTTTGATGAAGGAATGCATAGTAAATTGAAACATGTTAGGGTCGGAGACACTTGTTTGAAACACGCATGACACGCATGAACACTACCTTTGATGCAAGTCAAAAAATAGTAGCTGGCCAAAGAGGATAATTAATTGATTCGTACACCTCCCATCCTATCTAGTCTAAAAATAGGAGATAGTGTGTCGGTGTGTCTGGCAAAAAAAACATGTCTATGCATGTATGTATATAGATTATGTAAATGAACTAATATTAGAAAAATATGTGTTAGTAGTTTCTTTAAAATAACCTCTTCAAGAAGTAACCATCCAAAATATGTCTATTGGTTGTGAGGAATTATTACGGTAACTTTTTTTTGGGAATTAGACTAAAAACCAATAAGGTATGTAATCATACATACAAACAAGAACACAAGAAGATTTTGATTAAACCGCATATACAATCGATGAATTATGCTTACAGTACAAATTAAAAAAGAAAAAGTTCAACTCAACTGTACTGCCTATAGTTTAGTGGCATGAAAGATGTTATGAATATGCAAGAGATATCAAAGTTGATTATACTTTTATAATGTTATGTTGTTGGTGTCTGTCCTTCTGCTCACATGCATACAAACAAATGACATTATTGTCATCTAAATTGTTTGTTTTGGTTACAGCCAATTTGTTAAAAAATGGCAACTTTGAGGAAGGCCCATTGATCCTACCCAACACATCATTGGGCGTTCTAATTCCACCTCATATCCAAGATGCTCACAGCCCATTACCAGGATGGATAGTAGAATCTCTCAAAGCAGTCAAATACATTGACTCTGACCACTTCACCGTGCCAGAGGGCAAAAGAGCCGTAGAACTTGTCGCCGGTAGGGAAAGCGCCATCACGCAAGTGGTCCGGACCACCGTAGGCAAGGTCTATGACCTCACTTTCGCCGTCGGTGATGCGAGCAACAGGTGTGAAGGGTCAATGGTAGTGGAGGCATTTGCAGGCAGAGACACAGTGAAAGTGCCTTATGAGTCTAAAGGCAAAGGAGGGTTTGTTAGAGGGAAACTTAGATTCAAAGCAGTGTCCCCACGTACACGTGTCATGTTCTTCAGTTCGTTTTATACCATGAAGAATGATAACTCTGGTTCTTTGTGTGGGCCCGTTATTGATGATCTCAGATTGCTTAGTGTTCGTTATCCCAGACGGGCTTGAAAGGAAAAAATAAATTGAAGTTCAATAATCTTTGTAATAATATACATACATGCTTATTCCGGCAGTTACCTCAACAAGATCTGGGAATATCAAGTCCAAAAAAATCAAGATCTCAATGGGAGAGATCCAAGTGTTTGGTGGGGCCATGGATTAATGTTTAAGGAACATGCTCACGGGAGTTAAGTTGAGTGAGAAATTGTTCAACATGTTTCTCTCATACTTCATAATTTATGTTGAAAAATGGTTTCTATGGCCAATTCAAAATGCTACTCATAGTTGTGTAATTTGTTGTGGTAATATGAGCAAGGTTGGAGTGTTGTTGAGTGAGTAGTCTTTATATGTTTAGTGTTACTTTTGAATTTGTACATGCCTTGTTGGGTCGAATTTAATGCCATGATATTCGAAAATATTACACACCAAATTTGTTGGAAAGAAATTCCGAATTTGAGTATGTTGGCCAATATCCCGGCATGTTGTAGTTTTTTTATCTTATCTTTTCTATATTTATTTTTTTTCAAATTAATATAATATTCATAATTTTATATTGCCTTAATACAGTAATAATTTAGATGAACAATATAATTTATAATTTTTTTAAAAATAATAAACCTATTTAACTTTTTGAAAAATATATATAAATTAATTATCCAATTATAATATTGGCTATATATTAATTTTTTATCAAAATATTGGCTATTAATTTATTAGCTCTAAATTACAAATAAGTTCCTCCTATTTTGTCAACATATATGAATTTTCTTTGGAATCAATATTTGTGTGTGTATCGTAAATATTCTTTTAAGTTTAGAGATTACCAGGACATCATAGATTTCCGAACATCATAGATTTTTTTTATGAAATCCATCGCAGCTTTCATCTGGTATTTGAACAAAAACACTGCTTCTCCTTAACATAAATATCAACTAATTACCATTTAATCACATATTTATCCAAATTAAATTAAAATAATAATTTTCAAAATAAAATTTCTACAATTAAATAGATACCATATTGCCAAATTAATTACTTTTATAATCCAATTGACTACTCGTATTGCACACAATGTCAACTCATAGGGAAAGTCATGACAAATTTATCAAATTGACTCAAATTAAAACAGACATGTATTACATTACCATGTTAGTAGTTGTTATTTATTTGGCACCATAAACCTTGATTTTATAACTTTGTTTAAGTTAATAAACACCTCATATGTGGCTTAAGCCTTAAAAACCATATATATGATCCTTTAGTTAATACAGTTGGGTCCAAAATCTTTTAAACTAACAGTGTAGTATAAAACCCAACACGTGCGGTATTCATCGCCACGTGGCAAGCAAACCTTTCCTCGTCTTTACTATTACTCCGTTTAGTACTTTTATTATAGTTTTATCCATTTCAGTGTTTTCCTGTTTTTGTCTGAACAAAAAAAGAATCCGTCATCTTAGATCGGCATAACTCACATTTCAACAATGTTGCGAAGAATTTTCTCTTCTCACTTCAAATCACTAACTTCACTTTCATCATTATCTTCATCATCTACTTCTTCTTCTACGATAATTCGATGTGGAATCAATTATTCTTCAGTTCTTCCTCGATATTTCAGTTCTGGCAATCTTTTTTTTTAAAAAAAAAGATGATTTTTTTTGAGATTTTTGCTTCATTTGAAATAATGGGTTGTTTTTATTTTTTGGTTTTGTGATTGAAAAATAGCTGATACTGGGATTAGAAAGAGGGTTGAGGATGTGATGCCTATTGCCACTGGACATGAACGTGAGGAGATTGAGGCAGAGCTTCAGGTTTTGGTTTTCTTTAAGTGGATTATATTGTGTGTAATGTGTGATGAATTATTGGGTGATTTTTGTATTTGAAGGATGATTTATGTTTTTTGGATTTTTTTTTGTGTTAGGGGAAACGGCTTCTGGATATAAATTATCCTGAAGGTCCTTTTGGTACAAAGGTTAGTCTTTTAATGTTTTCTAAATTTTTGGAATGGTTAATATTGGTTTTGTTTGATACTGGTTTTATAGTTGGGTGTGGTCCCAGGAAGAACTTAAGGAAATAGGAGAGAATTGTCAGAATTAATGAACATTGTGCATTGAAACCTATTAGTTTCTATATTATTTTATGAAGATGTGATATTTGATGTGTTTTTAAATTGAGGCTTCCTTAATTTGAATTTCATGATGCCAACATATTGTTTTATTTTCTTAATGGATGTGTAGTAGGTACAAGTCAGCAATGTGATGCATCATTATGATTAAACTATAGATATTTACTGAATATGGAACATGAACTGGCTCATGAGTCATAACATCACTGTGATATGCTGTTGAAGCATTTTTTTTATATAAAAAGAAAATAAGACTAAAAAAAATACTAAGAACCAACTACACTCTTGAGAAGGTGCACCGCATCAGCTTTGGACACCACGTGAATGCCTAAGTCATAGTTGGAGCTGTTCCTTGCTAAGCTGTTGAAGCATTTTACGTTAGACACAATGGTGCCATTGTGAAATACAACCTAATACGAGGATCTTTACCATATTTGAATGAAAATATGAACAAGAGTAGAAAACCAAGCAAAAGTTATAAACATAATCCAGAGTTATTGGACTGTGAAATGGATTTGGGGAGGGAAAAGCATCTTCATATTTTCTTATGTAAAGTATGTCTTTCGCTTTTACCATAATGTCTCATTTGGACTTTAAGTATTTATTTTCTATGTATGCCTTTTTGTTCTTCTATTTTACTTGTCACGTTTAAGCTTGATAGCATTCATTGTTTACTTGATGACCTATGTTCCAGATGTTAGATTCACGCTTTTCCCCTTTATATGTAATGGCAAGCTGTAAACCTGTTCTGTCTATGGTAATCTCATTGTTATTTTGCTTCACAGGAAGAACCTGCTGTTGTTAAGTCATATTTCGACAGAAGAATAGTTGGTTGCCCAGGTGGCGAAGGCGGTGGGTACTTCTTATCTTTAGATATGTCTTATTGTGTGCGAGGTTCTTTATATGTTGCTGAAAATTGTCATACTTTTGTGGCATTGGCATGTGAACAACTTTTTTAACTGCAGAGGATGAACATGATGTCGTTTGGTTTTGGCTGAAGAAAGGAAAGCCTTATGAATGTCCAGTCTGCACACAATATTTCAAGGTAATTTGAGAGTTTCACCTACTATATGACAAATTTTACTACCCATGTATTAGGAATTTGTTTTGTTTTAGTACCAAGAGCCCTGTGCAATTTGCCATGCTTTGCATATATTATGGCTGCTCTGATGAAATCAGTATTTAGATAGAGCTTTTCTAACTAAAAATATCTGCCATCTGATGACTTTGTTGGACTAGTCTTATCTGTATTGGCTGCCTTGTTTTTGGTTCTCCAATAGTAATCATCATAAATACAACTTCAGGATATTTGCATGTATTTTCACTTGTCTATGTTTCATTTGATTCCTGTTCCAATAAGACATTCCTGATTATTCAATATAGAATTGCGTGACTTGTCAAATTTCACACGTCTACATGTGTGTTCGACATTGATTGACATTTATTAGCATTTGCTACTCATTACATTATACATAGGTTTAGAGCCCGTTTGGTTGTGTGAAAGAAAGTTAAGAATTAGAAATGGTAAGGGTAAGAGATGGAAAGTAGGGGTAATGATGAGAGAGTAAAGTTTGTGGGCCCCAGGATAAGTGTGAGATGGAGAGAGAAAACTTGTGGGCCCGTGATATATGTAAATGACCATATTACCCCTTAACTTTTCAATTATTTTCATCCCACTTTCCTTTTCTTCATACAACCAAACAAGCCATTAATATGGGTAGGCTTCCCATGACTGACCCAATAAAAGCTTATTGTGTGTGAGCTAGACAGCTAGTTGGGGTATGGTGTTGTTCTTAAATATATGACCTCAATGCAATTTGTCTCCCATATTTAACTAATTTATTCCTATTCATACTCCCTTGACATTAGCATCAATCAAATAGTTATGAGACAGTTGTTACTCAAGGGTATTATCGAAGATTAGGTCGCATTTGCTGCAATTAATCACCTAACCTCCTTAATCTACCTAAATTGGTCAAATAGCTTTTAAATTAAACATTAAGTATTGAAGTAGTACTTGGGAAGGATTTAATTCTAGAGCATGGCACTGATTATTCAACCTCATGTTTTCGCAGCTTGAAGTGGTTGGACCGGGTGGTCCACCGGGTGGACATGGCGATGATGACGAGGAGGACCATCATTGATTGTATTGTTGCCAAATTTTATTCTAAAATAAATTTTGAACAGATGGAGAGACTGTCTAACACACACTCTGAGTCTTTAAAAATAGCAGAGGCATAATTGTCTTGCTTTTTTAATGGATTATCATACATTGTTATGATGCTCTTGCAAATTTTTGGAATAGAAAGCTTGTGATTATTTAGACACAGCTGATCAATTTGTTTGAGCTGTCATTCCCGGGGTTAACTGTAATAATGATATTGACTTTATGTTGTTTGATATAATATGTGAAGGAAAAGCTTCCATGTTTCGATACATGTATTTGGAAAAAGAAATGAGTATTTTGTTAATGATGTACTCTATTTAAGTACTAGTTCAACTTTTTTGTTAAGATGGGAGGGAGAGACCGGTGAAATTTGGATGGTTCAGCTTGCAGGTGCATGTCTATGAAATAAATTGAAATTTAACGCAAACATAAGGAACTAAAAGTGTACTTTTTGAATATAAAGGACTAAATTGAAACTTGATACAAACATAAGGGACTAAAAGTATACTTTAGTCTTAAAAAAAAACTGCAATGTGTTGGTTATGGTCATATTTGACTAAATTGACATGTATAATTTTATATTTAAGGGGCTACCTTAAAGCTGGTATTTGTGTCTTTGATAAAATGTATGGGCATGGCTTTATTTGTTAAATGATTCAAGTTAAGTTTCTGAAATGTTATCTTATATAAAAGTGGAACTCAGACGAAGCATTGTTCAAGCACTGAAGGCCTAAAATCCTTGTAGGTACATTATTGTCCCAAAGTTCAATAAACGTCATATTGGATTATAGTATGGGCAAAGATAAAGAACACAAACATGTTGGCACAATAAAAAATCAAAAGAGAACTGACATACAAATATTAGAAAATCATGCTTAAGGAGTTAGGGTAGGGGTCAGATATAGAAATCTTTTATTTGAATGTATCTTGGACATGTAAAATTAAATTAATTTAAAAATAATAAATCTAAATCAAAATTGCCCTTGTGCCAATATTATTACCGCTTTACTCAAATAATGTGACAATTAGTTTACAATATTTACTTCAATTAGTTAACCCTTGTATCTTTATAAGTGGGCTAATGCAATGTTTGGACCCTAAAATCTGTTCTTATTTTGATTTTTTCTTATAATTTTTTTTAAACTAGTTGTAGTAATGTTTTAGATGAAAAGAAACTTTAAGAAGCAAAATAATGGTTTTAAAAATAAGGGTAAATTAACTAATAGGTAGTTGGTTGAGCTGATAAATGAGCTACAACCCCGTAAGAATGAGCACACGTGATCGAATCCTGGAAAGGCTCTCATTGGGAGAGGGGGACAATCTTACCTTTGTGGGCAACACTCCTACCCCCAAGTCCGGATTAAATGAGCGGTGATTAACAAAAAATAAAGATAAATTATAAGGATTAAAATTGGAAGTATAAAACCGTTATAAAAGGCTTGAAGACAATTTTAAAGTTGTAAGTTATTATTTTCCAAAGAAGATCTTAAATATTATATTAGTTGTAAATTGTAAATTTGCTTTTTATTGTGGGGAAATTTCTTACTAATATTTGCTAATTAAAATCAAAATGGAAAAAATAGTTGTTGCAACTTGCGAACGAATGACACATATAAAAAAATTATAAAGAACATTTATCATGATTATCTTTAATTTTGCAGAATGTAGAGGAATTTCCAGTATTTCCAGTTTGCTACCAACCTCCCCTTGTTTTGCGAAAGGTAACAACGGAAATGACAGGATAGAATAATGGGCGCTTACTGAAATGACAACTTCTTAATATTATCATTTATCACTTTTTATAAAAATGTTTTTCTCAAATGCTTTTCTCTTGTTAAAAATTATTTCTAAGCATAATGAAATACAATAATCTAAATATGGTAATTCAGAATCTGAACAGCATAGATTCGAAGGCTCATGTCTCAATCTCAAACATAACAATGATGAATTATTATTTATTTTGGGTGAAGGTGCAAAAACGATACTCCCTCCGTTCCTAAATATAGGACCTAGATGACTTTTTTGAAAAATCCTAAAAAAAGCAAAAAATAAGTTAATTATAAATTGATTTAGCTAATTTTTTCTCTTAAACTAGTTTATTTTACCTATAAGCTAATGGATAATCTAAAAAGATATCAAATATGTCATGATTTAATAACCTATTTCGCAACTTTAATCTTTCCAAAAAAACAGGTTATCTAGGTCTTATATTTAGGAACGGAGGGAGTACTAAACTTTACCCAAAATTGCATTTCTAATACTAAAGTTTTGTGAGGAGCAAAATATTACTTAACTTGGGGTCTAGGTGCAAATATAGTATTTTCACTTGAGGGAAATAAAATTTAGATATGAAAAGACTCTTATGCCCCTCATTAAATAAAAATTTAATTACGGAGAATGAGGACATAATGATCTTTTCATATATAAATTTTATTTCCCTCAAGTGAAAATACTATATTTGCACTTGAACATAAAGTTGGGTACTCTTTTTGTACCTCGCGAAACTTTAGTATTAGAAACGCAATTTTAGGTACAGTTTAGTATCATTTTTGCACCTTCGCCCTTTATTTTTTTTTTGGAAAAAATTCAACAACTAAAAACATTAGGTTATAACGCAATTGATGACCACCTGTTTACGATAAATTTGTGTATTCACTTTTTTGGGTTAAAAGTTTTCATAGTATTTAAAAATTATATCACTCAATGATAGTTTTTTTTTTCTTGAGTTGAAACAGATTTATTTATCGCCATCTCAGTTAACCAAATGTGAAACAAACATTTGAAAGAAACGAATGAAAATTATTTAATTAGCATATGGAGCTTCTTTTTTGTTTTGATTGCTTCATTAAACATTGTAATCAAATTGTAAATTTAAATTCTTCGTCAAACTTGGTCACGTAATATTAATAAGTGATAGTAAAAAAGAGTTTTCTTCTTGTAATAAAAAAAAAAGAGTTTTCTTCTTCTTTTTTCCCCAACAAAGTTTAATTATTTAGTTATTTTATCACCTAAAAATGAAATGTTTATTAACAGTTCAAGAGTTTGATGTCCAACTTATTAATAAATCTTACTGGAAAGCACAAGAAGAATATATTTGTATTATACTCCAGTGGGAATAATTTGATGGTAAAGATTTAACTAAAACATATTTTTTTTTGTCACAAAAGTTGGAATAGATATTTACCGACCATTATTCTTCCAGAAATCTTGAGCTAATTATTAGAACCATACATAGTTAACAAACGATTGAAGAGACTCAATCTTATAACAAGTGCCCCTGTGGGTTTAAATATAAGATTGGATCTAAATTGTATAAATCTTGATCAAACAATTGAGATGATGAGAAATGAGAAATGGACGTAGAGTGATGTATGGAAAAGGCAAGTGGAGTCACACTTTCCCTCAATTCAACGAAGTTTTTCCCAATCAATCTCTAGCCTTAATAAAAAACTGACAACAAAATATTCAAATTAATCCTTTGTTGTATATAGAACTTATTTGTTTACAAGTCACTTTGAATTTTCAACATGTTTCATTAGTTAGAACAAAAAAGTTTAAAACTAGTTGATTATGTCTAAATATACACTCTGTACCAAATTGACAAAATGTTAAATGAATCACAAATTGTACATTCATACTCATTATATGATCGATTAAAAGAAACCTTCGTGGTGAGACCATGCATGCATACAAATAAAACGAGGCATGGCAAATACTAATTAATTATGGAATTATCCCACAACTACAAGATTTGAACTATATTAATCGATTGCGTTTGTCTTGTGAATTGAACTATTAATGATAACGTATGCATCCATATTCATTAATCATAATAACAAAATTGAATGAATTTACATCTTGAAGTTGCTACATCGCTGATATCATCTAAAACTAAAGAAAATGACTACATCTATATCACATAGCATGATCTGATATCAAAGGGATTAACAAGTAATGATTATGTACGAGGACCTTATATGATTTGCAAATATATATCATCAAAGTGGCTTATCATTTGTGTTTGAATTTTAATGATGACATCTAGCTTTTCTTTGTCTTTTTGTTTAAATCCAAAATTGTCTCGTAACTCCATATGATATAGGTCCACCTCAACATCAACTATCATTTTGAATTTTGCATGCCAATCGAATACTGCTTTTTGCAGTTCTAGGAATGAATAATTGGATTACTCCCACGGATTACTCCCATGTTCCTAAATAAAATAGTCAGTTGATCTTTTTAGATAATCCTAAGAAAACTAATTAAAGTAATTAAAAATTGATCATTTTCCTAATTTTTTCTCTAAACTAGTTTATTTGACTTATAAGTTAACATATGATCTAATAATAATATACAATAAATGTTATGATTAAGTGGTTTATTTCACTTTCTTAGAATTCTCCAAAATTATCAATTAGCTCTTATATTTATGAAAAAGTACAATATTATAATTTTTTTTCTCCTCAAAAAGAGGTTTTATTGGCATGTTGTGAGTACATGCTCAATTTAGTTTTGAATTTGAACCAGCCAAACCGAGGATATGAAGCTTAGATTAATTGAGTCAAGTTGAGGACTCAATATCATAATACTACCAAGGGCCTTGTAGCCCATTTACATGACATCTCCTCTTGATGTAGGAGGTTACGTTGTGAGTTCAATTTCACTTGTAACTTTAAGTCATTAGTGTTTGCCCCTTTAATTAAAAAATATCTTAACACTATTTAATTTGGTGGTATTTATTTAGACATCAAATATTTCTATCAAGTATAATGGTTAGCATAATATTTTATCTTCACCATTACACTCATCTCATATTTAGCCCTCAAATTTGAAATAATAACTTTTAGCTCCTTAAGTTTCTTTTCGTCCAAACATTGGTCCTTAAATTTAAGGATTAGCTGAACTTTATGTGCATGTCCTCCAACGTACTTAAACCTATAATTCAAAACTGAGTGAACAAAACAAAAGAGGAACAAATCTGAAGGACTAGAAATTAAATTAACCATACAAAATGTAAAATAAAAATTCATATTGATTTAAAATGAAACCAATCTTCCAAAAATAGTAGAAAAACATTGGATCCGGTATATGATCTTGTCTCTATTCTCAGAAATATAAAGTGTAAACCTTTGATTGAGATATTGAAACTTCATAAATTTATTTTTGCATTCATCCTTAATTTTTTCGTCCCTCTTCAGCCTAATTATTTTAGCCATTTCATGATGTGCAAAATGAATGACTTAAGGTGGAAAAAATATTCCAACCAACCACACTAAAATCATGCAAAATATAATTATAAATAAACATTTTAGAATATTAAAGATGCGTGTTTTTTTTAAAAGTAATTAATTGCATGTCTTTTGAAGAAAAAAAAATGAGCTCAAGAATTTCCTTGATGGAGGTTGAATCTGGTGTCTAATCAATGTGACTAAACAAAATGAAACAAGCTATATGCCCTAACTTAGGTAAGTGTCCCATCATAGCATAATATTTTAAAAGTCCTTGTTTGTTCTAAAACACAGAACAACAAACAAGTTATTTATTATATCCAGATCAAATAATGAATTCATAACTTGTTGTTTGAGTGAGTGAACAAAAAAAGTGAAGCTAGAAACTCACCTCTTATGGTTCACAAATGTCTATTCAATAGCTGAGCACCAGCTTCTTGGCCTATATATGAAAACTTTCAAGCTAATTCATTGATTCTTCTTCAAGCGTAGAGCTCAAGTTAAATTCCCTTAAGATGGAGGTTTTAAATTTGTGTCCCAAATTGTTCTACTTTTTTATTTTATATAAATATATATTTTTAAGGGAAAATCAAGGGAATATTTTTTCCAGTGTGCATGCCAGCTTATATTGCAGAAGAGAGAGTTGCAATCTAAAATATATATTGAAAATGGTGAAGTTAGTAGCACTAGTGCTTCTGAGATTTTTGAAAATTTACATACTTTTTTCAATTGGGCAATCAATATGTTCCTTTACTGTAAAGCTTTTGCCTATCTAAGCAGCCTAATCTGCAAGATTACACCCACCACACAGTATTTTCTTTAATCACCAATAAGATAGTCTCTAGTGCCAGCAGCATATCTTGTCTGCTCATAAACAAATACTCTTAATTTGTACTCACTCTCTCTGATTCAACTATTCTCTGTGTTTTAGAGCTTTATAATTTCTTTCTTCTTTTTTCCTTTTACATATTCATTCATTGTGGGGTAGGGCAGGAGTTGACAAAACCAAAAAGTTAGCCTTAAGTTCCTCTTAAACGGGGAAATCCACTCATTTTTTGACCTAGGAGAGGTATATTAGATGCTTAACAATATATAGTCAACCAATTGGGCTCTGCCATGTCACCAGCTTGTTTGAACTATAAGTCAACCAGTTTTATATTGGTCCTCCTCTATATTGTTTAAAGCAAATTAGAAAATGATAGTGAATGTAACATGCCAGGTAATTTTAGAATAGTAAAAACCGAACTAACAAGATTTTCTCCATTAAAGAACTTTTGTTTTTTTTTAAGATTAGTTAACTCCTGTCCCAAATATATAGGAGGTAGAGATTTTTTTTGCAAATACCAAAAAATGAGTTTAGTTAGTTATTTATTATCAATTTCCTAAAATGACCTCTTTGATCATTTCTAGTGAAAACTACCCCATTGATTTAAGGATGATGTGAGAAAAATTATAAATTTGATAAATATAGCAAACAACTCAAATAGCTCACATTTTTATAACCGTAATATGGAGTGTTTTGACAAGTTATTTGATGCCTAGGGTGAGAATAGATCACACTTTAATTAGGGGCCTACGACTTACAAAAAGCTTAACCTAACCTATTTAGTAAATAAGTTAGACTCATTCAAATCTATTGTGAGGCTAAATAGGACGGAAAGTTTTTTTTTCACAAGGTCTAGCCTATAGGTCTGACCTATTTAATTATTTTACAAATAATATCATCAATTTATTTTTACTTCTCATAATTGGTATAATATAAAATAGATAATATATAAATTAATTATATCATCATCAATTTATTTTTACTTCTCATAATTGGTATACAAATTTCAACAATTTCACTCATTTATAGGTCACATCTTTTTTGTTCCCTCCAAATAGGAAGATATATTAGTAATTCACTACTCTTCTATATTGTATGATTTTCTCAAGCATAATAATTGTTACCACAAGAAAGTTTGTTCCAATTGTGCCTATATAGATTATTAGAATCTCAAACAGAATAATTTATCATACTTTCTACCAAAAAGGTAGTAGAAAAAAAATATAGTTTTATGGCTATAAAAGTTTTTTGAGACATACATATGTGTTTAATAGGTTGAAAGAGTTATATATATAATTAGAAGTATAGAATTTTAAGCCTAGTTAAAAGTCTACATTATTTTAGGTATGTTTTTTAAGCTTTTAGGCCTTATGAGGCCTTTTAAAGGCACATTGCCCAAATCCAACAATGACTATAACAAAAGAGTGAAATTACCAATCAAACTAATTATGCCAATTTGCACCGACTGTTATTCAAAATAATCTATTATGTGATATTGACTCACTCTGGCATTTTTTTATGCTGTGTAAACATCATAGGATATTGCAATCTTTTTTCTCACCAATCTTCCACAAACTTTCACTTTCAAATAGACAATTCATAACATCAAACTTTTAAATAACACATACATGCACATAGAATATAGAACAAAATAAAAGAAAAGGATTGACGTTAATACTTTTTGTGCAGATCATGATCAAACTCTTAAAGATATGGGGGCCATTCCCTATTTGAATAGTTCACATAATTTTCTAGTCTCCATCAATGAAGCTTTAGAAGTTCAAGAAAAAACAATGAGTGGACAGAAAGACAAAAGCATAGCATAGGTAAGAAAATTTTTAAGATATCCAGGTAAGCTGCATGAAAGCTGCATTTTATAGGTGAGCATACATAGTGGTGCACAATGAATGTACTCATTGACTTATGTACATAATAGTGGTTCTGCCCTCTCCGTATATTTGAAATGTTGTTTCTCTCCCTCTCTGTGTGAGAGGCATGGATATATACCACATTCACCACTTTCACAATAAATTACAGATTTTATGTTACTATAGGAATCAAAGCCTGCAAATCCTCTGAACAACTTGGGGACACTAGAACAGGAAAATCCATCAGAAAATAAAAAGAAGTTAGCAAGTGGAAGATATTTGTTTTTTTCCCTTTCATGTTGGATTCCACTACACACAGCTCTCTCTCTAGCTAGCAGGCAATGTGAAAAAGAAGATATTTTCTTAATCACATAACAATTTAGAAAATGAGGTTTTACTATTCTTGTACATGTTTAGGCTGCATTTTGTTTCTTCTAAATGTGAAAAATGTTATCTGATTTTTGGATGCAATTTTACACATATAGATTAGATATATAGGTGTGTTCTAAGAACAGGTACTATATACTGTCGTATTCTGTTGACTTGTGCTGTTTCTCATGAGTATAAACAAACAAAACTTTTGTATGAGTGGGGTTTGGGCAGCCAAGCATAGTGGAAAGTAAGAGAGAGAGGGAAGGGAAGTTTAGTGTAAAAAGCTTACGTGCTTTTTGTTGTCAATTCTAATATGAAATCCAGTTTGATAAGCTTTTATCATTATTATCTATCAAGAATTAAAGATCAGGAGGGGAAATACCAAGAAACACCCTTTCCCTTTGCTACTCATGCAAATTTTCTGCTGATTTCTTCCTTTTTGTCCTTGAGAATATAATATTATTACAAAAACATGGGTTCAAGGTTAATGGAATCCATCAATCATGCAAAAATCCATAAACAAATCATTTGTGAAAAGAAAGACATTTTCTTTTTTGCAAAATAAGGTTATTCTCTCCCTCTCTCAGGTTTTCAATAATATTCTTCAGTTACAGTTGTGGCTTCCTTTATTTACAAGCCACTGTCCTAAAAGCATATATTCTCTATGCTTAAAAAACGGATGAATGTTATGAGCTGATAAAAGGGTTTACTTCTTTTGTATGTCTTTAGTTTCCCTCTCTTTCCATGGATTCTCATCTATCTAGGTGGTTTTGGCCGTGGTCTAATATATAGCTTTTGTGCTCACTAACTATTACATATATTTGCAAAATGCATATTCTCAAGTTTTATTCCAACTCCACCATACCCTTCTGTGTATAAATACACTACCATTCTCCATTTTCTTTCATTGCAGATCCTCCTCTCACATAATCATTTCAATAGCTGAGGCTGCTTCTGAAACAGCTTGCAAGCTGCAAAATGAGCTATACATATAATTCTCATATGGGCTCTGGTTTGTTGTTCTTCTTCTTCTTCTCATGACACTGTGGAATTTCTGTAACCTGCAGGAGCTTTTTTTAGTCTTTTAAGTGTGTGCGTTTTACCTCCTGAAAAAGTCACTTTTGTAAACTTTTTATTTCTTTTTTCCCTCACTATATGATGTATTATGATATTTTACTCAGTGAAAAACTCTTGTCCTTTTTTATTTATACTTGTATTATATTGAACTCTATCAGCTGCCCTTATTGAGTTTGATCTTTCTTCTTGCATGCGAAAATGCAGGTAGCCGAACTGGTCGAAGAACTCTTGAGTTTGGGAAGACTCATGTGGTGAGGCCAAAGGCAAAACACCAAGCCACTATCGTTTGGTTACATGGTCTTGGTGACAATGGTTCCAGGTATATATATGCTCTTTCAAACTGCATTAACTATAAGTCATTTATTTTTTATGAAATCTTGTGTTAATGTTTGTGAACTTTGCTTGTGTTAATCCTTTCACTTTTTTTGTTCCATCCTACATAAAGCTACTTTTTTTCCTTATAAAACAAATATCTAAACTGGTTGTTAAAATTTCAGTGTTCAGTCTTTGAGGGGCAAATTAGTACGATTTTGAGGTAAAAAAAGTATACTAAAAGTTCATTTGAGTAATACATGCATGGTTGTGAAAGTCAAGGAGTTTCCACTGTGGAGAAATCCCTCACTTTTTTTGGCTTGCAGTCTGAAAATTGTTATATTGATATTAAATGTCAAATATATTAGTAAACTTCATATTTGAGACTACTTGATGTTAAATTCTTTCAGAGTTCAGCTGCATTCTGTAGAGATTCTAAATAGAATTTATTCTGTTAGAGGAAAATGTGGTACTATGATAAAATATAATCTCCCTTTTACTATTGGAAGTTTTATTTGGAGGAGCATATACTAAATTCATATATGGGGTACCAAATGCTCTTTTTTTCCCTCTACCATCTGAACAATATTAGACAAGACTTTTGACATGTGAATATTTAAATGAAAAGGTTGAACTTATATAAATAGTATAATTACATTTTTCTTTAGTGTCAGTGTTGGTATCAACAAAGCCACTAAATTGAATAATTTGAAGCATAGCTGATAATCATGACAATCATGGCTAGCAAACAAGTGGTTTTCTAGCCGATGTTTGCTTTGCTGGCTATTCTAATTATATACCTGACTCATCTCACAAAAGAACCACAAAATCTCCCCCCAAAGTTGCATTCTTTTCAAACCATTGAAAGTTAGTCAGTTTTTCTTAAAATGATATAAGTATCTACAGAAAATCTTATTTGATTTTGATTTTGTTTGTTGCAGCTCCTCTCAGCTTTTGGAATCTCTTCCTCTTCCAAATGTAAGAAAACACACTTAAATTCCTTCTACTAGTTATCTAACTCATTTACTCACATCACAATTGATCAACACATAACTTGGTCTATAAAATATATACTCACAAATATTGTGATCCTTTGACCTAAAATCTGTACGACTAAGATCCTTGAAGCTTGTCAGTCAACGCACTTTATTCCCTTTGCTGAACCAAATTGTTCACCTAAGAATTTGCTTAATATATTTGAGTAGTGAGTTATAAAAATTTAGGCACTAAATAAAAACAAAATTAAAACTTGAGAAGTTATTTCTTTAATTGAGAAACCAATGATATAGTTACTTTGTCATAAAAATTAATTCTAGCAAGGGGTAAAAAAGTAGTTTGTGAATTATCCAAATATCTCCTCTTTAATTCCATCATATCACTTTACTCTTAAATTCTTCAATTAAGTTTTAAAATAGTTTCTTATGTTTTTATGGTACAGATCAAATGGATTTGTCCTACTGCTCCTACCCGTCCTGTAGCTGTGCTTGGCGGTTTTCCTTGTACTGCATGTAATACAAACTTCTCTTCTATTCCAATACATTCACACATGCACATAGGACCACACAGAAGCACTTAAGAGTCTAACATAGTAAATTTATATTCAGGGTTTGATGTGGGAGAACTTTCAGAAGATGGTCCTGATGATTTGGAGGGTTTGGATGCTTCAGCAGCTCACATTGCTAACTTACTATCTACAGAACCAGCTGATGGTACCACCTTCATCTAACCTCCATATGATTTCAAAAACAATCTTGTATTGGAGAATTAAATTTACTTCATTTAAACATCATTTTGGAGAAAAATTCAAAGGAAGAAAAGTGATCAAACCCCATTTTATGTCAGATTATAAAGTTCTGATTCTTTTACTATGTGGTCTGAGAAAATAAAAACAATTTTAGCAATTTTTGAAAATAAGATCCAAGAACTTGTAATTGATATCTTGCATATTGAACTTGTTAACATGCCAAACTTTTGTGACAGTGAAAGTTGGTATTGGAGGCTTTAGCATGGGTGCAGCAACAGCCCTCTACTCTGCAACTTGTTTTGCCATGGGAAGGTATGGAAATGGAATTCCATACTCTATCAACTTAAGAGCAGTTGTTGGATTAAGCGGCTGGCTTCCAGGATCAAGGTATGATTATTTTAATCACCTAAGGTTATGACAAAGAACATCCATCTTCATTGTATATTAGCTTCTCAACAATCATCTGCAAAAGTTTGCTAACATGTTGATATTTTGTAGGAGTTTAAGAAACAAGATAGAAGTGTCACATGAAGCAAGAAGGCGGGCAGCTTCATTGCCCCTTTTACTGTGCCACGGAATAAGTATGTGTTTGCTTATGTTACTATCCAACGGGTCTAAACTCCTAAAGTTTCAAAAACACCTCAACAACTTCATGATTAAAATATAAGCATCTTAAATGATTTGGCAGTTAGTATAAACCTATATTCAAATCATTTTGCAGGTGATGACGTTGTTCCCTTCAAATATGGAGAGAAATCAGCACAATCCTTAAGTTCTGCGGGATTTCGATATATAACATTCAAATCCTATGATGCGTGAGTTATTTTCTTGTTGAGATGATTCCCTTTTTAACACACACACACACACACATCAATTATACAAAAGGTCTTACTGTCTTGATTTTTGTACAGGATTGGTCATTATACAGTTCCTAGGGAGATGGATGAGGTCTGCAATTGGCTTAGCTCAAGGCTGGGGCTAGAGGGGTAAAGTTAGATGGCGTGCTTTGGTATAGTTAGATCATTATCAAGGTTGGCGGGTATATCCATATATATATTATGGACACATGGTGTAGGAGAATTTATTTCTCGTTTTCATTTTGGGTTTTTGGTCATGTTCTTGATGAATGATGTTCTGAATGTGTTTTCATGTAATTCTATTGCGTTGTATTATTATGAAGCTAGAGGCTAACAGATGTATTATTAGATGCATTTAGTTTTAAATCGGTGGCTTCTTTGTCTCTTAAGTTACTTTGCTTCATAGTCATAAAGAAAAATGGCTGATGCCATTTAGACTAATTCAGAGCAAACCTAAATGAGTCAATGTTACAGACATCATAGCTTGACAGTTATGGTCAATCGAAGCAACATGCCACTTAGTCACAGTAGCCACGTTAACAATGATTGATTAAGCTTATCTATAATATTATTAATTTATTCTTTATAAACAAGACATGAATAACTCAATTTTGTTTTAGCTCGATGGAGAATTAGTCCACTCTTGCTTCAACAAGAGTCACATCTTCATTTATCTATGTACTTCTGTCCTCTCCAAAGAATAAGATCATACTCATATTGATGGTGCTCTAAGCACAATGATTACTTAGTTGAAGATCAACTGCGACATACCATTTATTTTAAGTTGAATCTCTCATAATTTATCTAGCTTAGAAGATCAATTCACAAGAAACATCAATTTTGAAAGATCAAAATTATGTAATTTCAGTCTTGATTCCTGTTTACTTCAAATAGAGCACGTACATACTACAGAAAGCAGAGCAACAAGAATATGGGCATATCAATGGAACACAATCCCTTTATTCACCAAGTCATAACTATCCCTAAAGGATGACACAAATTATAATGACATCTCACTCAAAATAAATTGCATCAAACAAGTTCTTCTAAACTACCCCCATCATAAAAACTTGAACTTCATCATATAGATGAGCTTTTTACTTGGACGGGACATCTTTGAGCAAATCCTTCAATTCACCATTCTACATCAGATGTAAAATATCGTAAACAATGGATTTAGTCCAAAATTATAAAAAAAAAAAGATCAACTTCAGAAATGAGAATTAACCTGATGCATATTGAGAATGATGTCTGATCCACCAACAAACTCTCCCTTAATAAAAATTTGAGGAAACGTGGGCCAATTACTGCAGAGAGAGAACATTAGGACATCACACTATATATGGCGCTAGCCACTAGCCCGTCAACCAACCAATATTATGATATAACTTCTGCTTTTTTTATTAACCCTCTACACAATAGATCGCTTTACATAAAATCTCTAGAATAAAAAAAAAACTTTAAGCTTAAACAAACAGGCCCTTAGCTAATCACTGTAATTGAAAATCAGTGATAATTTTGACTGACACAAACAATGCATGAATTAAACAGTTATAAAGTTTACCTGAAGCCTTTTACAGCACTTTTCAGTTGAGCATCCTCCAAAATGTTTCTAGCACTAAATGGAACATCTGCAAAGGTCAAACGAACAATTGAAATCACAACATCAAAAATTCTCATCATGCAACAACACCATTCATATTACTATCAAATTTCTTATATAGCTTCACCTTCAGGGAAAAATTATCAACCAAGATGAGAGAGATTAGGAATGAGAAGAATGCGCATGGAACTTAGAAGCAGAGCGTATTCTGATGGTGCAGATGAATATAATTAGCAAGAACAAATCTAAAAAGGTGTTATCTGATAGGATCCCATGTTAGTCTAGTTAGGTTTAGGCAGTGTTTATCATTCTGCCATGTGGCAGTTTATTTTATTGTTGTGTTAGTTGATGTGTTTGAATCTTTGAGACAGTTATTGTATTGTATTTAAATTTAAATTATGGTCAGTTATGTTGTCATGTGAAGGTCTAATATATATAGACCCATTGTACAATTGTTAGATATGAATGAAGAATTGAATTAAGATATAGGAGATTGCTCCTCTTTTCCCCTAGAACTTGATTCTGGTTCTAGCCCACTTCCCTCTAGGATTTTCAGATTCTGGATCCTAGAATCTCTCTACTTTCCTCTCCTTTCCATCCATTTGTCCTATGTTTGTTTATGTTTTCTGGGTTCTACCATTATCCCCCATAATTAAGCCATGAATTATAAAACAAGGCAAGTCCAAGGTTCATTCTTCTGTTGAATATTCCTTATATTTAAATCTCATATATTTATCTGACACTTGCATGAAACGCAAACATTAAGTATTTCAGACATAATAGGTCTGACCAGTGCAGTCTCATATTCTATTCAAAGTTTTTGTGCTTGCTATGCCATAATTTCTTATTGTATGCTTACAACTTGATAGCTAAATTCAGGTAACTCCAAACAAAAATCCTCCACCAACAAGAGTTTATTCAGAAGTCATAAGCATTCCTGTCATATAGCACTTAACAATGATTTCTTCAAACCAGAAGTACTTCCAGAGTTTTGGAAGGAAAAATCTTTCGAAAGAGAAGAAGATAGATAAACCATAAACATATAACAAAGTGTGACAAAGAAGGGGCAACCCTTCTACAGGGAGGCAAGGCAGTTCAAAGAAGATATGGCCATGTTTAAGAAACAATAATACCGGAGTTTTAGGACTTACCATATTGTTGCAAAACTTTAACGGCAAGTGAACTAAAACCACACTGTGGGAACTCAGGTACGCCTTTCATGTAAATCATAACCGGATTCTCCTTGACATCCTGCCCACATTTGCCACAGTTAAGCAGAGTTTTGAGTGACAGATTGCCTGTATGGTTAAAGGAAAAACACATTTGATTTATTTCACATGAACAATATCATCTTGATGCACACTCACCCGTTCAACAACATCTTTGAAAGAAATAGCAGAATTCTCAAGCTTATTAGTCGGCTTGAAGTCATCGTGTGTGTCAGGATCATCTGATGGGGTACTTGAAAATCTCAACCCATAATTGTATAATGACCCACCAAGCTGCTACCATGTTAGAGCAAAGGTCAATAGAAAGAATATAGCAACTCATTGATAAAGGATAAGTATCATAAGTTAAAGCACCAATTCACATAAAATCACAACATCAAATCAACTCCAGTTCATAACAACAGGGCACCTTTCTGAAATCAACTATAGGGCAAGTAAATTGACCAAGAGGAAGAATCGAGAACAGACAATGCTTAATCAAATGCCCATGCAGACTAGAAAACAGCAATTTTCAATACTATCATTTTTACTTAGCAGTTAACAATGCAACAGCTAAGGGAAACTATTAGAGGTCAATTCAAATTTTGAAAATAAAACAATATTTGCATAATCACAACAAATTTCCGATGAATAAACCAGGGGTAAGACCTAAAAAATTGTTTACCACATCATCCAAAAGCTCTCTACATGGAATAATTGTTTGAAGAGGATAAAAAGTCAATCTCAATATACAGTCACAACACAATCCTTCAGAGACCATTTTCTTGTCAAGGTAGATAATGGAATGTATTAAATAACCAAAAACAAAAAGAAATAGCCTAATTGCAAGGGGTAATTCAGCTCTTAGAAGACATATCTTACATTTGTATCATTGGTTTTTCTCATGAGAATAACAATTCCAAAATGAATGTGCAACAACTTCATAAAATGTACACTTCATTTCCATTCCTTAAACCTTAATTCCAAAATCCAAAGGCACTCTCAAAATTTCAATCAAACATAGAAAATTCAAATAAAACATAAAAAAAAACTTATTTTTCCAGCTTCATATATAGCACAAAACACAGGCATAAGCAAAAGGCAACACTATTTCAATCACAACGAACAAATTCAAACTCATCACAGCTCAATAAATAGGCAAGCAAAGATTGAAACACATACAAACCAATAGAGACAAAAAAAAAAAAAAAAGATACCCATCAAAGGAAAATGCATAAAGTTCAAAACTTTAAACACCCCACATGAGTAAATAACAAAATCAATGAAAAAATGGAAGATTGATCAATACTATTGTTTGTATCAAAAGGAATATGGTTTAAGATGTTACCGGTTTGGTGAAAGAAGGAGAAGCTAATCGCTTTAAGATGATGTTGGAGAGTGAAGAAGCCATAATGATAATGATAATAATAATAAAAATTGGATTATTTGTTATGAACTTTGAGGCTTATGAAGCTATATAGAGAGGCCGGAAAGTGAGGTTGTTCCTTGTGCCGACCGACTCAGCGTGTAAACCAAATATATAGTTTGAAGAAAATTTATTTAAATGGAAAATCCCAAATAAGTCCCTCGGAATACCCAAAAGGACAAGTGAAGAACTTAAACTTCTAAAAAAACTATGAAAGAACCAGTACCTACCTGTCATTTTAAAATTTTGCGAAAAGACAAAATTGCCCGCATCCTAAAACACAAATTGCGAGAAGAAGATGGGTGTTAGGGCGGGTTTAGGGTGGGTAGTAATTTGTGGTTTAGGATGAGGGCAATTTTGTCTTTTAGCAAAATTTTAAAATGACAGGTAGGTATTGGTTCCTTCATAGTCCTTTTGGAAGTTTAGGTTCCTCACTTGTCCTTTTGGCTATTCGAAGGGATTTATTTGGGATTTTCCCAAATTAAAACACATAAATTTGTAATATAGCTTATTTAGTTACATTAAACTCTTTCAAGAAAGTCAATTTAATTCTTTTTTTTTACCAGAAAATCAATTTCTTTATAGAAGTAAAGATGAGTTATATTTTAACCTGGCGGGTTGAAGTGAGTAGTAACTACTCTCGTCCCTTAAGTAAGTGGTTGGGTTCAATCATTCGTTCTTGTGAATGGAGCAAATTCACAGGCCAATTGTCTCACTTAGAACAGTGAAGTGAGTTATTCGTCTCACTTGACACGCCAGTGGAGATACCTTGGGTAACCAAAAAAGATGGGCTATATTTTTTTATCATAGTAAAGATGGGTTATATACTGACTCCAAATTCTGATTATTAGACTCCTTTAATATTTTTTGAATTAATTCTTGCCTTAATTTTTTTGTTCAAGTATTTTATTATTACATTTAATTATAAAATAACATTTAGATTTAATGGGTGGTCATTTTCTATTAAATGAAACTAATAATGTTTGCAAAAACAACTTAAATGTATCAACCAAACACAAAGAATTAAAATGAATCAAATATAAATAAAAGTATATTTTCAACAAATATCAATAATAAAAAACTCAGTCTTTGTTTTTTTTTTTAAAAAAAATCATCTTTACTCTTTTGTCCCCACTGAAAACTCTTTGCCAAAACCTAACAGAAATTAATATAAAAAAAGTAAATAATATTTACTGAGAAAAAATACTAAACTAAAATAAAAGAGTTCCATATTATACTAGTTTTTTCTATCAATGATCAAGGTATCTCACCTAATAGATCGAAAACAAATCCTCTACTGATTTATAGGAACCTCACAGAGTCAGACAATGCAATATTATATACTAGTTTTTATATTAACTAGTATGGACCCCGCGCGTTGCGCGGGCATTTGACATTTAGTTGTTTTACATCTCAGTTTATAAACACATAATTAGTTTGTGTTGTACATGGAAAGAGATATCCACATACTCTTTATAAACTTTGAATTAATTATATGGAATGTTATTAATATGTAAACTCATTATTGTGTTATATTTTTTGCTAATTAATTCATCTGGCCCATTAATATGTAAACTTGATGCACTCGAATGTTTTTATTTTTGATAAAGTATCACATATTATTCTAATATGAAGGTGTTTGATGTTCCAAGTGAATGTGAGCCTTATATGTGATGAGAAGTATGATTATGATAATGTAACTTCGAATTTTCAAATTATCGCTTCAAATTATTAGAATTTATCTGTAACAATAATCTAAGTATTTAAAGTTGTATAAAAATGATAGAAGAGAGAAATTTCATCCTCAAGCAGCCTCATTCAACCCCCTTGCCCCCACGCCCCCCAAAAAAATCCAAATTTCCCTTATGCACTTCCACCCGAAGTTTAATTGAACTAAATTTATTGTATAGTTGTACTTTTAAAATAATTTCAATTTAGATTACATATTACATCAAAACTCGATGGATGCATGAGAAAATGTTTTTACTTTTGATGAAGTATCATATATTGTCCTAATATGAAGGTGTTTGATGTTCCAAATGAATGTGACTCTTATATGTGATGCGGAGTAGTTTACTTGGTACAATATAAGGAAACAAATAGATTATTTATACATAATTGGGTAAGGAAAAATTGTACAATATCTACATAATTATTTGTCTCAATATATAGAAATCAATTGACTGGAGTAAGAAAATAGTTAAAACTAAAAATATTTAAAGGTTTGCAAATGATTCAAAAATGAGGGAGAAAGTTTGTAAGATTTTGACATAGTCATTTCAAACCTTGGATATAATGAATTATGGGAAAATGACAAAAAAAATGACACTTGAATTTGAGTTGGACAAAATGGGGTCTCCAATTCTAACTTGGACAAATAAGGGATAGTCTCTAATTTGTCCTAAATGAAATTTGTAACTTTGTGTCAAAGAGTAGTGAATGACATATTCTAAAGTACTCCCTCCGTTCCTAAATATAAGATCACTTTGCGGAAGTGGATAAGTTCCTAAATAAAAGACCACTTCCTATTTTATCTCAAGTTTTACTCAAACTACCCTTATACTCCCTCTTTTCATTGAAAACCCCTCCTCCTATTAAAGTTAAGTAATTGAGGGGATTTTAGGAAGATCATGTACTTTTATTGTCTTCCTTAATCTCCCCAAATTAACTAAAGTGATCTTATATTTAGGAACGGAGGGAGTAGTTAACAACGATACTTGAGTAGTTAACCATTAACTAAGTATCGTTGTTAACTACTCAAGTATCGCTATTAACTACCATTTGCAATAACTACTCAACTATCGCTGTTAACTACTTTAAAATATGTCATTCACTACTCTTTTGCCACAAAGTCACAAATTTCATTTAGGACAAATTGGAAACTATCCCTTATTTGTCCAAGTTGGAATTGGAGACCCCATTTTGTCCAACTCAAATTCAAGTGTCATTTTTTTGTCATTTTACCTTGAATTTATTGATAGGACATTAATATTTTTGGTTATTAATAACTTATTTTTGTTTTGTGAATTAATTGCAATGCTCCATTGACACACAATACTAATTTTCTCAGATTTCACGTTGCTATTATGTAGAATTATTTTAACAATGTGATCACAACTTTCCCAAATCCCAATATTAAATTCTCAAAAGAGAAATCTTATAATAATTTTAATTTTTTAAAGCACAACTTCAAATTATTACAATCTATTGTCATAATAATCTAAGTATTCAAAGTGTATAAAAATGATAGAAGAGACAAATTTCATCCTCAACCTTTTCCATTCAACACCTTGCCGCCAAAAAATATCCTAATTTCCCTTGGCACCTCCACGCCCGAAAGACAGAGTTCACTTGAACTATATTTAATTATTTATTGTATATTTGAACTTTCTAAATAATTTTAATTTAAATTACATTTAATATTTTTAAGTTGACCAAGAAGCAAACTCACCCGTGTATAAAGCAAAGAAGACTCAAACTCCAACCTCCCCATCCAAATCACCCCACAAAAACATCAAAATTCTCTAGGGCACCTCCCTTAGCCAAAAGATCATTTTGTCTAATACTCTCTCCGGTTCTCATTATAAGTCGCCAACTACCTCTAATTTTTTGTCCTTAATATAAGTCACTAACCGCCGCATTAAATGCTTCTTTCCCACTTTACCCCTGTCATTAATGAAGATTCAAAGTTGAAAATGTGAAACATATCATTTAATGAAAGGGTGAAGTTGGAAAAAGTGGAAAAGTAAACATGAATTTTAACACTCAACTACCATTCCTTGGTATGTGAGAAATTGGTAGTTAGTGACTTATAATTAGGACCGGAGGGAGTATCTTTTTGGTAGTTGATCTTACCATATAGTCCTATTTCTAAGGTCCTCATATTATATGAATATTTAAACTTTCATGAATATAGACCTCAAGCTGTAATATTTCTAAATAATATTTGTAAATGTTTGGAGTCCAAGCTGTAATTCCTCTACGTCCATTTAGAAAGAGGTTACGGGGAAACTTAAAGCAATGTATCAGTTTTTTTTTTTACCTTAAGCAATGTATCAGTTTCAAAAATTAAAAGATGGCATTGTAAAGCAATGCATTGGTCATGATATTAATAAAGATGGTTTTAATAAAACACATAACCATAAAAGATGGCATTAATAAAACGCATGGCCAAAAATGGGTTAATGCCTTGGTCATTCCGATGCATCTGATCATGTATTCCAATGTAGACATCAAGAGCAACGAATTGAGCCACAGAAGAAGAAACAATAGGACATTGATCATTGAATAATGTGGCTGCACACTTAAATGATCAATTATTTAAGGTCATCTCCACAAAGCAATTAAATGAAATACAACTTTAAACTACAAGTGTTAAAAGAAAATAAACAGACCTGTCAATGAGGACGTGTCCATTTGTTGTACATCCCCAGACGGGAATCCCCATAGAAATTCCCAAAGACCGACTTAGTATTCCATATACCAATAACTGCACCATGCTGAAATCGAGAACATACAATCGAGAACTTCAGTGCAAACACCCTGAAGGGCACCCGAAAGTGACAACGGAAGAGGTGGGGCGAAAACTAATCTAACACACGAGCAAGCCAGCCAAACAGAGCAAGCTTGAATCGTGAAACTATCCACTAAAGGCTGTCTAGCAGGAGTTAAGTGAAATCATTATCTTCTCATATCGCAATACATAATCGGCCCCAAAATAATCAAGGGAGAATTTCATTGAAGGACCAAAATAGACAATTAATTTCAGTGAAGGACCAAAACTTTTTGAAATTTCTCTGCAGGACTTGGGTCCTTAATTGAAATAAAATGCTTGTAGGAAAAGACTGAAAAGTCCTTAATTGAAATGAAGGACTCCAAAAGGGAAAAAAATTGGGGGATTTGCAGTTTAGTCCCTGGTAAGGGAAATTAATACTGGAAGGTCCCAATACATTCCAAAATAATTATAAAGTCCCAAGAGCCCTTTCCTGCAATTGTTTGCTTATCTTCAATGACCATTTTGCCCTCATAAGATGAAAGCATAGTCCCCCTGTAGGGACCAGTGAGATGACAACGATCTTTAATGAGTGCAAAATGGTCATTGAAGATAAGCAAACAATTGCAGGAAAGGACTCCTGGGACTTTATAATTATTTTGGAATGTATTGGGACCTTCCAGTATTAATTTCCCTTACCAGGGACTAAACTGCAAATACCCCAAAAAAATTCAAGCCTGAGTTGCAGTGTTCTTTTCCAGTCTCCTTCGTCCCAATCAAGGATTTCGTTTTCTGCTCATCGAGGCCAAAAGATTTTGTTTGTTCCTCCCATCCGAATTTTTATAAAAACACTTCCAACAAACTATCCTTCTTTTTCTCCCCTTTCACTTCAGTTTATGTTTTTGGTTCCCTTTTCCCGTTTCTTACTTTCATCCTCTCCACTTCATTCTCCTTCAATTTCTTAGCTTCCTCCTTTTTTCCCGTTTCCAGTAGCCTCTCTTATTTTTTCATTTCATTTTATTTTCCCAACTTAAAACTCCCATTTCACTCTTCCTTTTTAGTTTTTACTTTTCTTTTTCTTCTCAAATGAAGGAGACCTATTTAGCTGGTGATGCTCACTTGTTGAAAATTGGGTTTTTCTTGTTGAAAACAACATTTCATTTATTGAACATCTGGAACAAGTATTCAATGGACATTAACAAGTACTCGTTCAAATAGTCATTTCACTTGTTGAAAATCGGGTTTCACTTGTTGAAAACAACATTTCACTTGTTGAACGTCTGTTACAAGTATTTAATGGACATTACTAAGTACTCGTTCAAATGGTCATCTCACTTGTTGAAAATTGAGTTTCACTTGTTTAAAATAACATTTCACTTGTTGAAAATATTTCATGGACATTAACAAGCACTCGTTCAAATGTTCATTTCACTTGTTGAACATCGGATTA
The DNA here is from genome assembly GCA_029929735.1 of Mimosa pudica. NCBI lineage: Eukaryota > Viridiplantae > Streptophyta > Magnoliopsida > Fabales > Fabaceae > Mimosa > Mimosa pudica. Next base: position 6,729,436 of record JAKELP010000027.1, read on the forward strand.
TATTTGTTGAAAACAACATTTCACTTGTTGAACGTTTGGTACAAGTATTTAATGGACATTAATAAGTACTCGTTCAAATGGTCATTTCACTTGTTGAATATCGGGTTTCACTTGTTGAAAACAACATTTCACTTGTTGAACATCTGGTACAAAATATTTCATGAACATTAACAAGCACTTGTTCAAATGATCATTTCACTTGTTGAACATCTGGTTTTACTTGTTGAAAACAACATTTCACTTGTTGAACGTTTGGTACAAGTATTTAATGGACATTAATAAGTATTTGTTCAAATAGTCATTTCACTTGCTGAAAATCGGGTTTCACATGTTGAAAACAACATTTCACTTGTTGAACATCTGGTACAAAATATTTCATGGACATTAACAAGCACTCGTTCAAATAGGTATCCACTACTCTCATGAATGCTCTAGATGCTGCCCTTGTTGTTATCTTCCCAAACAAACACATAAACAAATGAAATTAAGTTTTAGAAGACCTTGTCTGATTCTGATAAGTTATTTTGCAAGTTCCTCTAGTTAAATGTTGATTCTAGTGAAGGAAACAAAAGCTAAGTACAGAAATTTGGCTGGAATTAGGCATAAATCTAACCTTTTCATACTTCTCCATGATCTTGGAAAATGCTGAGAGGTTCATTAAGCTGTTTCATCCATGTTTACATGGAAAAAAATTGTGAACGTAAAAGAAGACCATATTACTCTATTACAATGCAAAAAGTCTTATCAACTTCCATCACTTGTAATTTTCCAGATGAAGGAGTTTCTGATAGAATTCAGCAAACACAAGCCTCAATTGCTTCTCTGCTTTTCTCAGATTTTCCTTGCTGAAACCAGATTCCTCTTTCTTAAAATTTGTAAAAAACACTTCTTATTGCTAACGTTGAAGATTCAACTGTATCATCAATCTTTACTTGGTCCCAGAACTTCCAAGGGATCTTCTCTATTTGTGGAATCCATTTCTTTTCTCTCATGTGCATGATAAAACAAATTGGCCAAGTAAATAGATTTTTCATCTCTCAAAGCAATTAAAGTCTCCATTTGCTTGTTCAAAATATCTTCTTCATCAATCGTTGCATGATTGGTTCTATGTTGCAAATGATGAAGCCCATGAAATGCTCTCTCAAGACTAAGCGTATGGCCTAATAATTTCTCATGTGGGTTCTTCTCACTTTCCTAATTACTACTTATGATCTCTTGTAATATCCTCTTGAGTCCTTCATAATTTATACAGTTTTCTTCCCACTCATGCACAATCCCAGATAAGCCGTCCCCATCCAAATGCATGGTCCCACACTCCCACCCTTATTATATCATCGATAGGTATAGGGCCAAGGAAATTGCAAACATACAACCACAGTTGAGGAGAGGAGAAGAGAGGAGAGAAAGAAAATACCGTAGCCTTCAAACATGGAGTTCCCCTGAGAAGAAACAGACCAATCCGACGAAGAAGGAAGCTGCGAGTGAGGGGAGTGACCTACGAAGAGTGATTGAGGAAGTGACAGAGGGAGCGGCGATGGTGAGGAGTATGGTGACGGAGGGAGCGATGAAGAGTGACTGAGGAAAGCAAGGTTAGGGCTGATGGTGAATGTTTGACAATGATAAGGGCATTTTAATCTTTAGCCTTCCTCATTTAATTTCAGTTTCCCCCCAACGTCTTGGTCCTGCTTTTTAATTAATTCTCAAATTTGGTCCTTATATGAAATTCTCCCTATTTTCATTCCCATAATAAGCATAATAAGGTCAGGGAATAAAATGAAATAATTATCTTCTCATGTCACAGTGTGTTCATAATTGACCACCACAATAATCAAAGAAAATCCAAGACAAAGAGGAGACCCTCAATTCGTGACCTACGAAAAAATATCTTCTAAAGAGAATAAACATCTATAGTCCCATTCCCATACTACAACATTATTTTTTTTCTTGTCAAGAGAATAAACATCAATAGTCCTATTCCCATAATACAACATTTATTTTTTTTCTTTTCATCACCATGGAGAATGGCAGAGACCACCTACTCCCATAGAAACAAAGCATTTTACTTTAAAAATGAACATCAACAGCGTCATTCCCACTCATTTATCTTGGGTCAGTTGAGCTCTTCCCAGGGAAATCAATCCACATGTGCTATGTTTCATGTTTGTTTATCTTTGATCTTAGTGGCGCGTTTACATGGTCTTTTATCATCTGGTTGGTGGGAGGAACATGTGGTAAGACTTTTCACATGGAACACTCCAGCCTTTATGAGTCTAACTTTGAGGCTTGAAAACCATTCTACAAGGTACGCCCTAATACGAGTAGAAGACAGGTTAGTGAAGCAAACAGGCGCAGAAAGTAAGCACAGAGTATATCTTGCCATGGCATTGGAAGCTATGATTTCCTGAGTTCCAACCATTATGGTGAGGAGGTTTGGACAGGAAACTCAACAACAACAGGAAAAATGACCACATAAAGGATCGGAATATATAGTCATTCCAACAATAAAGATGTGCCACAGCGACATTGGAAAAAGAAAAGGTCACTTATGGGAAGGCACAGCAGCAACATGTAATTGAATAACATTAAGTGAGCAGAAAATTACACCATTCATAACCATTGCAATTCCCCAACACCCAACCACGACACAAAATGTTACACCACGTACTCTTATAAGATTTGAAACATTGGACTAAGGTTTAATTGGAAAAAACAACCAATACAGGCCAAACAAGTGGACCAATAAGAGACGAGCCACAAGATTTATTGGTATATATTTGATTGATGATTGATTGATGGTAATCTTATTTTATGTCTATATTTAATTAATTCACAATGAAAGAGAATGAAAAATCTTTTCAAAAGTTACTCAATGTTATACTCCATCCCCAGCCTAACATTTCCCATCAGCGTGAAAATTAAAAACCACAAAGGTAGAAATAGGCTAATATAACACAATTGAATTTGGTAAGTTTTTTTAATCCTAAATATAAGATTTAGTTAATTTTTTAAAAAAATTCTAATGAAACAAAATAATTCACTTATAAATTGATAAAAGGTCTAAAGTATGTTTCTGGTCCCTTATTTTTGGAGAAAGTCTTGTTTTGGTCCTTAAATTTGAAAAGTGTGTTTTTAATCCCTTAATTTTGGAGAAAGTAAATTTTTAGTCCTTTAACTTTGAAAAGTGTGTTTTTAGTCCTTTCAAATTTGGGTTAAAGTATATTTTTGGTCCCTTAAATTTGGAGAAAGTCATGTTTTAGTCCTGTAACTTTTAAAAGTGAAGGGACCAAAAACATAATTTAGACTTTTTTAAAAGACTAAAGACACAATTTTGTCCAAAGTTAAGGGACTAAAAACACACTTTTCAAAGTTAAGGGATTAAAACATGACTTTCTCCAAAGTTAAGGGATCAAAAACATATTTTCGCCTTGATTATGTTAATTTTTTCCCTTAAAATTGTTTATTACTAAGTTATAATTTATAAATATATAAATAATCTAAAACCATATCAAATTGTTCCATTTCCTTCGTCTCAAAAACAAAACAAAAAAACATTTTTGCGTGTGTCGTGCGTGAGATTTGAACAAAATCAAACCCCAAAAGACCAAAACCCAAAACCCTCTCTCTCCCTCTCTCTCTCTCTCTCGCCTCCAAAGAAAGCTTCGTCTTCTGCAACAACTCTGTAAGCTTCATTCCATCATTCGCTATCTGTTATTACCTATTCTATTCTATTCTATTCTTACGCTTCTTCTCTATTTTCCCTCTTTCTATTCTCTTTTTACTTACAGATTTAGGTGCTGCCTCTGTTTCATCGTTTTGGGATTATTCAGAATTGTGTACTTAACAAGTATTCATTGAGATGGCGAAGGACAAACTCAAAAAATCTCATCTTTTAGCAGATAATGCTGAACTTCCTGCCAAAGGTATCATATCATATCATATCATATCATATCATATCATATCATATCCTTTAGTAGTTGTTTGATGAAGTTTTGCTTTGTTATATTTTATTTTTTAGGGGCATTGTTTGTTATGAGTTGCCCATGATTACTTGGAAATTGAATTTCATGAAGTTTTGCGTTATCTTCTTTTCTTTTCAATTTTGATCTTAAAGTTGTCTCTTGCAGTTTTTTTTTTGTTTACTACCTCTGTCCCTAAATATAAGATCAATTTCCCAATTTGATTAGATTATGGATGTAAGTAAGGTAGTTATTAACACATGATATTACCAATTTATCCTAACTATATACCATTATTCTCAATCTCCTACTCTTACTTGTTTATTATAAAGAGAAATTCTTATGTGAACGTGGTGCGCCATGTCATTTGTGGTGACACTCTAAAAATAGGAACTACTCAATAAAAAAATTCAAATCTCATGATTTCAATGTTTTTTATTTTTCAGTGTTAATAGAAATATTTTCAAAGTTAGTTGAGTTTTTTTAGAGTGCCACGTCAAATTAAAATTTACACATCAGATCGTATGTGTCTACTTGTGATTGGTCAGACCACAAATGACGTGGTACACCGGTTCACACAAGAATTTCTCTATTATAAATAAGTATTAGTAGGGTTCATTTGGAAAAAAAATTGAGAACAATTAGAAAGTTGCTTATATTTAGGAACAAATTGAAATCTGAAAGTGATCTTATATTTAGGAACTTTAGGAATAGAGGGAGTATTTGGTTAATCACGGCCTGGTAATCCGGCGCCTGTTGACAACTGACTAATCTAAACTCGAGGGGTAGAAGTGGGCAGAAAGATTGTCTCCTCTCCTAATGAGAGCACTTACCTGGGATTCGAACTCATGTGCTCATCCTTTTGGATGTAGTCCACTTACCAACTCATCCAACTTCCCATTGGTTGTCCCTTGAAGTTTCTCTAATGGTTTAATCTCCTTTGCCTGCAGAAAGGAGAAAATCTAAGAAAAGGCAAGCTGAACTTGATCCTGATGTTCCAACCACAACAGAGAAGGTCAAATTTGGTAAGAAATATGGATTGTTTAACTGTCATGGAATGTTGGTGTTGATTAAGCATAAATATCTTTCTCTGAAGTTTCAGTTCCACTGAGTATGTCATTTATTTTCTTAATAATTGGCCTGAACCGTTCATTTCGTTAACCATTGTCTCTTTTTAGCAAGTGATTTGTCATGGAAATCTTAATTTCTGCTTTTGCAATAAGATGGAAATGCTAATTTAACTTCATGTCTGTATATTCCTTTTCTTTGAATCTTGTAAAATAATCTTCTATACTGAATACAGGATGTCAAAATTTCAGAGCTGTTGAGTCATAAGATGTATAATTATCTGTGAATCATAGATGTGCATTTTTTGTTTTTCTTAAATTTCATTGTCAGGTCCAATAATTAAGTTTGCTGGCCATCTAAGTTGCTCTGTATCTTGTATGTGCATGATTTGTGTTGGATACAATTTCATCCTTGATTTACCTGGTTATAGGATATTGAGTTTTATTCTTATACTGGTACCTGATGCAGATATAGATGAAGTAGCAGATGGAGTCCTTGATTTTGATTTGAATGAGCCAACAATGGGAGAGAAACTTGCTAGCCTCAATTTGCAAGGCGAGAATGAAAAATCCAAGAGTGTTGAGGAGCAAGAATCTTCCGTTCCAACAATGCTTCCAAGTGCAAATTCGGTTGACATTTTGCTCAAGCAAGCATTGCATGCTGATGATCGTGCCCTGATACTGGACTGCTTGTTCACCCAAGATGAGAAGGTTCTTTGATTGTTTTCATCTCTTTTTCCACTGAACCATGTTTTTTGAAAATGGTATTATCATGCTCTTGTACGTTATGCATGATGTATCCTTTTTTTCAGGTTATCCAGAAGACAATTTCACAATTAAAGACATCTCATGTCCATAAACTTTTGAACTTCCTTATATCCAGTATTGCCGAGTCCAGGTAAAAATATCATTATAGTTATTGGACCCTATTTGTTTTGTAAACTTAAAAGTGTTTTGTTAAGACCTCTTTTGAAAAACTAAAAATTTACATGCTAAGGGAAGCATGCTTTTTGCTGAGCAGAATTTTGAGTTGCTATTTTTGAAAACTAGAGAGTAAGGTAGCTATAGGACTTCCATAGCCAAAGCCGTTGAGTTAAGGATGGTAAGAGTCACTTTTTAGAGTCTAAATATTCATTCTGGTTCCGAGGAGAGAATAAAAGAATTTGAATTGTGTCTTGGCCCCTTGTTGGGGTGTGGAGAGAGCTAATACTCTTGAAAAATTGGCTACCTTTTTGTCATGTTTGTGTTATGTTTTAGAATTTTCTGTCCGGCCTTGTGAGATTCTGTGTGGTACTTGTATTTGTGGGTGTCTTGTAATCATTATCTCCCTTGTTTTAGTTCCATTTGTGTCTTAATGTGTAAGAACGCAGTGTTTATCTATAAATGTGATGAATATCAGCTCTTAATCTTTGTGTGTGATTTCTGTGTTGATATTAGTTGGGTCTAACATGTTTCTATATAGTTATACATTAAGTTCTTAATACTAATATACATTATGTGTTTTCTTTTTCTCTTTCATAGGGGTGCTATTATGGCATGTGCTCTCCCATGGCTAAAGTTTCTGCCTCTAGAACATGCTAGTGTCATAATATCCCAGGAGTCTTCAGTCCAACATTTGAATTCTTTGAATCAGGTGAACTGTTGGATCGTGGTTCTATATTTGTCGTTGTACTGTAACAACATAGCTGCTGACTGAAAACACATTTTGAAATTTAAATTAAACTGTTTTGGTCAATTCTTGAGTAGTTTTTGATGATCACTTAAACAGTAGTATCCTTATTTAAATATGTTGTTTTGTACAGCTGATTAGCTCTAGGGTATCCACTTTCAAATCTGCCATTGGATTATCAAGCACTATAGACCTCCTCTACGCTGGAGTAAGCACTCTTTATCTTCTACATAAACGATTAGCAGAATACGACGTTAGCTTGAACTTATTCATTGGGTTTTCTATTACAGGATATTGATGTTGAGGAAGACGAAGGAGAGAAAACAGCGACGCTTATCTATGAAGACCAGGATAGTGATGAAGAACCTGACGATGCAATGGATACTGATGACCGAAATACTCAAGATGAAAGACAATCAGACGGTGCATTCGACAGTGATGAGATCATTGAAGGAGACGATGACGATGACGATGACAATGTTGTGAGTGAGTGACGTGAACATGGTGTTTTTTGTTCTTATTAAACTTTTCTTGAATCATTTATAGCTGAGTGCAATTGGCCATGCTGTTTGTACCTGTGGTTGAATTGGGGAAAGAATGGTAGTGCCCATTAATGGCTGAAAGGCATTCCATACTTTTGTCATAGCTGGGTTTTCAGGTCATAGAACATGATGTTAATGTTTTAAAAATTTGGGTGAACCGTTGCCTGTTAATGCTAATCCAACTTATACACATGAATAGTGATCAAGTTGAATCTTTATATTGCCATGTTTGCATCCGCTTTTGTAATTTATTAAAGTTAAATGCTGTAGGTCCGTTTTTCTCCTTAGCAATAAAAAGTAGCTCATCTTTGTTATATTATTATTATTTAATAGTTAATACTTCAAATTGAATGAATCAATAGAAATTGCAGTGAATAGGTACTTGTATTTCTTTTTTAAAAAAATAAAGAGTGATATTGATGCTTTGATAATTTCATTGAATGCGTTATAATTTTTATTTTCATTCTTCTGAGTAGTTTTCAGTTCTCACGAACTAGGCGTTCTTTGTTTAATTTGTTACAAAGCTTGTGTTCAGTTAAGTACTCTTTGAATAGAAGTGATCTATAATTTGTTTCTTTTATTTAGTTCCTATCAAGTAAATATTAATGAAAACAGTTTGCGAAATCATAGAGCAATATCACAGCTAGTAAGAAATCTCAGAAAATATTATAAAAAAGAAAGAGAAAAGGAAATTTCAGGAATGATTGATACTGATTTGATTGTGAAGAATGAGATAAAGGCTGCGTGAGGAGCTTGTGAAATTCCTTGTCAAAGAAATTAAATATCAAAATAGTTTGGATGTGCTTAGCCATTAAGTTATGAGTAACTTTTTTTTTAATGAAAGCAATAAGATTATAAAGTAAAAGATAATATGTTGACAATACAAGTTCAACGAGAGAATACGAAGAATCTATGAAAAGCAAGAAATTATCATGAAAAACTAGAAAAGATACAAGATCTTGAAACTCTAAATTTTTTTCACTGTGATGGTATAAAACCAAGTTAAAGATGTTATTGTACCAAAACAATTATCCATTATTTTCTTATTTGTTTATTGTTGATATTTATGGACATCAAAGGGATAATTTGGAAAAATGTTGGAAAAAAATAGAAAAATGTATTTTATTTAGACCTAAAACTATATCCTCCAATAGGTCTTCTATTAATGAATAGAGAGAGTAATATTTAAGGTCGTTCTATGATGCACTCAAGACTCTTGTTAGATTGAGAATTTTGGAATCAACGCACAAAATCGAAGAGAATGAGATGTTGACAAAGATAGGAAGAAGAACAAGATTATGTCTATAAAAGAGCATATTAAGTAACACTAAAAGAACCCGTGAAGAGAAGAGTAAGCTTTCTTCAAAATGATTCTATATATGAATTATGAAGTAAGCTATTAATCTCTCACGCAAATATATAATAGTGGCAGTAAAGAGAAAATATAGAAGAGAGGTAGGGAGTAATGTATATTATTGTTGGCTGTGACAAGTAGTGCATGATTAAAAGGAGCATAATGTGAATGGGAGTGACAAAATAACTATGATAAGGTGTGAGGCATGGAGACGGGTCTCAATATAATGTCGACACACAAACACACATGTACTCCCTTCATTCTTAAATATAAGATCACTTTCTCTGATTTGAATAGATTAAGTATACTAATTAAGTTAGTTATTATCACATAATATTACCAATTTTCCCTAACGATATACATTTATCATCACTCTCCTTTTCTTGCTTGTTTATTATAGATAGTATTATTAGGGTTAATTTGGGAAAAATTGAGAAAAATTAGAAAGTGATATTATAATTACAAATTAATTTTGAAAGTGATTTTATATTTAGAAACGAAAAAGATAGTACTACCTCCGGTCCTAAATATAAGACCCAGTTGACTTTTTTTTTGGAGAGATTAAGGTTGTGAAATAGGTTATTAAATTATAACATATTTAATATATTTTTATATTATCTATTAGTTTATAGCTATAATAAACTAGTCTAAGGGAAAAAATTAGGTAAATCAATTTATAATTAACTTATTTTGTTTTTTTAGGATTTTCCAAAAAAGTCAACTAGGTCTTATATTTAGGACCAAAGAGAGTATAATACTACCTCCGGTCCTAAATATAAGACCTAATTGACTTTTTTTTGGAGAGATTAAGGTTGCGAAATAAGTTATTAAATGATGACATATTTGATATATTTTTAGATTATCCATTAGTTTATAGGTAAAATAAACTAGTTTAAGGGAAAAAATTAGGTAAATCAATTTATAATTAACTTATTTTGCTTTTTTAAGGATTTTCTAGAAAAAATCAATTAGGTCTTATATTTAGGACCGGAGGGAGTATATCTTAATATCAAGTGTGTATGGTGTGTGTATCTGTGGCCTTTACGGCTTTACCCTTCCCCAAGAGAATGAAACCAATGAGATCAATAACCTCCACAATCCAAATCTCCTTTTCTTCCGTTTTAGTGTTAATCTGCTATACAATAACAAAAAAAAAAAGAAACAGAATCCATTTGGATATCATTCAACTAATAATTACATATATATAATTAGTATCAGTTCTGTTCAATATCGAAATTCTATTAAAAAATGAGATGCAATATCAATATTATTAGTATTCAACTATTGTATAATGCAATCTGTAAATATATCTCATACTACCGTTGTCATATATCTATATATCTTACACAGTATGCATTCACTTTTGTAAGGAGGCATATAGATAGACCATAGATAAAGCTGGGTATAGAGAGAGAGGGAGAGGAAAAAAAAATGTAAGCAGCCACAGAAACAGGAGAATAAGAATAGAGAAAAAGATGGTCAAAATGTTTGCCTCAAACACTTGTTATTCCATCATCAACTTCTTCTTTTCTTTCTTTATTGAAACTCACCATTTCTCCTTTTTCTTTTTCTCTTTCCCGTCTTTGTCTGTTTCTGCTTTCAAATATTTCTTTGCTTAATTACATATTCTCTCCCCGTCTTGTGCATAAGCTAATGAATTTTTAGATATTGTTAATTCTTTTCATAAATTAACTTCATATTTGCCTCAAAATTTAATTCACATTATTCATTTTAACCACCTATATCACGTCACGTTTTAATTATCATACATTGGTTAAGTATTGATCATTATTGTTCTCTCTTTTACCAAACTCCGCTAGTAGTGTATTTATCTCTTTTATTCTTTCTCATATGCGTGGCATAATTGAAAACAATCATTTCATACACATTCACTATTTTTAAATATGTTTATCATCTACACCGTTCCCTTAATTGTAACTTATTTTGATACAAAGGAGAGTGTGTCTCAAACATTTTAACTCATTAATCTAATAAAATAAGGTAAATATATGTCTTATATTTAGGGACATATAGAGTTTTTTTTGTTCAACGTGAATATATAAATGAAAGATTATCTTTGGGAATTACATGCATGCACCATATGTATAAATCTACCAATTATGAATCCATTTCATAAACAACAACTTAACTACACACTAACTAGATAATATCTCTTTGATAAAATAAACTTGAGGATGTCTGATAAATTACCTTTTGTTGTGTGTAGCATGTTAAAGTACTCTTTCAATTCGGAAAACTACTGGTCATTAATTAAATGGAGTCTTCAGTTCAAAAAAAAAATTAAATGGAGTCAGTGGGCTTTATTTCTATTTACCTTTAATTCATTGCTTTTACTTTTTCCTACTTTAAGAGGAGAATAAAGGAATATTCAAGTTGTAAAGTAGCAAGTATTTTATGCCAAACACTTTGACTGTCAAACTTGTGTTTATTTTCCCAAAGAAAATTTTGAAAGAGACTTCCTTTTATTAGGCATAAACTGTTGTCTCATCAAATAATTATTTCAATATTTTTTTGTCTGACTACATTTTTAATATTATATAAATATATTCAAGTTTTACATTCAAGTGTGTATGTACTACCTCCGGTCCTAAATATAGGACCTAGATAACTTTTTTTTGGAGAGGTTAAGGTTGCAAAAATAGTCTATTAAATCATGACATATTTGATATATTTTTAGATTATCCATTAGTTTATAAGTAAAATAAACTAGTTTAAGGGAAAAAATTAGGTAAATCAATTTATAATTAACTTATTTTGCTTTTCTTTAGGATTTTTCAAAAAAGTCAATTAGGTCTTATATTTAGGACGGGAGGGAGTATAATTTAATTTACAGAGGATCTCAATGCAATGAATATGCATTATTGTCCAATGACAAGATGCCACGTCATTTCTATTTTCACCATATTTTGAATGACATGGATTTTGTTGCCATATATGTGTGTGTATTATTATTATTAGCATAATTAAGTAATAATATTCCATAGTCAAGTGACCTTTCTATTCTAGGGTTCATAGTATTGGCATCATGTATCATTGATTAGATCTTTGTACAATATGTTATGTCCCTCCATTAAGTTACAAGAATCACCTTACACTTTTTGTGTGGGTCTTCAATTGTTGACTCAGCTTAATTTTGTTTATGAAAGAAATAATACATATTTTTATTTCATGTTTTTAGTTAAATATAAGAAAAATTTACTTGTTAAGATATATGTTAACAGTTCATAGTTTAAAGCTCGTTTGTTGAAATATGTGTTTTAATTGGGAACTATTTTATGCGCATATATATTAGCATATATTCCTCTTTATGGTTCCAACTTTGGCAAAATTCATGGACACATTATAATACTAGCATGCTTTAGCAGTATAGCTTCAGCCTTAATTTCATGTTCAAACATCCTGATGTTAAAAAACACAATTTGCATTCTGTATTTTATTTATTTATTATAAACAAAGAAAATATAACATAAAAATCTTGTAACACATTGAATTTACAGAAAGATCAAAATTAATGTGTACACACATGAATAGTTAATGTGTGCTATGTACATTAATTTTTGTCAACTTGAATCTGCTAGAGATTGAATTAAACAACACAATAGTGTCATTGTTTGAGAGTATTATAATTTATAACTTTATTCTCTTTTCCCTTTTAAAATACTGATCTTTCCGTGCTAAGAAAATCTTGCAACCATTGTTGTCAAACTCGCGAGTTGACTCTCCGATTTTACCGTTTTTACGACACTACCTAAACAAAACGTGTCACGAGTCACCTAAATTTTCAGTCTTTGAAAATTCGGTAGAAACTTACGTATTAACATTGTGAATTCACCGTTTTTACATTTCTACCTTACAGAAAATTGTGTTAACTTGCTACTAAACTCATTTTAATTATTTTTAATTGACGAAATTCAATGCATTTAAATATGGATTACATAGAAATTTATCTATTGAGGTTGATATAATATGAATATTGATATATTTAAATCTACTATATGTATTTAAAATAAATTTAAGTCAATTTATTATTATTTTTTGTATTCTTATTTAATCATATAAAAGAAATACATGTTTTTTGATAAATGTAAACTCTTACGAGTTCACGATTCGAGTTTACCGATCTGAGTTTACCTTATCTCCAAGAGTTTAATTAAACTCACGAGTTTGACAACCTTGCTTGCAACTACGCATAGTGTGAATGTTAATACCAACATATAGGTTTCTTTATGTTTGATTTAAGATACTGAGAATAGATGGATTTGTAGGTATATATAGTTGTAACCTAATGATTGTCCTTTCAATTACTCTTGAGTTACGTTCCTTAGAATGTTGAATTTCCTGAATATATGTTGAGCTTGGAGCTACTAGAAAATTGTTTTGTATTCTTATTATATAAAATTGAATGTCAAAATGTTGTAGCGATTACTGCTTTAGCGATTACTCTAAGTGAAAGAATTCACCTAGTGGATCATTTAGTAAAACTCTTACATAGGGTGGGAAGTAAATTTTAGATTCTTAATTAGCATCCACCTATATTAAGCAAGAGGTGGAACTGATTATGATGAAAGAAATAAATTGGCTCTTCTTGTCTTTTAGTGAATTAATGATAATGATGTTTATGCTTTAAAAAGAAAAAGAAAGCTGAAACTTGGTGTACTATCAACCATAAATAAAGTTAAAATATTGGAATGTAGGGGAAAATAAAAAAAAAAGGAGCAAGCAAGATATTGAGGTCTGATTCATTTGATACAAGCCAAAGAAGTTGGTTGATTTTGAACTTAGAGAAAGCTAAGGAGCAAAATGAACGTTTATCTCAATATAAACTTTTGCAGATAGAACCTTACACTAATACTACTATTAAGAAACTGGCAACAAAATGAAGCTGTCTTCCACTGCCTTAAAAACCAAAATATCTATTCAAATATTGAATAAAGCATCATCCTGCTCTCTTTGGAATATAATTGAAGCATGCATGAGACACACACACCAACTTAACTTTATCTCTTTTTTCCTTCTTTTGGATTACAATTCATTGATCCATTTTGTATCAAAGTTTGCCACTTATTCTCTTTTTTCTCTGTGACCTCTCTCTCCCCCTCTATATAAACCATTCCCCCATTTCTTATTCTCTCATCACTTCTTTTCCTCTCTCTTCACCACTAAAAATACTCTCTTACTAACATACTTCATCTCAATTACTCCATTATTGTTATTCTTCAGGTATGCCTTCTAATTACTCTTACAACATAGTATATCATCTTTCCTTTAGTCTCTCCTTGATGTGTACGTGTGTGCATGGGCCTGTTGTGCATGACATGTCACATTATTAGATCCTCCAGCATTTAAAATTGCATTTATCTCGCTCTCATATCTTTACATTACAATATTCTTGAGATAACATGAACCACTTTATGTTGCATAACATTCATGATATATCATTTTTCCATCTAGTATCCCGGAAATTACCATAAAAAACACAGCAACAACAATATATATACTTAAGTCTTATCTCACTATATGAAAATCGCTTACATAGTTTACACAACCTATTGAGCTCCATCGCCAACTCTAAGTATTCAAATATATCATTCACCATGAGATTTCATCGTCCCTCTTGATCTCTTCATGTTAAAATACCACTCGCTAGACTCTCCTCTAATAGCCTCTTTTTTTTTTTTGTATATTGCTAAGAACAATGTGATACATAATATGAAACGTACAGATTGGTACTTATCATAAAAGTTAGTATAGCAATCAAATCAAATGCTTGTCTTCATCATGTGCTGAGTGAAGGGTATGTGTCTATATATATGAATCTATAATGCAGAATGAGCAGCAGACCAGGAGATTGGAACTGCAAGGCATGCCAGCACATGAATTTTCAGAGGAGAGAATCATGTCAGAGATGTGGAGAATCAAAGTATGGAGATTTTTACTATGGAGGAGGAGGAGTTAGACCATCATCAGGTTCATCATTTGGATCATCAGATGTTCGTCCTGGGGACTGGTATTGTGCTGCTAATAACTGTGGAACACATAACTTTGCCAGCCGCTCAAGCTGCTTCAAGTGTGGTGCTTTCAAAGATGACTTGTTATCTTCTTCCTTCAACACAACTGACTTCCTTCTTCGCTCTAGAACCTCTTTTGCTTCTGCTCCTACTTCCACCAGACCTTCATGGAAATCTGGTGATTGGATTTGCAATAGGTAATTTTTATGTATTGTAAAGTTATATGTTAGTTATCTATATAGGGTGTTATTTAATAGTCTGAGACAAGAGACTGATAATATATAGTTTTATGTTTTCTCTCTTTTAGTAAGTACAGAGATGAGCACCAGGTGTATCATAACTAGAAGCAAAAATATAGGTTATGGCCATAAAGTATTCAATGGCTGATAACACAAAAGTGTCTTCTGATAATTGGTTCTTTTTATGGGTACAAAATATGCCTTTTGCTTTGGCTGCTGTCTTTGATGGGCAAGCTCTTTGATTTTCATTGGGCCCCTCTTTGACTGCTTTTAGGAGATCTATGGGTACTTTGGAGAAATCTCTCTCTCTCTCTCTCTCTCTCTCACTCACACACACACACACACACATTTTGATAATGATTTTCCCTACTCATTTGAATTATATTTTTTCCTGATACTTCCATGACCATGCCATCAATTTTTTTAAAATTTAACAGGTTAGGGTGTAATGAGCATAACTTTGCAAGCAGAATGGAATGCTTCAAATGCAGTGCCCCAAGGGACACATACTAGAATGAGATCATTCATTTTTGGTATATCTCTCGATCACTATGTGCTTCATTAATAGTCCATACATGTTCTGTTATCTTTTATGCTGACAGTAACTACAAAACTTATTTACAGTATTTCATGGAATGTTTTCAGGTATTATTAGAAGATGGACTGCTGTAATGCTAGAGAATTTAGTTGGAATATTTCTTTATTAAATTCTATGGGATGTTCAAAACTGATAGTAAGAATGAAGGAGAATGGTTCATACTCCAGAGCCAATGTTGCAGAGAAGACACATCCCTTTGATTATTAGCACTTCGTTTAAAAAAATATGTCCATGTCTTTTTGTACCTGAGCTATAGTCATGTTTTTGGTGTTCTAGTATTACTTTTTATTTAGTTTCCTGTCCTATAGCTCGACTGATTATTGTACTTGCTTGCTTTGTTTAAGCGAAGATAAGTCTCTTTCTTTTATCATATACCCTATAATCATGGCCTACTTCTTTTTCATGAATGATTGTGATGTGGATTATATAGAGTTTGAAATATACATATCTACTCTCCCATATCCACAATATAAGTCACTTCTAGAAAAATTCTTTGGTCCACCTATATAAATAACTTGAAGAGTAATTTTTTTTTTCAATTTTACCTATGTAATCAATGCTCAAAAGTTAATCCTTGCAATTTCCTCCCTCATTCAAAACCTTATTTGATATAAGTAATGTTGAAAAGAAAATATTATTCACTTTATGAGTTCTAGTGAATTAGTTGAAGTGACTTGAGAGTATATATATGGACAAGAGAGTACACACACATATAATAGAAGGTCAAATATATTCTTTGAAATAGCTCACTTATAGCATCAACCAAACAAAGAACAACGAATCAACTCACATTGGATTCCATTCATGAATTTAAGAACAAACTTTATAAAGCACATTGTGGCTTATATGAAAAGGTGAACCCATGATAACTCCATAACTGTATTTGCTTTTATGAAGGAATCTTGGTCATCCTTTGGAGCAAGCTTTATGTAATCTAGCTTATATATTCATAGCCTTTTCTTTATCAATGGTTTAAGACTTAAAAAGATGCAAACCTATAAATGGAGGCCCCAAGATGTCTTCTTAGTTGGATTCAATCAGGCATTATATATAGAGCTGAGTGTGATTAAATATTACTATCCCATGGAAATCTCATATTTCAGTTAACATTCCATTTAAGACACGTTTTACTCCATTCTTTTTTGTGTGGGTCAGCACCCATTTGCCTTTAAGAAAGAAAAGATATTTTACTAACAATAAAATTGAATGTACATGTATCCGAGTAAGGTCAGCATCAAAATTAACCAAAAATTAAAAAAAAAACTTTTCAGAAAAGACTATAAGGTGTTCATCATTGCACAGTAAGCAGCACTGTATAACCTAACAGTTTTGATACTCCTTCCTCTCTTCTCAATACACAATAGCAATGGACAATGAGAAGTGAACTAAACAGATATATCTACTTACCTGTAAGGATTCAATAAACCAAGCATGACATCAATATATCATGTTGTTTCAATTTCAGAAAGCTAGAAATGTTTATGCTTCTTCAGAGTTTTTTTCCCTCTGAAAATACGTATAATCTTTTTGACATCCCTTCTAAGGGACAAGAATGCAGAAACAAGTGCAAGCCACATAGCAGGACGGATAGGAGCAGCATTTTCATGATCCAAACTAGATTGGAACACAATGGATTCTCTGATTAGACCCCATATTACAAGAAGTAATCCAAAGAGCCCCATTCTCCCTGGTCTTATCAGCCCCACAATTGCTCCTCCTACAGACAAATAACTTCCTGCTAGAATCTGTCAAGTATAAACTTAATCAAAAACCAAACTTTTGGTATTATACTTGCAGTTTTTCTCCTAAAAAAATAATCAAACTTCATTTTATAAGGGATACTACAATATTTTCTTGCAACAATGAAAATCTCTTGTTTGAAAATTTTATTCACTTCACTACTATCTTTTTGGGCATGAAATCATAGTGAGTACTAGAATATTTCCTATGTGAAAACATTACCAAAATTTTCAAATAGGGACTTCTCACTGATTGTTCATTTTAATCTTACCAATAGGCATTAACCACTATCGGCATAGATGCATTTATGCCAAATTACTAACCTCTAGGCGATGAAGATCTGATCCTGGGCTAGTCTGCCATGAATTGAATTGGTACAAATCAAGGATATCTCTGAAGTTAGGGAATGTTTCATGATTGTAATGAGCCTTTACAAGAGCTCCTGGGTACAGAAGAGCACTCACAATGACAGGAGGGAACAAATCACTTGCAACTAACTGAGAACAAGTGACTTCTAATGGGGTCTTACAGATTCCAATTCTGCATGGAACACTAAAACAGCAAACAATGATAAAAACATTAAAAAACAAACACTAACCATAATGTATTAGATTATCAGTACAACAAACTTTGTGGATGATAACAATCAACCAACTTTGTCCCCAGCATTTGAATATGACATTTGAATGAACCAACTGAATCTCTAACATAACATGTACTTCTTTGTTTCATTTCTAACTAAAGATTGAATCTTTCCTACACTAATCATTGTTATAATGAATCCCTATAGAAAGCCCTCATTTCTTTATTAAAATGTAATAATAATGAATCCATAAGCTTGTTTTACAGAAACCAAATCAATGTAACTAAGTTTGATATATTAAAATGTGACAATGGCACCACAAATCTGAAGAATTTCACATAAAGATTGAATCTTTCCTACACAAATCATTGTTTTTTGTTCTAAACATATAAGAATGAACAGTAATATCCAATAATATTTTGTGGGGTACATTGAAAAAGCAATATTGATACCTGAAAATTGGAAGTTGGAAAAAGATGAGAGAGAAATAAATGAGAAAAGCAAAGGTGGAGATTGAAGAGGCCCATTTCTTTGTGGTGGACATGGCTATGGCTGATGGCGGCAAAAGCAAATCTTTGAATGAATGATGCTTTGGAGATGCCTCCAAATTATGTGTAATGAGACAGAGGACAATGATATTATTGATGATGAGTGAGTGAGAGAGATACAAATACAGCTTTGAGATTTTCAGCTTCTTTCATACAAATATATATATATATATATATATATATATATATATATATATATATATATATATATATATATATATATATATATTTGTCTCATAATGCGTTTAATTTCATATTTTACATTGTTTATATCATTTGAGAATGTTATTGTTTGTTAGTGGCTTAGTGCTCAACTGCTCATGGCCAAGAAACATTTACCATATAATTTTGGGTGGTACAAATTTAATATTTTAAAATGTACAATGTTTAAATAAAAACTATGTTTAGTTAACATGTTTTTTAATATTTTGATTTTGATACCAACTAATTATAAGATAATTTGTTTCTAGTTTATTCTCTCTATGTATAAAAAAAAGATAATTGTCATTAAAAATATAACCTTTAAAATATTATATTTGGACCACAAATAAGATTTACAGATTCATTGTGTAGAAGCACCCACAATTCTTGGAGGAATGATGATTTTCTTATTATTTTTTATCTTTTATTAATATTTAGTATTTAATTATATCAACGTTCAGCTGTTGTAATTTTATTTTTTTATAAAAATCATAAATAAAATGACAAAAATTGTTATAAAAGTGATAAATGTAATAACCAAAATTCATTCTCACAATTTCAATCTAGGCCAAAAAGAATTTATTATATTTCATAAAATGATTAAATCTACATCATTGACATATTCATCTCATGGTTAAAAAGAAAATGGGAGAAAAGGAGGGGAAAGAAACGTTGAAGAAAAAATAGTCCATCTTCCATCGATTTAAGAAGTTAATTTTTTTCAGTAATACAGTAAATTTGTAGGGTAATAATTCAATTCAAATTAACCGCCTTTTTCTCCCCAAATTTCTCCTCCCTCCAATTCCTTCAAGGAAATAATAGTACATGGATCATCCATCCTTTGTCCGTTCAAATTACAAAAGCTGCCACAAAAAGCCATATTGACCTCAATATGCATTTATTTAAGCACAACGCAACAAATTAAAGAGAAATCTGATTTTGGAATTTTGTGTGATGTTAATGTGTCGTTATCTTTTGCACGACACCATGAAAAGTTGTGATGCTCATTAAACTTGCACGTTTCGCCATAACCGACTTCAAAAGGCACGTGCTTGTGCTTGTGCTTGTGTTTGTATTTTGAAAACTTCAAAAGTCATATAACTTGTAGACTTAATATTAGTAACATAACAAATGCATAATTTTATTAAATAGTCATCTTAAAAATGTTAGTGAGATAAGATTTTGTTGTTGTAGTCATCTTAAAAATGTATCTTGAATCTTGAAATATAAGGAATGTGTATAAATATTAGGTATTTTTTAAAAACTCTCAACAATGGAACTTGATTGTATAAGTGAACTTATCTAGTCCCACCTAAGTACAAAAATAGTGACATGTCACATTGTTTGAGGAGAATAAGAATTGGACAAAAGGATTCGATTTAGTGGGGAGGCATAACTTGGTAGGTAATTGGATGGAGACCACTACTATATAAGGTGTACAACAAAAAAAGGCCAACCATATTACTTTTACAATTTGATGCAGCACTATAAAACACTCATTCATCAAACACATTCTATTGCCGTCCCACAAGTCAAAGAACTAACTAAATCTCATGTTGTAGCTTTACTTTCACAAGCTCTGAGCCACTCTTTCGTATAAATCACGAGGCCAATTCCTCTTCAAGTTATTTGCAATGAAACCCGCAATCTGCATCAGAGATTCAATCATATGAGACACTCAACTTCGACAATACAAAATGAAATACTCTATTAGCTAGCAGTTTTAACATGTCAATGAGAAGCTAGTAACTTACGAACTACTTCACATAATAATTAAAAATTATTTTAACATTAAACAAACAATGGAAGCCAAACAAAAAATTCCATGCAATTGCTTGTCATCATTAACTGTATCATACTATCCTTATGGGTAGTGTCTATCTCACTGTGTGGTTCTTTACGAAACTACATTATGGTGCTAAATCTTGTATCAATTTAACAGAAACTTCATGATTGTTCATTTCTTTATTTTTTTTCATTAGGATAAAATCTATTTAATATATATCCGATTCAGCATTACTAGCAGAGAGTTGTTTAATGTGAATGACCAAAAAACAGTTGTGGGAAATAAGAGATTCTTATCCTTTGCAAAACATACCTTAGCCCTTAAAGAACGGAGTGATCCATCGGTGTCTGCCACATTGTCCAGAGAGGTGAGGGCAACTTTCAAAAGATCTGGAATGCAAGCTTGGACATGAGGAGACAAATTTTCGAACGCATCAACGGCAATATCATGTCCTCGAGGATCTAGAGGTAGGAAAGGGAGTTTAGCAACCTCCCTAAGAGCATCCACATAATTCCCTGTTCTTGACAGCTTGTGAATTGACAATATTGCCTCAAGTTGTCTCAACACAGTTTGCTGTGCAAAAACTTGATCTCTCTCGTGAACGCTGCAGAGGGAATAAAATCAATCTTCTGGCATATGTTAACTAAAATAAAAGGAACGATAAAATATACTCAAATGGTTAATTACCACCAATCAAACAAATTAAATTCAATTAGTCGAAACCCAAATTCCTAATCTCACAACTCATTTGCAGGAACATCTTAAACATCTTTTATTGTTCCAAAAGCTTCAACAATCAACAAATAAAAGTATACTCCTATGTCACATGATATAAGCAAATGTGTGAACTAGTCTGAGCATTTATTGTATTTATTCCATTTTTAACCTTTGTTGACAACACACACTCATCTTCCCCGTACACATACTCTCATTTTTTTCTCATCTAATCACCATCTCAATTATTCTCTTTATAAATAGGGGCAAAGTTGGGGGAAATATATATTCTAGACATATTGATAAGGAACAATGAGATAAGGAAAATGTCTCAATATTACCTGACATGGGGATAGTAAGTGTAAGTATCTAAAATTTCATTGCCAGAATGAATGAGGCCTGCAGTCTTGCTTTCACCATCAATTCTACCACGGAAAAGAGCACAAATAGCTTCAGAAAGGCACTTATTGGTGGTATCCAGTGCTGACGAAAAGGCACCTACTCTCTTCTTAATTTCTATTGACTGAATGCCAGAAAAACACAATAAATCCCAAATAAGCATAACCAACAATAGGTTTGGATGTTAGACCAGTGCTCAAGGAACAGGGTTATAAAATAAGGGAAATAGATTAAATGAGAGAGGACAACCCGTGAAGGTAAAAAAAAGAAAAGATCATTCTCAAGACTTGTCAAGGAATCAAGATGTTGTAACATAAAAAAGAAAAGAAATTACTTTGTCAAACATCCCAGCCTCCTCACACTGGCAAGCTGCCTCAATTAAAAATTGCTCCCTTGATTTTTGATCAGTCACAAAACGGATCAATTCACCTTCTTCTCCAGCA
Source organism: Mimosa pudica (assembly GCA_029929735.1). Lineage (NCBI taxonomy): Eukaryota > Viridiplantae > Streptophyta > Magnoliopsida > Fabales > Fabaceae > Mimosa > Mimosa pudica. Next base: position 6,751,304 of record JAKELP010000027.1, read on the forward strand.
CCTCTTGCACCAATCAAAAGATATATGCCACCATCCCTTAACAAAAGTTCAGTAAGAAGTTGCTTCAGCATCAAATTTCTTTGCCTTAGCTGATCAACATTCACTCTACCAGTCCATGACATCTGCCCACCACCCACAGCAGCAGCAGCTTGAGCATAATATTCTAAAGCCATTTGGAGATCACCAAGACGTAAAAACATAGATCCGTACTGTCTAATTATGCTAGACACTTCAGCACAAGCATCCATCACCCCCGACTTTTGTGCAGCAACCGTACCTTCAGATAGTACCCCATGATCAGCCAGCACAATCGATAGGTGGGCAGCATCAATGTTGTATCCTTCATCTCCTGTTTCTTTCGACATGTATAATACTGCTGGAAGCAATTGAATGCTCAAAAGCAAAATGTAAGGATATACCAAAGGATCTTTTCCATTTTTCGTATAGTAAGATGGCTCAAATTTATTCAGGTAAGTCTGCAAATCATCCAAGCTGTATGGAACGAAACCATCACTTAGAACAATAGATGCTGATCCACTAGGGCAATCCCGCACAGCTGACAGTTTAAACCACAAGAAATCCTCAATGGTACTAAAGAGATTTGGTTGATCTCTAAGCAAGCGATCAATATGCCTTCGAGATCCTGATATGATGGCATAAAGCAGTAACTTTTTCTTATCATATGCAGCTCGACCTATGCGATCACCAGTCCTCAGCATTCTTTCACATTCATCTGATGCAGCAGTTGCAATCTCTTCTGGCACCATACCTCCAGTATTTATCCACTCTGTGAGCTGTCAAAAGAATAACCCACTGAGAAAGATTATAAATCAAATGAAATACAAAAGAAATGACCACAGTCCGTACCAGCGGAACAAATTGATGTGAAACACGGGATGAGAGGGCAACATTTCTAGCTTCATCATAATACCCAGATCTCAAGCAAAAATATATCTGCCAACAAAGACATGTGATTCAAAATAAACAGGGCATGAGATAACATTAAAACCCCCTTCATGGGAAAGAACATATATATAAGTGTAAGATCAAATGAATCTATTGAAGTACTGGAGAGGGGAGAACTTAAAAAAAGCATCGTTATTCCTGATTACATTTTCCACACTACATGAAAAATGATATACTAGCACAAAGCAATACAATTCTATAAAATATAGCAATACAATACTGCCATCCAAACTAGTCATATAGATATAGATTAAATTAAAGGCATTGCTTTAACTCTCCTACTACTCAATGACAAATTGAAAACATAGAGGGAAACTGATGAGACACAAGCCCTTGGAGAGCCCATCCCCAAAAGCTAGCTGTTAGGGAGAGCCAAGGGCTAGGGCTTGGGTCCCATCAGAAACCAAAGTTTTCATTTTCATAAATATTTATGTTATTCTATAAAGGGAAAAAAGAGGAATTGAAAGTCATCAATCATCAATAATATTATACTTCTAGGATTGATTCAAAGAAAAAACTTCAATGATTAGAAACAATGAAATATAACTACACTTCTAGGAAAATAGAAAAAAAACAATAATTTTCAGCACCTGCTGCCATGTGGTATCGACAGGGGGTTGCCTCCGAGCATCACCAGCATCAAAATCCAGAATTCCATAATCCCTTAACCGTATCTGCACAAAAATAGAGTATGAGAGCTTTAAAAATAAAATAAAGACATGTTATAATATTGGAAAATAAGAATATAAAAAACAAACCCGAAGGAAGGCTCGGATTCTATGCAAATTACCAACACCACCACCAAGAGCAGCCTACCTCAAGATCAAAAGGCAAGCAGAAAATTAGTTTTGATAAAAGAAAGCATATCCATAACTTCTCCATGTTCAATATAAGCAGAGCACAAGCAGAGAGAACAAGAAAATTGGAGAAAACTAAAAATACTGTCAACACCTTTCTCAAAATTAAAGTTCTGAAGAGCATGCAAAAACTAAGAGTCCATGGAGGCACAATAAACAATATACTCAAAGTAACTTGACCAGATATGATCACGAGCAAGCAGACACCATGCTTGTTAAAATAATCAATTTGAAATTACCTGCGCAGGATGACTCATTATGGTATCCATGATGTACTTCTCATGGCCCCATTCAAGGTGGCGCCTTGCACCTATAACTAGTGACATCCTTCTTGAAACATGCTGTTGCAATGCTGAATCCTCATCCATCAACATCTATATCATTGGCAAATTATGAAGGAGAGAGGAATATTAATTGCACAGCAACTAAAACCAAGAAACTCCATAAAAATAAGTCTTCCAGTTTTTTCTGTTGATAATATGCTATGAGTATAACCTGAACTAAGTGCCATATCTTCCGCATACTAACTGATTTTCCTCCACTTGCATCTATATTTAAACCTTCATAGGCACCCTTGAAAACTGCAGCAGGCTAGTAACCATTCAAAAAATCAGGAATAAGTAACACTAGAATGTAAAAAAATACGCACACACAAACAAATAAAAACCTTTCTTTATCATACTCAAGAGCAACAATGAACATAAAGAACAGACAAATGGAATATAGTTAGACAAACATCACAAAACCAATGCACGAGTAAAATTATGATAGCCCAAACGGCCAAGTAAAATTGTAAACATTCATTTTCACTAGGGTCACTAATTACTATTTTTTTCTTCAAGAACTAAGTTGATCAAAAAATAGACAAAGTGACTGTCAAATGAGAAACTCTAACCACACAATTTTTAACATAACACAGTAAAATATCATTCCAGAGTGAGAAGACTTTCAGAAAGAGCAGGCCTTACTTTGAATGTCAATGCAGCTTCCCTTGCCTTATTAAGATTTTTCACTACTTCAGCATAGACTGCGGCTTTTTTCTCCATAACAGACCTGCTAGCAAGAGGAACGATCTCTGTGCTAGCTATACCAGATGATGTATGCGGACTAGAAGCCGCTAACTGACCTGGACGGGTACCCACATTGCTAGTATCAATCATGTTTGTCCTAGGCAGCGTTGAAATTCGGCTTAAACTCTGAAGGAAATCACGTTTCTCTTTTTGCCAATCCTCCTGCCAAAGATTGAATTCTATCAAGCCGCAATAAGACTGAGTTTGGGAATAAATATTACATAAATCAATAGTTCATTAATAGTTATTTGAGAAACACCAATAAACCAACCTACCCCAATCACCAATGTAGTACAGAATCACATCAGTTCCATAACAAACCACAAGTATGCAACAAAATTAATTAGTTATGCTACTATGCCTTCTTCGTTCATACACAAATATCCAAGGATTGTTTGATCATAGCCTCAGTTATAGAAATACAAATAGAAGACAACACCACAAACCTCTAAAACTTTCATCATATAATCATTAAAACTTCTGAGATTATCCTTTTGAGCTTCCTGGATGGCAGATACCATAGCCATTTCATGAACCTGAGGTGAATAAAGAGCAACATATTGTCAAAAATTCCACTCATTAAATGTTTGGATGCAAGAAATGTGAAAATGTTATCAGTGATCGATCTTGGTTAAATTAAAGAGTGCAAGTCAAACATATCAAAGATCAGACACCAAATCAATTATAAAGTAAATCAAAGATGACTTTGAAGAAAAGGGAGTCAAATTTACCTGCTGCAGATACTCCTCAACACTTGTAGCCTCTGCTGGAAAAACATCCTCAAATGTTGTCTTCAAACAAACATAGAACGGTCAATAGATAGAGTACAACATAGCAAAAGGCACCCAAAAAAGCAACTGGAAAGAAACTTCAAATTTAAGGTGAGATTTAGTTCTTCAAGGAAATAATTATAAACAAGTATTCTGTAAACCATACTTTCATAGAGATTAAAAGAATAAATTACATAAATATATGTGCGTAAGATGTCGAATAAATAGAATTTTCTACTTCAGACTAAAAAAATGTAAATGTAGTGGGATGGAATCACAGGAATTTGAACAGTTTAAATGGAGAAGCATGAAGATATATGATTATCATTATCTACCTTCAACTCAAATGATTTCAGATCCCGTGCAAGCTGCTCAGCATTTATCCCCTCACGTGCAAGTAGCCTGCATTGCAACAGCAATTGAAAATGTGTCATGATACTTAACCAGAAATTCATGAGCATGCTCAATCTACATTAGGAAAAATGGAATAGGAGATATTTCCCACAAGAACAGAGAGCTCCAAGAATATATTTACCCTGCACTTACAAAATAATTAACCTAATTACATGAACAACCAGAAAAAAGGTCAACTTAGTTCTAATCTCCACTTGGTGAGAGTACTCAGGAAGGGAATATACTAGGTAGTCTAACCCTTGCTTTTTGCAAAGTGACTAATTTGAATCCACGACCTCAGACTCCACGGCAAGCGAGCCTACCGTTAACGTTAAGCCAAGCTGGCCCTTCATTTACATTAATAATCAAATTGATAAAAAATTCATCTAAGCACCTTGTGGCAGCAATAGACTGAGAAGGCGCCTCAGTCCTTAAGGTCTTGGATTTGAGCTTCTTAGATAATACTTCCAATTGATCTAAATTCCTCTGCACAAGAAACAAAAAAATCCAAAATTCAGAAATAAAAACAAAAAAAAACTAAATTTCATCAGCAAACCTTAATTTAAAATAGGCGACATATCAAGCTGAAAGGAGTTACTGCCATACATTTTCTAGTCTAAATCAATGCTATTTCAGTTCACAGTGAAAATGCCAATAATTAAAAAACCATATACATAAACATGCACAGTTAGTATTGTACCAAACACATTGAAGAGAATTCCTTTGTGAAACCCTATGAAACTGCTACAATATTTTTTATCTTTATCTAGGGGAAGAAAAATTGAAAATCATATTTTAAAAAACACAATTTTTATCAACAACGAAAATATTCAATCTTTGAAGAAAGGAAGCTAAATTTTTGAGAATTCAGTAACAAACAAAAACAGAAAAAAATAAAAAAAAAACCTGAAGAGGAGGGAATTGAGGAGAAGGAGCAGCTTGCTCGAGAAGCTTGGTGGAAGAATGAAGAAGATCACTCCAATTACTCATCTCTTGTTCATTCGCCATGCTTAATAATAATAATGGCTTTTCAAAAAGTATGGGTTTTGGCTCTAAAGCCCTAAACTCTATGAAATGCACTCACAGCAGAGAAGAGTTCAGTGTGGTGCTTTTCAGTTTTCACTCGGGTCGGGTTATATGTCCTACCCGTTTTCCTTCCCACAAAATTACTACAAGTTATTCATTCCCCCAGAGTTGACTCTAGGTTGAAAAAAAAAGAGAAAAAAATAAGAAATGATAAATAAATACTCCCAATGTGCAAAAGAACAAGTAAGGAACTCAAACTACTAAAAGGACAAGTAAAGAACTTCAACGAAAATTTGTTGGAAATATTGAGTGGTGTGTGTCATAAGGAACAAGTCTCATAAGGTTTGAGATTGTGAGATTCCAAATTATAAGTGAATTTGGAATATTATATTGGAGAAGAGAAAAAGTTAACTTAAATTCGGCTATTTTTTCCCACCCATTTTTATGAGTTAAAATGTGAACCAAACACCTTTTATTAGGCTATATTTGTGAAATCTAAAATTAATTAATATTTTTGTAAACAAATAAGTTACCAAATCATTAATTTGGATTTATAATTTGGAGGAAATCAAAAGCTGATTTCATGGGTCACTAATGCATGTCATTCATTGCTAATTATGTTCAATATCTCAAGCATTTAAGTTGGCATTATACTCCCTCCGGTCCCTAATATAAGAGCTAGCAGCCAAAAAAACGCTTTTAAGAAAACATGTGAATGTTAGTTGAGTGTCTGGAGTTAATGCTTATTTTCCAATATTACTCATATTTATTATGATACTTTTAAGAGAGAAAAATACATAAGCATTAAAGAGAGTTTGGGGCAAAGTAGGAAAAAATGCATTAAATGAGAAGAGAATGTGAGATGAATTCTTATATTAGAGACCAAAATCATTCAAATTTTGACTCTTATATTAGGGACTGAAGGGAGTACGTTGGAAGCTTACAACTAATGCATGCTATTCATTTCAATATTCCATACGGTTTTAGAATATTGAAATTGGCTTTGTATATCATTTATTGATTTAACCCATAAAACTTGTGTCTTAATAGCCTTAAATCTATTTATGTACATTAACTCTTATGCCAACGTAAAAATGCTTTTCCGAGGTCGAAAACATATATTTTTCATTTGCCTATAAAGTGGTGGATTGGTATGTCATATGTGAGATACTTGGCTCTTGAGTTAGAACATTCTTCTTCCTCCTCCTCTTGAATATTTTATGCCTTACTGAGTAAAAGATCTTCCGTAGTTCTGTTGATCCTTGCTACTTAGTAAGAAGGATCTGTTTAATCCTGGGAGAGTCGCGTCCTAAGCTTGCCAGTGGTCGCGGAATACCTCTAAAGGACAGTGTCCCTGAGACGCGACTTAGATCATTTCTATTATTGTGTGTTCATTGTTTGCAGGCAAGTTGCTGAATGAATATATCAGTGTTAGAGAGGAGCAAGAAGACAAGAAGACATTTAGCGAATTATTTGATGATTTGTAAGCAGATGCCAACAAAATTACCAATTGGAACATAGTTTTTAACATTTGGAACATATCAATTAACAATTGTATGATTCCTTAATTGTCCTTTTGAAATTTAGAGTTCCTTACTTATGATTTTGGAGGTTTGACTTCCTTACTTGCCCTTTTGGATATTCGAAGGTATTTATTTGTCATTTTCCCAAAAAAAAAGGAGATATACAATAATCCTTACTCATGTCTTTGTTGTTAATTGGTTCAATTAAGTGTTTGTTCTAAACAATTTGATCCATACACACTCTTGGGTAGAAATGAAGCAAAAAAAGTTGATATACTCACGTTGAGAGGGAACAACTATTTAAACTAGGAGTAGCTATAGCAGGCTTACTCAAAAGATGGAGAAAAATAAACCTGGCGGGTTGGCGTGAGTGGTAAGTACTCTCGTCCCTTAAGCAAGTGGTTGGGGGTTCGATCCCCAGCTCTTGCGAATGGAGCAAATTCACAGGCCAGCTGTCTACCCCCTATATGGGACTTCAGAACAGCGAGGGATTAGTCTCACTTGACACGCGGGTGGGGATACCCTTGGGTAACCAAAAAAAAAAAAGATGGAGAAAAATATGTAATAGAAATTAACAACGCATTGAATGTAAAGGGCAACTGACTTTTTTTTGCAATGAAGTGGGCCTTAATAGAAATTAACAAATTTTAAAAAAAAATTAATCAGGCTCTTTTTTTATATATATAAAGAGAACTAAAATAAGACAAAAATTAATCGGGTTCTAGATAAGCACTTATTTAAGGCTTGGAGGTGCCACTTAAAAATTGAAAAGGCCTTATAAATAAATTTGCAAAGTCCAAAGTATTTTTAAGCATATTAAGCTTTATTAATTCTATAAATTGAAAAAAAAAACTAATTAAAGGTTTACTTTAATACGAGAATTTGTGGAAATTTCTTCCAAGGTTAAAGAAAGAAAAGTTTTAGTGAAAAAACTCCTAGTACGATGCCAAGGTTCATTATAAAAATTATTCTTAACCAAGATCTATATGAAGATAAACAATAATTTTTGTTCTTATTTTGATGAAGGCGTGACAGAGGCATAGTTCGTTGCATGTTAAGGGCCAGAGAATTGTTAGAGGTCCGAGAAGCTTTATATAGTAAAATAAAACTTTGTTTTATTTTACTTTTAATTTTGTATCTTTATTTCCTATAAAAAAAATCTATTTTTTTTGATAAAAAAAAAGATCTATATGAAGATAAAATTTGTATTAGTAAAAGTCTTTTTTGCACTTCAACCCGACCCAACACTTCACTCATTGCGCTCATCCTACAAACAAAACCCTAATTTTTAAGCGAACCATTCGCTCTGTACATCACTTTTTTGAGTTTTCCCCCTCAATCTCTCAACTTCTCATCCCACAAACAAAAACCCTAATTTTGAACCAAACAATTTTATTTTTTTTTACTTGACTCCAATTCAATGGACTACTCAGACGGTGAAATTGAAAATACTGAGCCTCCACTGGGCTTAGAGCCACTGGAGAAGAAACCAAAGAAGAAGAAGAAAAAGGTGCGACCTTTAATTCAAGCCAGGGTCAAAATCGTCCATGACCGTACGGAAAAAATCCCACCTGCTGTAGCCTATTTTCCTAATGGCTTTGATCGACCCACCAATTTTAAGGTGTTCAGGAACACCAATATGCCCAAAAGGTTGCAACTTGTGGTGGGCCCCAATGATAATAATAATAATGATGATGATGATGATGGTGATGGTGATGGTTGTTCTGGTGTGGATTATGTTGGTACTAGCTATTCTGGTGTGGCCACTGCTGGACAGAAGTGTGTGTATGCTGTTGGGGTTTTTGATAATCAAACTCAGTCTCTTAAGATTGCTCCTATTGCTGCTAATAAGGTAATTGTAATATTCATTATTTTTTTTATTTTTTTCTTTTTTCCCTTAATTTAATGACTAGTTGAGTTAGTTTGGAGAGATTAAGGAAGGTTGGTGAGCTAGTTAATTGAAACATATGTGATACTCCATCTGTTGCTAATTATAAGCTTACTTTGACTTTTTTTGTGCAGGTTAAGGAAACAAATTAGAACATTAAATTATGACGTATAACCAATGTAATTACAATATATGTTGGTTTATAACTAGAATAAACTAGTTTTGAGGAAAAAATATAATTGTAAACAATTTAAAATGATAAAGTTTGTAACTTAAACCTTTTTTTAAAAAAGTCAAAGTTGGCTTATAATTAGGAATGAGGGGAGTATGTTATTAGATTATGTATTGGATTATGCTATTGGGGTTTTTGATGATGGAACACAATGTAAGAACTGCTTGACTTATTTTGGAGAGATTAAGATAGGCAAATAAGTTAGTGAATAAAAATATATGTGATACTAACATGGGGTGTGTGGTTGAGTGGCAATGACTCATTCACCCTTAACCAATTGTCTGGGGTTCGATTCCTGGCGTTGGGTATGGAGAAGCATTAAATCTCCCAGGCCAACTGTCCCACCCTTTGAGGTGCCTACAAATCAGCGGGGGATTAGTCTCTCACTTGTCGAGTGAGGGGATACCTTGATCATGGATAAAAAAAAATATATGTGATACTCCCTCTGTTCCTAATTATAAGCCTACTTTGTCTTTTTTTTTTGCGAAAGTTAAGGAAGTAAATTAGACCACTGAATTATAACGTATAACAAATGTAATTACAATATATGTTGGTTTATAACTAGAATAAGCTAGTTTTGAGGAAAAAATATAATTGTAAACAAAAATTTAAAATGATAAAGTTTGTAACTTAAACCTTTTTTTAAAAAAGTCAAAGTTGGCTTATAATTAGGAATGGGGGGAGTATGTTATTAGATTATGTATTGGATTATGCTATTGGGGTTTTTGATGATGGAACACAATGTAAGAACTGCTTGACTTATTTTGGAGAGATTAAGGAGGGAAAATAAGTTAGTTAATTGAACCATATGTGATATATTATTAGATTATATATTGGATTATGCTATTGGGGTTTTTGATCATGAAACACGATATAAGAACTAGCTGACTTATTTTGGAGAGATTGATGAAGGTTAATAAGTTAGGTAATTGAGACATGTGATATATTATTAGATTATGTATTGGATTATGCTATTGTTTTTTATGATGAAACAAAATGTAAGAACTGCTTGACTCATTTTTGAGAGATTAAGGAAGGCAAATTAGTTAGCTAATTGAAACATATGTGATATATTACTCTATTGGATTATGTACTGGGATATGTGTTAGATTATGCTATTGGAGTTTTTGATAATGTAACTTATTCTTTTAAAGTTGTTCCTTATGCTGCCAATAAGTTAATTGTAGAACTTCATGCTTGTTGTTTTTAGTTTGACTTATTTTGGAGAGATTAAGGATGCTGAGCAGGTTAGTTAATCATAACACACATGATATATATTGTTAGATTATGTTTAACTTGATGAGTTTAAGAAACTAGGTTATATAGAAAATTAAGGTAAATCGATTCATAAGTGACTTGTTAATGTTTGTTAGGATTTTCCTTAAAAGTTAACGGGTGTTTTATTTATGATTGGAGTGAGTAATTGAAAAGTTTTTGTGGCTAAGTGGCACTTTTGGAAATAAAGATATAACTTGTGTATTTCTTGTTCAGGTATTCAGATTGGATCCCAGAGTGAGAGGCGTAGAATATTCATATAAAGAATCTGAAAACTCAACTGCGGTAGATTTGACAGCAGAGGAGAGGAGAGATAAAGTTAGAGAGGCTACTAATATATTTGGAACGAAGTCATCAATTAAAAAGGTACGTTCTCGCAGGTTTATACTAGCTAGTCATTTGGTTTCTTTCAAATCAACATTCAAGGGTACAAGGAGAGTCCCATGTTTGTTTCCATTTGTTTCATTGTTTTGTTAAATGTGTCACATAGAATCATCGTAATGTGGGATCATGCTAAAATTAAATAAACATTACTATAGATGAAAACTAAAAAGTTTATTCATTTTTAATTGCCTGGAGTTGCCTTCCAATCTGGATTAAGCCTAAGAGTGGAATAAACATTTCTGTTATTTTGTGCACTGATACATTGAAATCCTAATCCTATAATATGATGGTGGTAATGGAATTCAGTCTTGTCTATCATAGGTGCATCTATTATGTGCATTTATGAGTCTGGGATTCGCTATTGTGTTGTTTTAGTGTTTGTTAGGAACATGTGTCCCAGTAAATATCACAGCAGCAATTTTACATAAACAGAACACATAAATTAAAGGGAAATACTGAAATTTCAATGTTGATGATAAGATAAATCATATTATAAAGGAGGCTTCCCTGATTCTAACCCAAAGTCCTATTCCCTAATACAAACTGCAATCTTAAATAACTAGAACACAACCAAGCATTAAGCAAGGTCCTTCCGGTATTCCAGAGACCAGAGCTCTCCCAAGCCAAGATAATACACAAATCCATTTGCTTTCAAAAGACAACGAAACAGCAAAATAAAACAACCCCAAGGAGATGTCCCATGCCCCTTGTAATTAGCCTGAGTTTGTTGCCACCCTACATCCCATTCCCCATTCCTTGCTGCTCCTTGGACTTCGCTTTCATCCCTTGGGTTGTGATTTTCCTCTTGTAAGCATGCATAAAACGAGTGATTATGTTAGCTATATCAGTGTTCTTTGCAAACAAAGTGTTGTGTCAGTTTATAGAGTAGCAGTTATGTGGTGGCTGTGAGTGTAGAAGGAAGAACTGCTTTATAAATCCTCATGTTTAACTTAATATCAATTGAATCTGCTTTTATAAAATGGTATTGTATTGTTGATATGTTTTATTTATTCGTTTACTTATGTACTTCACCCTGTTAAAGATATTAGCTATGTTGGAACTTGAAAGTGCCACTGTTATGAGCCTAATGTCATAAGTGAAGTTGAATTGTTTTTTCTAGTTAAGATGCTTTCTTTTCACTAATGAAATCATAATGTTGTGGCTTATGACTTACTCTTTACTCAATTGAAGAAAATATCAATGAGCTTGACGTATATTAGATTTCTTTAGCACTTCTTAAACTGTTTAATACTTGCGATGTGGCTGCAGGCTAAAAAGTATCAAGCTCTCAGACAAGAAGGTGATCTTGAATCTCAAAAGTTGTTGGATGTGAAACTGAAAAATATTGTGGTGAACCAGCAAGCTCTTGAAAGTGTGGAGGCTCATTCTTCCCGGAATATTCCCCCTCATGATATTTCTGCCACAACACCTGAGCAGGCATATCCTTTGGAAAAGATTATACCCCATGTAGAGTGGGATCACCTCGAAGATATTTATAATCTTCTGCGACAGAATGAAGAAGATTTCAAAGGTTATCCGTCCTTTGTTTGCAACAGGATAGAGAAGTTAAAGAAGATTGAGGTATTAATACAATAAAATCCTAATTACATCAAACATTAAATTGCATATCGGTTTTTTCTTGGCCACTTGAAACATAAATTGAAACAGTAGTTCTTTTGCGTTTGTAGTTTGTAGTTGCTTTAGTCCAATATAGAATGTTGGAAAATGTTGGCTATCTCATTTTTTCTTCTATAGTACGAAACATGGTGTCATCAAGCACTTGAACAAACTATACTATTCATAAGTCATGAGCGGTTTAACTTGTTTCTCCGATTTCATGCAACCCTTGAGGCCCTCAACTGTTGTATGATTATCCCATAACACTTTTGAGGCATATAAACTCTTAAATTCTTTTTTTTTCTAGTTTTGAAGTACTAAGTCCATATGTTCCAAAAGCCACTGTTCCTATCTTATCTGGTGTCTTTCTTCTTATAGGATGAATCAGAAAAGCGGAAGGTTTGTTGCATATTTTCTTACATCAATCATCTCATAAAGTATAAAGAACAGCACTCTATTGATGGTTCGTCATCCGCGAAGGCCCACAAAATCCCAAACATTGTGCGTCATAAGTTTTCATCAATGTTTTCTGGACCTGAATCGAGATGGCTGCCTACAGAGAAGCTTCATCTTCTTATCCGTTACATCTTGGTGCTCACACTATTATCCGATCAGTTCCACACAAGCTACAAAGATATAGCGCATGACCTGAAGATGAGGGTGGAGCTTGTTAAAGAGCATTATCAGAGCCTGGGTTGCAAGATTATACGTGGTGAAAAATTTAAATCATATGCCACGCTTCCAGTTCCTCTGGAGTTTCCAGTGTTGAAGCAGAGGTATAAGCGAAAGAGAACATAACATATATAGGTCAATTCTAAGTCTGTTTTTGTCATTCATAATACTATGTTGTCATCTTTGTTCATCATGGTGCTGTAGTTCTGCCAGTTTTGTCTGTCACCCAATTTTCTGACGATTTTAATGGTGTTTTTTGGTTGAAATTTTTGAATGGATTATATGACTCTTTTCTCTATAGAAAAGCAGGTTTATGGTGACATATTATTCGCAAGGGAAGTAAAGTAGCATGCGTGGAAATTAAAGATGTTACAATAACGGTTAAGGTCAAGTTCTAATGGATTGTTTGGTAAAACAAAAAAGTTCTAATGGATTGTTGGCAGCACCCTATGCTAATTTTCAGTGCACTGAGTAGTTGTTATTTTATTGGTATTTTTTGCACTCTACTATATATTTACGGTGCATTCAAAAGCGATGCACAAGCCTGAGTAGAAACTAACACTGGATACGTTGGATGTATCAAGCTACTACTACAGCATGACCTTATAACTGTTGCTCAGTTCACATATTTTTTTTGAGTTTTTAATCCGGTATCCTGGGCCAGCCCCAATGTCACGGGGAACTCAACGGGCTCAGACTAATCCAGATCCGCACCGGGGCCTCCACTTAAGGGTAAAGTGCTGGCCAAGGGGCAGGCTGCATTCCCAGAGCTCGAACTCGAGACCTCTGGTTAAGCGGTGAAGTGAGGTAACCACTACACCAACCACGCTTGGTTTGCTCAGTTCACATATTTTTTTAATGCAAGGCCTTACATTACTAAAAACATAGGTAATGGGAATAAACCGACTATGGCGACTCTTTAGCCTGCAAATTAATACTATTATGAGTGGAGAAAAAGTATGCATGAGAATTTTGGAGGACCGAAGTGATCTCATAATTAATTCAAGTCATTTAATGGGTTAAATATCACATTTGTCCCCAAAAGTTTTAGGTAAGGATAAATTTTTTTCTGGAAGTATTTTTGGGATTAATTTTGCCTTGAAGTATACAAAATAGATCAATTTTACCCTCACAGCCTACATGTATTGCCACTAGGGATGGGAATAGGCCAGGCCAGGCTTTACACAAAATAGGCCTGGCCTGTATTATTAGAAGGTGGCCTGAGCCTGGCCTGTGGCCTGTTAAAGTGTATGCTTTCAAGCCTGAGCCTGGCCTGATATGGCCTGGCATGATAGCCTGTTAATAGGCCTGAGATCAAAACAACATAATTGATATCATTCCCAAACTCTCCAACGCTATACAGCAAACAATTAAACCAACAAAAAATCAAAAAAATCAGTGTATATTATCCTCAAACTCTACAACACTAAAACAAGAAAACAATATTTCATTCAAAACTCATCAAAGATCTGAATACAACTGAGATATTTGAAAAGAGAGAGAGAAAAGAGAAGAAACTTTTAAAAAAAAATTGCTAAGTCCAAAAAGATCCAAACTTTACAAACATGTAAAAAAACACAAAAAAAATCCAAACTTTACAAACAAAAATTAAAACAAACCCAAAAAAACTCCTTCTTCTTTCTCGTCTTCCTCTTCGTTCTTCTTGCTCACAAGATCAGATCGAAATTCCACTTCTTCGTCTTCTTTCCCACAAGAACTCGCGAGCCCCAAATCTCAAGATCAACATGCAACCCCCAAACCGCAAGAAATAGGTAGTAGAATTCATCTTCCCATCATGGAAAGTCGCCCCATTATCGTCGGAAGAAGAAGAGAAAAGAAAAAAAGAAGGTGAGAGTGATACAGGGAAAGAAATGAAAGAAGAAGAGAAAGGGAAGAGAGAGAGAGTGGCACGTGATGTGAAAGGTAAAAGTGAAAGGGAAAAGAAAAGAGTGAGGGAGCATAGTTTTATTACTTTTTTGTATTAGATAAATGGAAAAGAAGGTATGGGCTCAAGTAAGTTTTGGGCCTACATTTTGGGTTCATTTATTTTAAAAAAACTTAACAGACTTAAGACTTAACAGGCTTAATAGGCTTTTTTTCTAAGGCCTACACCTGGCCTGTTAATGAAAACAGGCCTAAAAAAAAGGCCTGTAATTGATGGATGATGGACAGTAAATGATTTGTGATTAATAGGTAGGATTTTACTATTATTATTATTATTATTATTATTATTATTATTATGATGGGAAAATTAATTTGAGGTCCTCCACAAGAGACTTAATACTAGAAAAGTCCCAAAAGTTGGGAAAATTAATGTAGGTCCCTAAGGACCTCACTTTAATATACTTGAAAAAGCAAAAGACAGTTTTGCCCCTAGCCTATTAACACTTGTCACATGTGCCCAGTAACTTGTCAAGGTATAACAACTTACTGGGCACCCTTGACAACTCTTTGGGTAAACCTTGACAAGTTACTAGGCACATGTGACAAGTGTTAATAAGCTAGGGGCAAAACTGTCTTTTCACTTTTCAAGTATATTAAAGTGAGGTCCCTTGGGACCCTACATTAATTTTCTCAACTTTTGGGTCTTTTCTAGTATTAAGTCCCTTGTGGGACCTCAAATTAATTTTCCCTATTATTATTATTATTATTATTATTATGGGGAAAAAGAATATTGAATTTTTGAAAAAGGAAAACGAAAATAACACTCTTCTCTTGAGCCTAGAGGGTGCTAGTAATCGAAGGAACTGTGTACTGAGAGCATGGCGCGAAAGGTGAAAGAACTGCGAAAGGGTTTAGAAGCTGTTCAAGACTTGGAATTGGTCAACGTTTTGAAATCCGAGATTCAATTCGAACTCAATTCTAATCCCTTCAAGGTTCTTTCTTTATCTCTCTGCTCATTCTTCTTTTATTCTCATAAAGTTCTCTTTTTCTTTGTATCTGTTTATTATTTTTTCATTTTTATGAAACCCCATTATTTTTTTTGTACAAAAAATATTTGCTTCCATGTTCTGTACTTGTTACACTACTTTGGAGCTGAAAGAGTCTTTTTTTTTTGCACATTAGTTGATGAATACTGAACATTGATTATTATTCCCAGTATGGCCAATGATATTATTCCCAGTACTTTGGAAATGATTGTAGACTTTGTGAAATGTTAGTTTACATGTTTTGTAGCACACATGGAGGATACTGATGATACTTGTGCTTGCAGATGCATAGCATAATTTCATCATGTGCATTTCAAGAATATATTTCTCTATGCATATACATGCATGATACTTCCTCCGCTAACATTTACCCAATGTGAAGGCTCGGTTTGCCTCAACGTTAAGCTCGCTTAACGTGGGGTCTGAAGTCGTGGGTTGGAATCAGCCTCTATGAATAAAGGGGACTAGAAATGGGTTGGCCCTTTAATCAGATTAAAGATGTTAGTTAAGCTAGTTGATGTGACTTGTTTTTTTCTAAAACACCTAATCATTTTCCTTAATTCCATTGTCTCTCAATAAGCGTACTTTGGGAAACATTTGAGGAAAAATAGAAAAAGCTCCTATGTTAAGTATCAGGTCAACTTCCAAAAAAGGTGGTACATTGAGGATAGGACTTAGGAGGGAGTATATTTGCATAGTTGTGTGTATTGTTCACATAAAACTTGTTGGGTTATATATGTGATGTCATTGGATGCAGGCAGATAAAATATTTGGTTCATTGGGAGACTTTTTGCTGGAGTGGGATTCACCACATTCCAAAGATGTAGTTTTGCGGAAAAAATGTGATTCAGGTGAGGAGGTTGCAGTGTCAGCGATTCTTGGCCCAACACCTCCCTATGAAAAAGGAGGTGCATTTCCAAGGGATGTTCTTATGAATGTGTTTGTTAAAAAGCCAGCTTTGAGCTCCATGTTGCAGTTTGAATGTCGTGCTTTTGAGGAATCTATCCATGAACCAGAGTTTGACATAAAGAGTGCTTATTATCATCCATCACCAACGTGTTCGGGTTCTTCCATTTATAAAGGCCCCAACTTTAGGTAAAACATCACGCTTACTTGTTTGCTCAGGCTATCTTTCTCTCTCGCTCATAGGCGTCCCTCCTATGAATTAAAGTTCTTCTCAATTGGCTTAGGAAACAAGCTAGGTGTTGATATGCACAATGCTATATTTTGTTATATAATTCCACTTGTGTCTCTATAGAAATTGGATGAAAAAGGTCAATGTCATTTCTGCATTTGACTTATTTTTTGGTATGAGAGGGTAGAGGCTGTGTGGCTTTTAACGGCAATAGGCTTAGTTAACTTAATGATAAGTCATTTAAAGAAAATGATTCTTCTGATTTCTGAAGCCTCAAAAGAAAACCCAACATATAATTTGTTCTGCTCTCTGAACAAGTGGATGTATGTTGAATTTTCAGTGTTCCTATGTTAGATTGATGTGGAAGATTTACTTATTTAATGACCACCCACACATTTTTTCACTGAACTAATTTGCTTCTATCAGATTGTTTGGCATGCTCAGATTATTCTAATCCCTCCTCTTAGCTCTTCTACCCTTTATAGAACTTCCTTTAACTATGACTTTCGTATAGTTCTTCTATACCTTCATTTTTACATGGTGGGCTTATCATTTGTGGAATTAACCTTGAAGGCCCCTCTGCATTTAACTTTTGCAAACTTTACAACATGGTGTGATCAATATTACCGAAAATATAAATTCTTAACCTATTTTATTTATTTATGTTATCTAACCTATAGTATTGAGCTCTCACATGTTCAATTCAATTCACTGGAATTCGCAGTTTGATAAGAGTAAGCATGTATGAACACAAAATATTTACAATGACAAAATTAAGGGTAATTAATAGTTTAGGTCAGAACTCAAAATCTTCTCATTGAAAACAGTATCTGAGTTCATCAGAGTTCTTTATTGACAGATAATAATGAACTTTTTTCCTTAATGCTCTTTTTAAAGCTTCTTTAGACACAAAATATGCAGATGAACTTGTCCTTGTTAGCTTCTTTTGATCATTTTCTTAAACTTAAATGCATCATTTTCTTTTTGGATCTCCTTGTAATAATTTTCTACTTTTTTTGTGTATGATATCCATGTGAAGCGATTTGGACCCGGAGTTGCAAGATTCAATAAAAAACTATTTGGTAGACAAGGGAATTGGAGAAAACCTGATCATGTTCCTCCTCCACTACCTGCATAAAAGAGAGCATGAACAGTACATAAACTGGCTAGAAAAGGGTAAATCATTTGTGGCAAAAGGAGAGTGAAACTTTTGCCTGATTTCATTATTCTCGTCATAGACTCTTGCTAAGGAAGAGGATAATTGTGGGCCAGATCATCAACCCCAAACCATGTTTCCTTGATTTTTGTTTGATTTATAACATTGGCGTTAAGTACTAATTTAGGTCCTCAAATTTATAACTCATTTGTGCATCGCAGTATTGTATCATAATAAGCAATAGAGCTTATCCATGTGGTGGATTCACATTTGAATTCATTCATCCCATTTAATGTGATCTAAGTAGTTTATGGATTGTTGCTTTTATAAATTTTGTATCATTATGTTACCTTCTGGAGTTTTACCGACATGTGTTAATGAAACTTTGAGCTAACATAAATTTGGTTTATTGTTTACTTATTATGATTATGTTATGTATTGGTTGAATTGATTAGATTTTGTATTTTGAGCTCCAGACGGGCTTTGATTTCGAATCCCCCTTATATGTTCTGCGTAATAACAAAAGCCTCAATCAAATGTCAAAAGCCGTTTGACTTGTCAATCTAATTCCATACACACCAATGCACCATATATTCCTTTTTTTGTTGCTCCCCAATTCCTCAATATATGTTCACCTTTACTAATTATGAAAATTCTTGGGATGTAACGAGAATTTAAGCATCCCACATACAGAAAAGGGAACCACTTGTAATATCCCTATAATGTGTTTCCATTGCTTGATAATGTCAGTTGGGTCTTAACACCATCTTTGAAGGTTACTTCCATGAATTATTGCATCAACAGATGACCCTCACCAATAAATCAGAAGCTTGATATGTAATTTCAGCTAGGTATTTAGTGAAAACAAAAGCTTAAGAATTAAATTTAAGAATTAACCAATGGCCGATTGGATGTAAATTTAATACAAGAAATATTTGTATAACTTACAATTTATTTTTAACTAAGGTTTATATATTAACATAATTGTATTTATCTCTTGATTAAATTATTTTTAATAAAATAATAAAAATAACATTGATATGCTTAATATTTGTATATTGAATCCCCTTGGCATCTTCCTCCACCTTTTATTCCCTTCACTTTCCTCATTGGAAAGAATTTTACTCTAGTGAGATAGAGAACTAACAAGACTCGAGAATGGTGGGGTTATGAGACTCTTCTTCTGTGATCCAAATGACATATGTATTAAAGTAACTTGTCACACAAGGATGAGAAAGCATGTTTGATTCCCGGGAAGCGCTCTCATTGGGAGAGGAGACAACCTTGCCTATGTGGGCAACACTCCTACCCCTCGAGTCCGGATTAAACCGGGCGGTGATTCACAAAAAAAAAAAGTTTAGAAGACTGACTACCTGGAACTGTCTAGAATAGTCTAGAATTTTCTAGAAGCATGTGGAACTTTATAGAAGTGCCTACCATGTTCTGAAATATTCTAGAAAAGTCCAAGAACATAGGAACAAGAATGAATGTTTTTTTCCTTCACAAATTATAAGATAATCGTTGAGGAAAAGCTTAATCAGAATACCACAGTGAGTGGGTGGATTCTATAAAAAACGCCTAAGGAGGTTGCAAACAAGGTGTGACAAGTTCAAACAAGGTTTAAGAGCTTATAAGACTATAGAGGAGAGGGGTGAGAAGAGTTTGTTCATCAAAATGGCATCAATCTCCTCCTTATATCTAGTTGAACATTCAGGCTTCAGCAATGGTTAATCTAAAGCAATAGTATTGGAAACCCACAAAATCATCCCTAATCTAAATATGAGGCTCAAAATATGAAAATAATCTCCACAAGAAACAAAATTAACGCCAAAAAAGCGAACCATCATAAAAAAAATGTTTCAAATTAATTAATCTATTGTTGACTTGACTTTTTTTTTGAGATTACATAAATAAAATAGACCATTCAATTTTACAATACATAGTTGATCTAGCAGTGTAAGGCTCATTATATTCCTTTGAGGTGTTCAAATCCTAGAGTAGACGCTTGTGTGGAGTGGTCAACTATTTGTGTACCTAATAATATGACTTAGATTAAGCCCTAATTACCAGTACTACCATTTAATATACCAATAAAAAAATGTAACTTTATCAATGGGTAGTTGATTGAGCTGGTAAGTGGGTTACAATCCTGTACGGACGAGAACGAGTATTCGAATCTTATGAAGCGAGAGGAGACAACCTTGCCTATTTGATCAACACTCCTACACTTTGAGTCCAGATTAAACCGGGCGGTACCGGTGTTTAATCCAAAAAAAATGTAACTTAAATTTTTTAATTAAGACCTAGGAGTATTATCCCCTATACTTCATAAAAAAACAAAATGCTAAAATATATTTTTGGTTCTTATATTTGCATCAAGTTTCAATTTAGTCCTTTATATTTAGAAAGTACACTTTTTGTCCGTTTTTGTTAACACCGTTAGTTTTACTTAACAAAAAATGCTAATTTAACAATTCAAATTGTTATTAAATAAGATTAAAATATTTGAGTGTAAATATTCTTATATTTTCAAAATTTATCATTATTTGTCCAATTTCATTATTAAATAATCATTTAAAATTATTATGTTAACATTTTCCGTTAAATCAAACTAATGTTGTTAACAAAAAAGGACTAAAAGTGTACTTTCCAAACATAAAGGAATAAATTGAAACTTGATACAAACATAGAGACTAAAAATATAGTATAACCTAAATTTTTTAATCAAGACCTAGGAGTATTATTCCTATACTTCAAAAAAAAAAACAACCACCAACGTTGTAAATTGTAATGGCTAGAGCCGGGAATATGGGTCAAACCCACGGGTTGAGCCCGGTAACCCGCGGGTTTGGATAGGGTTAGGGTTGGTAAAATCTCAGCCCATTTAAAACGGGCCGTTTTGGCCTAGCCCATTCAACCCGCGGGTTAACATGGGTTAGCCCGGCGGGTTGACGGGCCAACCCTGCTTTTTTAAAATATATATATATATATATATATATATATATATATATATATATATATATATAATTATATACATATTAAGCAAACTCAAACCCCTTACTATACACCAAACCTCCCGGCTACTCCTCCCTCAAACCTCAACACTTTGTTCTTCCTCTCTAAACCATTTTTTCTCTTTCTAATTCCCTCTCCAATCCTTTCGCTCCCCAAACAATTTCATCAATTCTCAATTCCTTCGATCTCTAAACCATTTTTCTCCTTCTAAATCCCTCATTTTTTTTGTTTGTGACAAATGGAGTTGAAGAAGAGGAAGTTATTGAAATTTCGATTGCCTAATGATGGAGTTTTAGTCTCCTTTATTTAACCTTAGTATTTTGTATTTTTGGTGCACTAGACTTCTATTATTTGGTTGAATTTGGCTAGACTTGTTTTATTTATGATAATTTTTAGTCGGTGTTAATATTATTAGAATTTAGAATGTTCATAAATTTTATATGCACCCTATGGCATGGGCAATGATTAGGCCGCTCATATATTTTTTGTGTAGAATTTTTTTTCAAGTGACGGTTTGGGCGGGTTGACCCTGTAACCCTGCAGGCCGGGATAGGGTTGGCCAAATTTCAGCCCATTTAAAACGAGCTGTTCTGACCCTGCTCATCTGACCCTTGGGTTGGGACAGACCAACCCATAACCCGGGGCCAACCCATATTACCGGCTCTAGTAATGGCATTGGAAATGTCCCACCTCTCTAAACTCTAAACTCTAACTCCACAGACACAGTGACAGGAATCCATTCCATGGAGGCACTTCACCGTCTATCACTTCGTCTCTTGCCACCCATTTCCTCTGCCCAAAGATGCATCCTCACTTCCTCTTCAACCACCTTCACATTCTCCACTCCCCAAACCTCACTCCTCAAACCTCAAACTTCACTCTTCAAGTCTTTCTCCTCTGCACCATCTCCTAGGAGGGTCTCAAAAGCAGGGTGGTTTCTGGGTCTTGGGGACACTAAAAAGGTGAACTTGCCTGACATTGTCAAAGCTGGTGACCCTGTTCTTCATGAACCTGCCCAGCAAGTTAGTCCTGATGATGTCACATCTGAGAGGGTTCAGAATATCATTGATGATATGATCAAGGTCATGAGAAAAGCTCCTGGGGTTGGCCTAGCTGCTCCCCAGATTGGAATTCCATTGAGGGTGTGTTTAAAGTTTCATGCTTTACTTGCATCATGGGTTGCCCACTTGCTTGTTGGTGAAATCTGAATTCTCTAATCATTTTAGCTATTACTTTGTGTTGTACTAGTTTTGTTGCTAAATGAAAGACCACTTTCACTGATTTGATTAGATTAAGGATGTGTAAGTTACGTTAGTTATTAGCACAAGATATTACCAATTCACCTCTCCCTCTCTTGTTTATTATAGATAAGTACTTTTAAGGTTAATTTGGTAAAAAAAAATTAGAAAGTGTCTTATATTTAGAAACAGATTGAAATTTGAAAGTGATGTTATATTTAGGAACGGAGGAAGTATTTGAAATGTGGTTCTTTAGTCATGTACTTGCATTTTGGCTACAAGTGCTTTGTCATGCTCATGATGTTTCCATTTTTTTTGTTGAGGATCTATTGCTTAGCTTGTTTCTTAATGTGAAGGGCAAAATTCATTATGTAAATATGCCATTATTAGAATTTCATTGAGGGTTAGTTAAAATTGTTCATAGTTTAGTTATATAAGACTCGCCCACTTTTTCAATTTCCTGTAATTTTTACCTCCTGGTGCAATCTGAATTCTAAGCTCATTTTCTATGTGTGGATCATTGAAACTGTTTCACAAGTAAGAAAACAGTTATGACAATAAATTATAGGAAGAATTGCATTTAAGTCTCAAGGAAGATAATTATAATCAAACAAGTCCTTATGACTTGTTAATAACAGTTTTTCACTTGTCAACAATGACACTTTCAATTGTCATTGAAAAGTTATAGAACTTGTTTGATATGAATTGTCTTCTTTGTGACCTAAAAGCAATTCCCCCATTATATGTAAAAGGGGGTTCTTTGGTCACATACTTACTTTTTGAGCGCCAGTGATTTTTCTTGATGATTTCATTTGGTCACATACTTACTTTTTGAGCGCAAGTGATCTTTCTTGATCTTTCATTTGTATTGATGTTTTCATTTATGTGAAGGTCAAAAGCCTTGTTGCAAATATGGCTTTTATGTAGAGGAGTCCATTGGTGACTAAATGAATATTGCTTAAAAGTATACTGAAGATTTGAGGTGTCATGATTTATATTTGTATATTGTTCTGAATATTACTGGGCGATGTGCTGAAATTGAACGTGTATTGTCTTTTTTCTTGTACAGATAATTGTTTTGGAGGATACAACAGAGTATATTAGTTATGCTCCTAAGGAAGAGATAAAAGCTCAAGATAGGCGACCCTTTGATCTTTTGGTATGTCCACCTCAATGAAGAGGAAAGCATTGTAATGAAACCTGTAGCCTTTTCCTTAAGGTCTGTTATCTTGTAATACAAATTCATTAGTTCTGTTGATGCAGGTAATCCTAAATCCAAAGCTGAAGAAGAAAAGCGACAGGACAGCCCTATTTTTTGAAGGTTGCTTGAGGTGATATTCTCATAATTTAGTACTTATTTTTTAAAAAACAAATTGTTTTTCATCCTACCAATTGATTATTTTTAACACATGGTACAATTCAATCTCTGTGGTCAAGTTGGGATGGAAATATATATAAGCTCACGCACAACTTTTTATCACTCTTCAAAATGAACACTTGAGCATCCATGCATAAATCTTCAGTACTTTAACATTTAAATGAACTGTCAAGACTGTTAATGTATTGTACTTTCATAAATAATGGCTAGAGCCGTCTTTTAAGTATTTTCTTCATTGTTGATGTGGTTATTAAAGATTGTTATTATTAACTGTTATGAGGAAGGTTGTCAAATCCTAAAGTTGCTGAACATTGTTTTGCCCTGGTGGTGGTGGGGGGGGGGGGGGGGGGGTGGCTCTGGTAGTTTAGAGGCGTATCTAATTGATTTTATTTATACTATTATGAAATAAAGCAATCTGAATGAGAGGGTATAGTGGAACAGACAGCAGTATATTTGGGTACAATCGGAGAAGCCTCTTTTGGGTTGAAAAAGCAACTGATCTAATTGGGCTTGTTGAGGGATCAATCTGATTTTTCAAGTGTGGATTGAGATATTTCAGAAAGAGATATCAACAGATTTTCCTAGGAAAAAGAACAAAAAATCCAATTTTACAAAGGTCATAAACTAAATGATTTTGTTTGTAAATTTACTTGTGTCCCTAGTTTGGTTGCAATTTGATTCATTTCCTGGTCTATAGCTTTGAACTTCTCAGTATACCGTTAAATAACGAATTTTACAACAGTTCAAGGAAATATCAAATATTGATTTATTCCTTCAATAAGGAGTTTCAAATTATTGAACAGTTTTATTAATTTTGTACAATTGCACTGCAGTTTTTTTAACTATATATAGTGTGTTTGACTCGACTTATTTTGAGAAATAAGCCCGCTTATTTTGGATTTTCAAAGCCAAAAACTCAAAATAAGTTGGCTTATTTCTCAAAATAAGCCGAGCCAAACACACTAATAATCTGTTGATATGGTGATGAGGTGTGTAGCAACCTACTATCTCTGGTCCTTAATGTAAGATTTAGATGATTAATTTGCGAACATTAAGGATATTAGTATAATACATGAGTGTTGGTTTAGTTGAAATACCTTCTTTAATCACATGTTTTGAAAAACCAGCATTGATGAAATCTCCCGTAGTATATGCAATCAAAAAGGATGTTTTGGGTCAGACATTAAAAATTTGGAGGAAAAAGTGAATTGAGATATAATATATTTGACCAAAATAAACCTCTTATCTAGATCTTATGTAAAAGACTAGAGGGAGTTTAATTATTGTTATCCATGGTTATTAACACCTTCCTGTTGACATTCTACTACAGTGTAGATGGATTTAGAGCTGTAGTGGAGCGATACCTTGACGTTGAAGTCACGGGTTTGGATCGTAATGGTGAAGTCATCAAAATTAATGCTTCAGGCTGGCAGGCTAGAATATTACAGCATGAGTGTGATCATCTTGATGGAACTGTCTATGTTGATAAAATGATGCCTAGAACTTTTAGGACTGTAGAAAACTTGGACTTGCCTCTGGCCCAGGGCACTCCAAAACTTGGTCCTCGCTGATTTTAAGTTTTGATGCAATTCTCACCTTAATGAGAGCATCACTACTGGTTTCTATACATGTTACTTAAGATTTTTTAATTATGTGATTGAATACTGCCTCAATTTGAGCTTTGGGAAAGCCTCATAAGTTTTGTTGTACTCCCTCCGGTCCTAAATATAGGACCTAGATAGAGACTTCATTTTGGTCCTAAATATAAGACCTAATTACATTTTTGGTCACCTTTTTCCTAAATTACCCTTCTTCTTCTTCAACTCCTTAATACTGTATGTTACACTAATACGAAAAAGGAAATCAACCTCATTGGTTGACGGCATCATGCGAAACCACATGCATCCGGATTTGAAACCCCTTGCGGCCATAATTACCACTAGTGTTCAGTTTCCCTTTTTATATTAGAGTAACCCAAAAACAAACTGTGATGAAGGCTGCTGCTAGAGTGGTCAAAGGTTTATACAGGAATGCACATGACGCGTGTTCGAACTACCCCAGGGCCAGTTTGCATCCTTAGTCTTTCATTTTAATTGATAAATTAAAAAAAACATGCATTTGACCCTGACTGGAATCGAACATGCAACTCCTAACACATGAGAAAATCTAAGCGTGCATCCACTACCACTCTGACAGACGTTAATAATGAAATTGCCCTACTCTGATTAAGGAGGGGTATTATTGGAAAGACATCTAAAATTAAGTCTTCTTTAATCTCCCCAAAAAAAGTCATCTAGGTCCTATATTTAGAACCAGAGGAGTATTATATTCTCATGACATTTTTTTAGTTAATATCATCTTTTCCAATCGGATTCACTCCAGGTAAATTTCAATGTTAAAAACCTATTGAAACACCAATGCAGAGTCTTTAGAAGCACTTACAATGGCTCGATAATGTTTATTTTACATTCTCTTTATGGCGGCTAGTGAAGTAGCTTGTGCATATGGATGCAATTTGATGTGTGAAGTGAAAACCCCCGCCTAAAAAAGATATATGAAAAGTATTCTAAGCTTGTCAATGACAACTTGACAAGTGAAAATGTTACCATTAAAAAGCCCTAGATATTTTATATCTTACTCTCTCCGTTCCTAAATATAAGATCACTTTCACATTTCAATTTGTTCCTAAGTATAAGATTACTTTCTAATTTTTCCCAAATTAACCTCATAGTACTTATCAATAATAAACAAGTAAAAATGGAGAGTGAGAATCAAGATATATAATAAGGATAAATTGTTAATATCATGTGATAATAACTAACATCCTTAATGTAATCAAATTAGGAAAGTGATCTTATATTTAGGAACGGAGGTAGTATTTGCTTAGTTGGGGGTGTATGATTGGTGTGATTTTTTTATGTATATCTTCTTTATACTTAATCTCGATAATTCTATACACTTCAATATACTTGCGAATTTGAATCATTATTGGCTAATCATGAACAAAATTGTAAATATATATCAAACACTCGGATTTTGAATTATGTGAGTTAAAACTGAAGTTTTTGTTTGCTAGAAGGTTAAATAATTAAGAACGAACTATTTGATTTTGCATAAAAAGAGAGAATCACAAGACATTTTTATGATTTTTTCTACCAATATAACTTTATGATATTAAACTATATGAAACCTGTATTAATTATTATAAAAAAAAACTATATGAAGCCTCTATTTTGAGAAGAATCCCACGTCACCATGGAATTTTTTTTCCTTAGAACAATTTCAAACCTATTTTTTAAATTTAGCCTTTTTATTTCAAACCTTTCTCTATGAACACAAATTTCATTAGAATCACACACAAATTTTTATTTCAAACCTCTATATAAAAATTTTTTATGCACAAATTTTTTCATGTATGTTAGATTGGGTGTGGAATTTTACTTATTCTAGATGGACACTTGTTACACATATATAGGCCTTTTACATATAGATTCTCTATGAAAAAATGTGTGGACACTTGTTATTTTCATAATGTTAGTTATTAGAATATATATAAATGCTGGTAAATTTACTTATGCAGAATTTTGTATACAAATTACACTTGTTAATTTCCTATTGCTAACTTTTAAAATGCATATTTGCATTTGAAAATTGACTTACACAAATATAAACGCTTGTTATTTTTTCATTCCCCATTGTTAAAACACTTATGTGTACTTTTAGAGTTTTAGATTCATTAATATAAACAACATCGGAATTCAACTTTTATGACTTAATCCCTCAACGCTGACTCCACATATTTTTTTCTCCTTAAATATTTTCATTTTTCTTTTTTGAGCACCTTTACTCCTATAACTTTATGTATTAGCATCATCATCCCTCAATACAGAAATTATTGATGCTAACAGACTAATTAAAATAAGTATCTCACTGGATCCCTTAATATCAAAATTCACTAAGCTGACCTCAAAAAATTTCACCTTTTTTCTTCTTGTTCTTCATATTTCGTTCATGCTTCTTAATCTGACACCCATTTCGTATTGTTAGTTTTCTCTATCAATGATGATGGGATAATGATAAGAAGTAATTTAATAGAAAGAGATTAAGGATACATAGTCTTACCAAATCAAAATTTGTGCAACTAATAAGACACATCAAATAAAAGTTAATTGATAGATTGAGCCGTGACTAGATTAAATGTTGAGGAAACAAATAGTCTTTTAATGGGAACTATATTTTTTTAAAATGGCAGAATCCTTATAATATCACTTTCATTTCGAATTCCCGTTAAGGTTGAATTATCGAATATGTTTTGTGCAATATTAAAAACCTGATAAAAACCAACTAACTTTTAATTAATCTAATTCCATACGCACTATATGCTCATATTTTTCTGTTTGGTCCACACTATATGTTCACTTTTGCTAATTCAGAAAATTTTGGGTATGTGGTGAGATGAGAAATTTTCAAGCACAAAGAAAAAGGATACCACTTTTAATAGTATATCATCCATTAATGTCCTCTCATTGCATAATCATGTCATTTGGGGCTTAACACCATCTTTGAATGTCACATCCATGAATTGTTGCATCAACTAAAATGGCCCACGTCAACAAATCAAAATCTTGGTCCATTATTTGAGCAATCTTCAATGTTCATGATAACGTTGATGAGGGTGATTGCTGATGCCAATGAATACAACCTTTATCAAATATTTAGTTGAAATTGTTTTGAACAATTTTCATGAAGTAAAGATAAAGTTATATGTGATCTAAAAGTTATATGTTCAAATTCTCAAGAATAATCTTTCCGCTTGTTATAAGTAATATTGCATACATTATCCATGTTAATTTGCTTGGTGAAGCCTACCTAGTGTTATAGGGGTGGGAATGGTCCAGGTCTGGCCTGACCTGGTCACAAAATGGCCTGGCCTGTGGTACAATTGATCGGCCTGAGCCTGGCCTGTGACCTATTACAGACAATTTTTTTAAGCCTGAGTCTAGCCTGTGGCCTGACTATTAGCCTGTTAGGAGGCCTAATTAATTAAACATACTCAATAAGAGGTTTAGAAATATGAATGGTGAGTAACATCATTTGAATGAATGCTCAGAAAATGTGCGATAATAAACACACTAGAAGAGAAAATGATATAATTGTAATTTTATATTAAGAATTAGTAAAAATAACATCAATTAATATAGTAACATAATTTTTTATTTGAATAAATATTATTTAACTTCTTAATAGGCCAGCCTGATAGGCTAATAGGCTTTTTTCTCAAGCCTGAGACTGACCTGTTAAGCAAAACAATTCAAAAGAAAAAGTCTGGGCCTGAGCCTGACCTGAATATAAGGAGGTCAGTCCAAGACCTTAACGGTCCAAGTCATAAGCCCCTGATAGCCGGCCTGGGTTATTCCCACCCTTACTAGTGTATCAGGCCACTTTTAAAATATGTTGAACAATTTTCACCTTAAACAACCTAAAAGGTTATGAATTCACATTCAAAAATATTCTTTCCATTTTAAAAAGTATGGTTGCACACTCGATTTAATAGAAGCCTTGAGGATTTGGTTAAATTTTTTTAATAAGTTTCACTTAGTTATCAAAATTCTTGCATTGCTAACAAAAGTTGGCCCAGTTGATAAATGAGTTTCGCTCATGCATAACAATGTGGTTGTGGCTTCGAATCTCGTCTTTATGAAAACTGTGTTGGTGAGCTACCTCCGTATGTATTCTTTGAGCCTGGAGGCCTACTCTAGCCTTGATAAACCCTCGACACCTAACTCACCTAAACTTTCATATATAGAAAAAGAAAAATTTCTCGCATTTTTCTTTGTCTTGATCAAGTTATGGCTTTGCCAAATTTGAATGCTCTCCTCATTATGAACCAAATTTATTCAATCGGATGATGCATGTTTGGCGCACCAAACCTGATTGATATTGTTGACAATGTTTGTGTTTCTTAGTTAGTATCACCAGGCCAGTTAGATCGATCTCAAAGTAAAAAAATCACATAGGAATTGGCCTATTTTATAAAATAATATATTAATTGGTATCTAAAGAAGTAATAATTATTACATTTTTCTTAATATAAGATCTAATTGCCCTTTTTCAAAAAATTATTTAATCATAACACTTTTAATGTGTTACTATTAGATTATATGTTAGCTTATAAGTTAAATAAATTAGTTGAGAGAACATATTTGGAAAAATCTTATAAATATATTATTTTGCTTTCTTAAGATGTTTTAAAAAATTCAACTAGATATTAAAATTATGACAATTATATTATGTTACTTTTAGTTCGTATTGGAATGCTAAATTGAAGTATGCTTTTAAAAAAATCCATCATAACATAAATCCAGTCCTAGTTAAAGATACATACATACATACAATGTTAATCACTACAAGTTTTAGTATACGTGGAAAATTTCAGACTTATTTCAGTTTCAAATCCCCTATAAAACTTAAGTTGCGAGTGTTTACGACTTTAAATTAAAAAAGTGCTTTTAAAATTAAGGTTGAATTTCGATCTATTGTCAATCCTATTCAGGTTAATTAAAGTCCATAAAAATTCTCTTTTACTTTTTATTAAAAACTACTTTAGTCATTGTTCTTGTTATTTCTTGTACCTTGTAACTAACTTTTTTGACTAACTTATTTTTCTTTTAAAATTAACTTTATTAGTTTTATGATTGATGTTGTATATTAATTAGTTAAATGTCAACTATAGAGAACTCTAGAATGTTTTCAAAGAAAAATAAGAAAGAAAAGTGGAGGCTAGTGAAAACGAAAGTGGGGAAAATATGATTATTAGTTTTAATGGAAAAATGGAAACGGTCAAAGTGAATATGATTGCGCAATGGTTATGATAATTATGATCATTAAAAATTGCGGTTGGCAATTCTCAAGTGAGACAAAAGAAAAGCTAAAAAAACTAAATTTCCGTCCATATTACTCCCTCCGGTCCCTAATGTAAGAGCCCAAAATTTGAATGGTTTTGGTCCCTAATGTAAGAGCTCACCCCATATCCTCTCCTCATTTAATGCATTTTTTCCTACTTTACCCCTAACTCTCTTTCATATTTATTAATGCTTATGTATTTCTCTCTCTTAAAAGTACCATAATAAATTTGGGTAATTTTGGAAAAGAAGCATTAACTCCAGACACCCAACTAACATTCACATGTTTTCTTAAGAAGCGTTTTTTTTACGGCTAACTCTTACATTAGGGACCGGAGGTAGTACTATTATTTAAAGAAAAGGAGATTAAATTATGGTATGGGAGGGCATTTAATGGAAGAAAGTGGGGAAATGGGAGAGAAGATTGTTAGAGTTAGAGAGGAAGATGAAGTTTCTTGAATAATGAGAAATGAAGTAAGAGATAAGGACATGAAGGGATTTTGTGCCTTTCATTTATATTATGATAAGGTTATTATCAGAATACACTGCACACACACTTGGTGGACCTCAACATCACATTTCTATCACTATTCCCTCATGCTTACCTCCTCACAAGTCACTATTATCGTTTCTATACTCATTTCCAGCTTCTTGTGGTCCATCCTTATATTTGCATTTGGCCCAATAAAATTGCTTATGTTTGTATTTATTCAATTTAATATTACTAAATCAGATTAAGTATAATAATTGATCCAACAAAAACTGAACTAATTATTAAAGTGGTTAACTCATAATCATGATATTGTAAGTTCATATCATATTGATATGTGAGCAATGTTGATGGATGATTTTAAGTTCTTTTATAAGCAATTTTTCAGTCTAGAGGCAAGATCTAGAGTTATTGATCCTTCAGGACCCTACTCTCACACACTTATCATATTAAAAATTGTTAGAATTGAATGCTACTAGATCTCCTTAACCATAACCTTTTAAAATTTAGTTTATTTTGGAAACAATATGAAAAAATCTCATTGAAAAATTGGGTATATATTTAATAACTTATACGAAACTTATTTTCAGTTAATGCAACTATTTTTTACTTGTATGCAACATAAATTCATTTTCAATTATAATGTCATATACTATTATAACTTGGGGTTTTTTGTCAGAATAATTAACTTGAGGTTATAAGTAAAATAAAACTTACAATCTCCCACTACAAGAATTTTCATGTCACTTAGCTCATAAGGTCATTGACTATACACCATATTGTTAATTATGTATAAATATCTTTCATTTTATATATAATCAATTTAAGATAAATAAGGGGCATACGTTTCCTCAAATGTAAACTGTATACGAGTCATTAGAAAATGTTAGGAATCTTTACAAAAATATTTGTAATATATAGGATATTTGTTTTTATTTTCACATGCACAAAGTTTCAACTCTTTATCTAAGTTGATGAAAAATTCAAATATACCCTATTAGGCCATTATTAATTACCCCACCCCACCATTCACAGGAAAATGGATTCTGAGTGCTTGATTATGGGACCTCAATTTTGAGTTAGAAAATGTTTCGATTTACACTCGATGGTATTTGAATATATATGATCCATGTTATGTACAAAATATTACATGACTCTATAAGAATTTTAAAAAGTCATAGTTAAAATAAACACATTTTCCAACCAAAAAAACTGGCCTGATATATTATTGTTAATACGTCTAATTAATGTCATGTATGACGCAAATATATAAATTATGAAAGCATAGAATGTCTTTGGCAAAACAAAAATAAAAGAAAAGAAAAAGAAAACATAGAATGATGTTAGCGTGTAACAAACATATTACACGCTCCCTACCAACATCTTAGAATCCACACGTATTGCATTTGCTTGATTTGGCTTTGGCTTTTGCCTTATCTATTGGAAGAATTTAATTATTTGTTTATACTTAAGACTAGCTAAGATCATATGATTTTTTAATTTTATTATATCGTATATAATTAGGATATTAACTATCAAAATTTATTTACTTGCTTTTTTGAACGTCAATTCGGGGCATCCAACATCTTGCTTCACGGAAGTTAAGAAGTGGTTGTTTAATTTGAAGTCTAAGGAAGATTTACATTTCAAAATGGTTATAATTACTTTCGACCAAAAAATGGTTATAATTATTCAGTAAATTAATTAAAGCATATTACATCATATTAGCGACTGGAAATAATTTTCTTTCAAAGAAAATAATTTAGTAGTTAAATATATATTATCAATCAATCAAATTTAAATTGGGGAGCAGCCTCCTAAGTCCTAACACAATGTTTTCTTATAACACAATTGTATTCTTATTTGTAAGGCCTAAATTCAATACCAACGAAGGTATCATTTTTAAAAGATGCAACAATTCAAATTAAATAACTATCTCAAATTAAAGTCTCATTACTTTCACCCAAAAAAAAGTCTCACTAGACATTCCATCAGTTTGGAGTTAATTTTGACGGAGTTTAAACTTTTAACTAAGCTTGTTTAGATATGAAACAATAACTAAGCTTCCACCCTCAAAAAATGGTTAATTTCATTAAAACTTAATTATTTGCTCTTATTGATCCTATTAGATAGAACGACTCAATCACATGTGAAAATAAAGTATCATTACATTGAATTATACAACAATTGATTTTTCTTTCGAAAAGTGTTCTACTTAATACAAACTCAAATTCAAACATGAGATTTCGTGTCCAAACAGTTAATAAAATTAACCTAATTCTAATCTTACTAAAGAGTTTTGGCATTATTGTTATCATACCCAACTCAGTTTAAATTAGCCAAAATAGTCACGTTGAATCTTCCAGTTCTTTTGTGGGTGAGATCTTTGGTGCATTGTAATACCCCTATATATATTTCAATAACCTTTGCGGTATAGACATTGAAAGGCTTTTTGGGTTTCTCTTTACTCTTGTAGTGGCGTGTTTCTCCGGTTCCAACCTCTTGTTACTTTCAGAAGTCATTGATTGTCGGAATTATACCCCATTGGCTCTACATGGCTACTTGCATGTTAATGCACGGAAAGAGTTTGGTGTTGTCTCTCTATTATATGTTTTAATTCTCAGCTTAGGGTTTCATAATTTTGAATATACTCCCTCCGGTCCCTAATGTAAGAGCCCAAAATTTGAATGGTTTTGGTCCCTAATGTAAGAGCTCACCCCATATTCTCTCCTCATTTAATGCATTTTTTCCTACTTTACCCCTAACCCTCTTTCATATTTATTGATGCTTATATATTTCTCTCTCTTAAAAGTACCATAATAAATATGGGCAATTTTGGAAAAGAAGCATTAACTCCAGACACCCAACTAACATTCACATGTTTTCTTAATAAGCGTTTTTTTGACGGCTAGCTCTTACATTAGGGACCGGATGGAGTATTTTATATGTTTTGAATATTAGTAAACCTTTGTAATAGGTAGATTTTATTCAATATAAGTTTACCTCTTATAAAAAAAAAATAGTCAAGTATCAATATAAAACTTTTAAATACTAGCTGTTTCAGATTTTTCTTAAAAGAACTTAAATACAAAACAATACAATACATGAGTGTGAGTATTTTACTGTTTTACCCCTCAATCTCAAAGTGTGAATCCAACACAAAGTTTATAAAACCGCAAAACACATTGACTTCATCTCCCAATGTTGCATAAACCGATAAACGACTCCCTTGACCTTTCTTATATAAACCTCTTCTCTTTCCTTCCTCTTTCTTCCACCTTCTTCTTCAACATCTCTCTCTCTCTAAAATACCAATACATCTTCACCAAAACAAAGCTTGAAAGATCCCATCATCATCTATCCATGGCTGGCCTTCAGAGATCTGCAGTATCATTCAGAAGACAAGGCTCATCAGGTCTTGTATGGGATGACAAGTTCTTAACAGAAGAAATAAACAAAGCTAACCAAAGAGATGAACAACAACAACAACAAGATGGCCATGAAAAATCTGAGATTAAAGAACTTAATGCACCAGCCAACCTCCCACCAATTAATACCATTGACCGAAGTCGGTCCACCGGCGGCGGACGAGGATATCGTACTGGAAAAGTTTCTCCGGCGGTCGAGCCGCCGTCACCAAAGCTCTCTGCTTGTGGATTTTGCTCAGCCTTTGGGGAAACAGGTGACAAGGGAAATAGAACAAGGCGTGGTAAGCATAGATCAAGATAATTCATGCTCTTTGATTTTCCCGGTGACCGGAGATAGAATATTCCGGCGGGTTTTAATGGTATGTTTCTTCAACAATCAACTTTTTTATGTAAAAGGGGTTGGGATTATGTGAAAGGAAGAAAATAGAGTATACCCTGTTGTTGTTTTGGTTTTTTTAGATTTAGTTTTGGAGAAAAGATGTGTAAATTATTTTTTAGATGTATGTTTTGGTTAATTATGTGGTATTTTTAATTTTTAGTGATTGGTAAGAATTTTGTTTCGTCGGTTAGAAAAATTGCAAGAATAATTTAGTTTATTTTCTGATGGAGAAGGAGAAGATTGTAATTATTAGTGTAGTTGTGGGGTTAATAAGGAGAAATGATGTGTTTTTGTAAAGACCAAATCTGAAAGAGGATCTATTTCACATGATTGTGCGAGGTTGTGAATGCAAGATGAACATGATTGGGTTTTGCTTTTTTTGAAAAGACCATTATGGTGGGCAACATATCATTCATAGGAATGAAATTATTTACTAGTATTTTATATATATTAATAATATAGGAGGAGGTACTATTATTGTTAATTAATACTCCCTCCGGTCCCTAATATAAGAGTTAGCCGCCAAAAAAACGCTTGTCTGAAGTTAATGCTTCTTTTCTAATATTGCCCATATTTATTATGACACTTTTAAGAGAGAGAAAGACATAAACATTAATAAATATGAAAGAGAATTAGGGGTAAAGTAGGAAAAATGCATTAAATGAGGAGAGAATGTGAGATAAGCTCTTATATTATGGACCAAAACCATTCAAATTTTGAGCTCTTATATTAGGTACTGGAGGCAGTATAAAATAATAATTTTTGTATGGAGGGATGCTATCTGATAGCTGTCCAAGGAAACTTAGGAATTAGGACGATCACTTTGTCAGAATTGATTAGGTGTTTCTTGGGATTATAAATGAAAAGGAAAGGATATGTGTGGTGAAGTTTCATGCTCAGTTTCCATGTCTGTCATTTCTGTTATGTTTGTTCTTTTGCCTCTCTTTTTCCTAATTCATGAGTTTGGTTGAATTCAACTTGAGAATCTAAAGAAAGAATTATTATAAAATAAACATCTATAGCTTATAAGCTTAATAATCACACTAAACTCGTTCCTTGAGTCTTTTCTTCAAGTGTGTAAGGTTAAATAACTTACAAGTATAGTGTAAAGTTAAATAACTTGTAAGCGTAGATCTCTCTGTTCATATGATGAGTCTGTGATTTTTCGTAGAAAGAATGAATCTTGATTTTTAGTTACTTTATCTTATTTTGGGCAATCACCTTCAAATAAAAAAGATAGTTGATTTGAAAGAGAATTAACGAGGGTAAGTTCATTAAGTGCCATGCACAACTTATTTTTTCATGTGTCCAGCATCATATAATATATTGTGGTTATTCAACATCTTTATCTTTTATTGTGTTTACTTCTTTAACTTTTGTGTTACCTTATATATAAATATAAAAATGTAACATGATAAGTATGTTCAAATATATAAGAGGTGAAAATTAGTTCGGTAATCATCTCAGTCTTTCAATTATTTTTAGTATTGTAAACATAAAAGAAGTATGTTTAGATGTTCACTTAATGGACTTTTAGGACGTAACAAAGAAGTATAAAAATAGTTTTTAAGATTAAAATTAACCTATTATATATATTATGATATTAGATGCATTATTTCAAGTGTTGAATGAATAAACTTTTTTTTTATGGAAGTTGAATGAATAAACTTTAATTAACACATCAACGGAATGAAATTTTAAATTTATGTTTTTGTCCATAATATAAAAAAGTAGCTGATAAAAGTGGTTGATTAGAATGGGCTAGGTCGCAAAGCTTATAAATTATAGATTTATATCACGATTCTGAGATGTTGACTGAATTTTGTTTTAAGAAATATTTTGGAAACTTTTTAGATGGTGTGTATGATAGTGTTAGGTTAAAGTTGATGAAGTTCACGTGATGCGCGGCCTTATTGAAGAATCTGTTTTCTGTGCTTTTTCCTTTTTTTTTATTACAGTTATATGTGATTTTTTTTTTGATGGAAAGTTATATGTGATTTCTAACTTGATTATATACCAACCCTTTCTATTCTAAATATAAAAGATAAAAGGTAACAAGATAAATTTTTATTTAAAATATAAGAAGTAATAATATACAAAGTCAAATTAAAGTAATATTTATTTTCATCTAAAAAAACGTAATAAATATTTGTTTTTTTTGTCTCTACCGTTGCATAGTAGTTAATGCAATGCTTTCAACATATTTTTATTAGTATGTGTATAAAAGTCAATAATCTCTTATAATAGGGTTCAAAAGGAGTACTATGTAATGTGTAGTTGGATTAAACTTTGTATTTAGTCCTTTTATACTATAGCACTTCCTCCTATCTTAAATATAAAAACAAATTGAAAATTGAATGTGACCTTATATTTAGGAATGGAGGGAGTAACTCATTTATTTTCTGTAAGCCTAAATTAGTTAACTAGCCTAATAGGCTAATATCTTGCAACTTGTAATAATTTAGTTGTTGAGTTTGATTCTTTAATATTAATACTAGTATGATAATATGATTAGATCATGTCAAAATCAATTTATAAGAGAAAGATTATGTCAAAATTATATGTTTCGCAAAAGTCGGATATATGTTATTACAATCTCGCTATGGCCAAGAAAAGTATGACTCCCTCTCTTCTTATGTATAAGAGTCCAAATTACATATAATCTTTCTGATAAAAAAATTACTTATAATCACGTAGACTTAAAAAAATAGTTGAAAATAATAACTAATTGTGAAATAATATTTTTCTTAAGTTCGTCCTTATAGTTTATAATAGAATGTGCAAGATAGAGAAATTTGATAATAATAATGTAAATGAGCATGAAAGAAAATTTCAAGAGAGATAATGTATATGGTAAGTTTGGGCTTCTCTCATTATCTCTTCACCATCTTATCTGTATCATTAGATAAAAAATATTAATTGCTGATATGTATTTATATTTTATTAAAATATAATAATATTGTTGCATAATATATTAGATCTGGATCATGCAATTTAAAATCTAAGGTGAATGAGTGATCATGACTTAAGAGAAGAAAATGGGGAAATGAATTATCAAAGGATCCTTATATATATATATATATATATACACACACACACACACACACACACACTAGGAAAGAGATTATGCTCACCTACAATCACTACTAACTCATGATTGGGCATGTATCTCCATTATGGGTTATAGAGCATGATAAACAGTCTTATTTTTCTATTCACACAAGTAGATTTCGTTCAACTTCACTTAGATTTGGAGATTCATTGGCGTGTAACCCTCATTTTCTCTCTCTCCTTTTCTCCCTCTCTTTCCCCAATCATAGTCCTTCATTTCATAAAATGGTCATAATGTCTCACTTATTCCACAACGCATTTCTCCTTCGATACACGCAATCTCACCCTCTTCTCTCTCACCATTTTCAGATTAAGAAAAGAATTCCCAGAAACATTCACCGAGAAATTCGAAGGAACAAAAACTTGCCAAGAAAATTTGGAATTATTTTTCTTTTCTTTATTAATCATAAACTGTTATTTCATTCAAAAAATAAAATTATATTATTTTAATCAATCCATCATTTTTGTACAATCTATTATTTCTTTAAACAACATCTCTTCCAAATCCATCTGATAAGTTTTTCCGGTTAATTCATGTAAGAGATGTTGTTTAAAGAAATAATAGGTTGTTTACAAAATTGATGGGTTAACAATGAGAAAATCATGGGGGAGAGATTAATGGTTGATAAGATAATAAAGGGGGAAAATTAATAATTTCCTATGAAAAATGAAGAAATAATAAAATAGGTTGTTTTTAAATGATTGATTAAAAATATATAATTTGGTTTTTGAATAAAATAGAAAATTTAATGTCCAAAAAAATGAAAATAACATAAACCATGGTCTAAAATAAAATAGGCAGTTATAATTATTGAAACGGTGGAAATATTGATTGAAATAGGAAGTTTTTATATGATTGATTAAAATAAAATAGGCAGTTATAATTAATGAAATAGTGAATGAAGAGGATGGGACGATTGTGTGTATCTAATGAGAAATGAGTTGTGGGATAAGTGAGACATTATAACCATTAGATGAGATGAAGGGTTATGATTGGGGAAAGGGGGAGAAAAGGAGAGAGAGAAAATGAGGGTTCCACGACGCTTTCCTAAGTGTCGCGCTTGAAACTACAAATAAGAGGTACTATGTAGGAATCAAATACTCTCCAAAATTATTATTAGAGGATCATCTTCCCTCATTAAAAATGACATAAACTGATAAATTTTCCCCATTTATACATTATATTTCATTTTTTCCTTTTTTTCTCTATATTTATTTATAAGGTGAGAGCAAAATTCAAACACCCACGTTAATTGATTTCAAAGTGAACTTATAATAATGACTAAAATTGATCCAAAAAATAAACTCAAAAAAGAATTAGAGTGATAACAAATATTTTTAGTTAGTACACCAATCTTTTTCGCACTAAACGTGTCCTCTTATTGATATTCCAGATAGTTAGACATTATATTACATAAACACATCTCCTACCTAAGATTGAAACTACATATTAAACATAAACACATCTCTTACGTAAGATTGAAACATGTATTTGTCATAACCACTTCTAGTAGATTCAATTTTTAAATTTGTTAAGGACAAAATTTT
Organism: Mimosa pudica; assembly: GCA_029929735.1. Classification (NCBI taxonomy): domain Eukaryota; kingdom Viridiplantae; phylum Streptophyta; class Magnoliopsida; order Fabales; family Fabaceae; genus Mimosa; species Mimosa pudica. The sequence goes on from JAKELP010000027.1 coordinate 6,790,687, forward strand.
GACCAAGCAGCATAATAATTAATAAATGAGCAATGTTAATCCATACTTGTGAGCCTAAATCATCAAGAGATAACACTTTCTCCAGCCCCAAGGAAGCCGATCAACAATTCACCCTATCACACATCAAAAGTCCCAAATGTGAAACAGTGAAAGAATATCTTTTTTTCTTTTCCTTTTACTTTTGTTGGTGAAATCAATGTGAAAAAGTTTCAATTTTCGAACAAGTTCCTGTTCGGTTTGAAAGAAGGGGAGGAAATAGAGTTATAGTTTTTACTCCATGCAGACATAAGCCACAAAAGCGAATGATAAAAATGTTTCCATCCATGAGATTGATCAGGCAATAACGTAACTATTTAAAAATTCGCTTGAAGGTCGTCAAACAAAATAAAGATCCATCAAATTAAATGTACCCCTCCAAACACTTGTTAAGAAAGATTCTATGACTACTTACAGCAATCAACCTAGTTTCCCAAACATCAAACATCACAAAATCCAAAATCGAAATACTTCACTAGAGTAGTATATAGCTCCAAAACCAAACCTAATTAACTTTATTTTACAAGTAATATCAAACAATTCCTAAAAATAACCAATTAATAACAAACTTTATTCAATTCGCGCTCAGACAAGTTTGACTTGGATTTCAAACAATCACATTGAATTGAGCTTTATATCACAAAATAATTAGTTGAAGCTTGAAGAAATCAAGAGCATGGAGATGATTCATCAAGCTCTCGATAACATGAGATATTCGATTAGACCTTTCATTCAGTCTACATATATATATATATTCCAATTTTTATCCGCAAATATATTGTCATATTCATCTCTCCATGATTTGCACTTCAAATGATTGTTGTAATGTTGTTGTCCTATCTAAAAGTAAAACATGAGAGTTTTCCTTTAAAACACTAGAATTTAAGACTTAATTAGGCCAAAATGTAAAAACTTAATTATCATTAATAGGCTAACCCGTATACGTTTTACAAATAAATACTTGAAGGTCCTAAACCTTAGGTTATACAGATTCAATCACATATAATTATAAATAAGTTTTCTTCCGGCCGGTATGCCTCTATATCGATTTATTTAATACTTTTGGCTTAATATATTCCTATATTTTTGTTTCCATGCATGGCATTGCCTATCCTGATCTTTTTGAAATAGGCTAAAGTATTCATTTGGTCCCTTATGTTTGCATCAAGTTTCAATTTAGTCCTTTATGTTTGGAAAGTACACTTTTATTCCTTTTTTGTTAACACCGTTAGTTTAACTTAACGGAAAATGCTAACTTAACAATTTTAAATGATTATTTTATAATGAAATTGGATCAAAAATGATAAATTTTGAAAATATAAGAATATTTACACTCAAATATTTTAATCTGAACATTTTTTCAGTATTTAATAATCATTTAAAATTGTTAATTTAACATTTTCCGTTAAGTTAAACTAACGGTGTTAACAAAAAAGGACTAAAAGTGTACTTTCCAAACATAAAGGACTAAATTGAAACTTGATGCAAACATAAGGGACCAAATGAATAGTTTAGCCTTTTGAAATATACAGATTATATTCTACTACAATTTGTTTTGCACTGATGATTACTTACATTGTCATTTCATTGTGGTCAAACATTTTTTTAATATCAGGATTACATAAACTAACATGTAATAGTTGATTAAATTATAAGCAAATATAATAACATGATGTCCTATATGTATCTAAATAATTATGGCGAGAATAAGCACATCAATTCATGTTATTATGCTTATATATAACGTTATTATCATATACCTGTTTCATCATTTATTATTTGAGTCGGTACCACTAAAATATTACGTACTATCAAATAAATTACATTTATGGGATTTGTAAAAATAGAAAACTATGAGCCACCACCGACATCATATTATAAGTTCGTTGGACCACATCTTTTCAAAAATAATAATGCTAATAAGTTGGACCACGCGTAGCTCATATGCTATCTTCTTAAGTACACTACCTGGTTAGGATAACACAGCCCCACCCAAAGTTTGATTATGTTCTTTGTTTTTTACATGGCCATCTAACTATCTGGAATAGTATCGGATCCAATTAGGGGAAGTTCATATGAATACAAGCTCAATATCTCGTACTTAAACTGCCAAAACTCTTTCTACCAATAGACAGAGTTGATAAGAGGTTTGATATTATTTGTCATGGATAACTTACATTTTCTTCTTTTGAAGAGAATTATCTGTCACGGATAACTCACATTTTCTTCTTTTAAAAGGAATTATCTCAACTGATCATGGCAATTCGTGAATATGGCTCGGTCAACCTCTTCTCTTGTATTTTTCTTCAAAACCTGTACAATTTTTTAATGTGTGTGCGTGTGTGTGTCTATTTCTAGTAGAGTTGTCAATTGGCAGTACATCTCCCATCATATATGATAAATAAATATAAATGTCAAATGACACTTAAATCTTTTTATTTGAGGAGATAAATGAAACCAAATTAAACTACTAATTTTGGACAAAAAAATTAAACTACTTAATTATATATGAAATATTACTTAGTCTGGATAATAAATTAGTTTAAATATTTTAGGGGGAATTACAACTATATATGTCCCACGAAAGTAATTAATCACAACAAAATCTCAAAATCTCAAAAAGTCATTAAATTATACATATTGAAGTTTCAATGTACCTGTGTGATATTGAATCACATTATTTGCTGGGAGTTATATACTCCCTCTCGGTCCTATGCCTATTCGAACTTATGACTCCCCGGAAGAGGCAACGGAGGTAGCACCAGTACCACCAAGCCACAAGTCAACAAGGCGGAGTTACATTGTTAATGTTGCTTAATGTGTGGTAATTAACAACTCTTTATAAACATATGTGTTAGTTGATAACTCAGTATAATGTTGAGTTTCTTTGACAACTCCTCACACAATATGTTTAATTTAATGTTACACAGACCTCTAAGAATTTCAATATAATTTAATGACTTTTTGAAACATAATTGTGATAAATTATCATCCATATGGGACCTCCATGTATCCAATACTTTTAAGTCAATCATTTATATTTGTATTTCATGTAAACTTTAAAAAATTTAAAATAAATAGCATAGAACTATATATATGCAGAGGGGTTTCAGTAATTTTCTCATAAGTGAATTTTCGTGGGCAATAAAATAACATAAAATAGCATTGTGTGTTAAATAACACATGGCATGGACATTTGTTTCTAAATATTCAATATGGATCTTTTTAATTTCAATAGTTTTAGAACACCTAAAACACATAATAATTGTTTTGCCAACATATATGAATTGTTTTTGTCCTAAGAAACGTATTCGAATTCAATGCAAGGTTGTCTTTGCGATGTACTTATGTTTTCCAAGACATGGAAAAAAGTTATGTAGAACATTAAGTGGTTTGATTGTTGAATAAGACAAGGTTAAATAATTGCCAACCATGTTTCGTACTGGAGGAAGGAAAAAGAAGAGAAAAATTGTTTAAAAATCCTCAATCAAAATCTTTAATTGCCAGCTAAGTCTTTGATGGAATGATAATAAATTAATAATCATTAACAGTGTAATTATTCTTCCATTGTGTGTAGCATATCTTCGGTAATGTGCAAGTGTCTTATTTTATAGAAGGAAATCAATTAGAAGACATTTTCATATAATTGAAAATAAGTTACGCACTCACGTAAAAGTGAATTGCACACATTCTATCTCAATGACAAAATGGGACACACACACACACACATATAGTTAATTAAAAGTATATTGCATATACCATTGAAGAAAAATTGTATTGGCGTAGAGAGTTGGGTCTTAAGCAAAGTTTAGATACCTTAGCAATACCAGAGTAAACATTTTTCAATGGGGGTAGTTTCGGTAACTGAAAAAAAAAAAGGTGAAATCGCCTGAAAATTATATGGAAAAAAGAGGTTAAATTTATAGCAACAAACCCATATCGCAACATAACATCCTTAACAGTCCATTGATTTTGTGGTTACTTGATGTGTCACGTTGCTTCTTCCTTTGTTGAAAAGATATGATTTTGGCTAATTCTATTCTGAAATCAAAGAAGAAGAATGAATAACAACGTAGATAGAAAAAAAATGTAGAAAGATGACAAGAAACTCCGATGAGTAAAACAAAAGTCATTTTTTCATTGTTACCTTCCTCGCACTTTCATGTATTGTCTTTTATGTCCAACCCATTATGCAAAATTCGTTTTATCAAGCACATAGGGGAATTAAAATTAGGGAGAATACATTTGTTTGTGTGTGTATACTTTTATTAATGGCTAAAGTATATTTTTGATCCTTTATGTTAGCATCAATTTTCAATTTAGTCCTTTATGTTTGGAAAGTACACTTTTAGTCCTTTTTTGTTAACACCGTTAGTTTAACTTAACGGAAAATGTTAACTTAACAATTTTAAATGGTTATTAAATACTGAAAAAATGTTCAGGTTAAAATATTTGAGTGTAAATATTCTTATATTTTCAATATTTATCATTTTTGGTCTAATTTCATTATAAAATAATTATTTAAAATTGTTAAATTAGCATTTTCCGTTAAGTTAAACTAACGGTGTTAAATAAAAGGACTAAAAGTGTACTTTCCAAACATAAAGGACTAAATTGAAACTTGATTCAAACATAAGGGACCAAAAGTATAGTTTAGCCTTTATTAATAGAACAAAAATAAATGATCTAATAGTTGTAATTGAGCAAAATTAAGATTCAATTTGGAAATTAAAAATCTCGTACAGATACCAAAATCAAAATTGAATAACATATACTATCAACAAATGAGTTTTCCCTTAAAATTATGGTTCATATTTCATATACATCTTTGCAAAACACACACCAACTTATATAGTCCCCTCGTTGTCTATTATAAATGTTTGAATCATTTATCTAATTTAATTAGACTATATCATTTATCTAATTTAATTAGACTATTGATGTCAATTAAATTAGTTAATATGACATGTTTTTCTTAAAAAATGTCATGTTTTTAAAAAACTATTAATTTTCCTTCACTCTCCCGATTCCTCTCTAAATTAATTATTGCTATGCGAGCATCATCAAAGAGAGTATTTAGTACAACAAATTGACAAAAATTAAATGTAACCCGTAGATTTTTTTTTTGTATAAATGACAATTCATTAAAACGAGATAAAAAGTACAATACAATGCTACAATCTTAAATAAAAAAAGAAAAAGGAGCATAAAAACTCCAATGTAACCCGTAGATTCAAAACAAGAGCATCCCGAAGTAAGCTATAAATTATGCATAGGTGAGAGTATAAGTAAATTTAAATTAAATATCTATGTAAATAAAATTTAAAAACTCCAATTTTGACATTAGTTGGAAAAGATCATTTGATGAAAAGAAGTGAAAAATGTTTGCCGTACAAGAAAAATACATGCTACAATAAAAGACTTATAGTCTAATGGTATTACGTCTTTAGACTATTGAGTTAACATCTACCCTTGAATTGGAAAAAAGAAAAAAAAAACGCATAGCACACAATTAGTAGTTTTTTTTTATCCAAATAAATTAGTCCGTAATACAAAATCTAGTTAACATTTTTAGATTGTTATAACAAAACCTAAATAAGTCACTTGCAAATTATTTTACATAAATTTATCTTCTAAACTTCTAAACTAGTTAATATATTTCATTAAGTAAATATATTTCACCTTTTTCATAGTCCTATATATATTTTTCCCTCTGTTCCTAAATATAAGATCACTTTAAAATTCAATTTGTTCTTAATTAACCCTATCATGCTTATCTAAAATAACAAGAGAGAGAGAACCTGGTGTGTGTGGTTGAGTGATAAGGACTCATCCACCCTTAATCAATTGTCTAGTGTTTGATCCTTGACGTTGGGTATGGAGAAACATTAAATCTCCCAGACCAGCTGTCTCATCCATTGAGGTTTCTACAAATTTGCGGGGATTAGTCTCTCACTTGTCAAGTGAGGGGATACCTTGATCATGGATAAAAAAAATAACAAGAGAGAGAGTGAGGATAAAAGTATATATTTAAGATAAATTGATAATATTATTTGTAAGTAACTAATTTAACTAACTTTTTAATATGGTCAAGTTAAGAAAAGTGATTTTATAGTTAGAATGAAAGAAAGTACAGCACAACATAAAGCATGTTGTTTTTTTTGTTTTTTGCCAATAACATAAAGCATGTTGTTACTTGGAGGTAGACCTGAAAGTTGGTTGTTAGAGAGTGAAGAAGTTGAAGAGTGAAGAGAGAATCTAGTAACACTCGCTATCTCAATCTCACATTCTCACTGACTCCTTTACTAACTTCACTGTCAGCCAACATGTCATGGTCTGACACACAAATGAAGAACTTGCCACCTTCTTCTCCATTATTTTTATTTTTCTCACTCCATTTCCTTCTTTTTAACCCCATAAAAGCTTCAGATTTTTCTGTACTTCAGCTTCCAACTTCCGGGTCGGTCTCTACCCGCTCCATTCCTAAACGGGTCTTTTCTGTAGCTCACTATGGTGCCCAAGGAAATGGCCTTCATAATGACACCCAGGTAAATCATAGTTAGTTATTGTGTCCAAAAAAAAAAAAATCATACTTATTTATTTCTCTAACTTTACCTTTCATGTATTTTGTTATTTGCTTCTCAACAAGTAGCATTATCTAAAGTAAGTTTTTTTTATTTATTGAGTTTTCATACTTTTGGGGTGACATCATTACTAATGATTTATTAGTACCCATGAGTTATAAAAGTATGTTCTTTAGCCCTGAATCCTGTCACTTGTTAAGTTTTGTTGCAGGGTCTTATACTAACTAAGGTTTTCTGAGAATCTAATGCTACATGGGTATCAGGGTTGTGTGGTAATTTTGCTCAAATTCTTAGCTGCAGTTTTTTACTCAAAGACATTGTATGAGTGATTCTTGAAATAAGCTGTTCTAAATGTAATTTTTTCTTGTTTTGCGGTATGCCTTCATATGGTGTGATGAATGTACCTTAGATTTTCAAGAGTTTACTAGTTGATTTTCCTGCTGTTGAGTTTTTTTTTTTTTTACCTGTTGGTAGTATGCAAGAAACTTTTTTAAAAGAAAAAGAAAATTGTCTCTATAAGGTACCAATGTTTTTAATCATGTCTTTTTTCAGGCATTGGAAGAAGTTTGGAAAACTGTTTGTGCCATGTCTGGACGAATAACTATTCTGTTCCCACCTGAGAAGGAATTCCTGATTTATCCAATTGATATTGGGGGGCCTTGCAGATCTAGGATCACTTTAAAAGTATGCCTTAATATTACATAATCTATGTAGACATTCTAGTTCAATTCCAGCAACTACATCTTACAATAACCTTTGTTTAATACTATTTGTAAAGATCTTAGGTACAATAGTTGCCCCCAAAAATCCCAGTGTCTGGGATGGTTTGAATCCGAGAAAATGGATTTACTTCCATAGCATCAAATATCTCACTGTAGAAGGTGGAGGCAAAATCAATGGAATGGGAAAGAAATGGTGGGACAGATCTTGCAAGACCAAACCATCAAATGTATGTGTCAACCTTACTATTTTAAGATTTGCTTCTCTTCTTCTTCTGTCAAAACAGAACTTTTATGTTTGAGTTGTAGAACTCTTAAGTGACACTGAATTTTCTTTGGCAGCCATGTCGACATGCTCCAACGGTTAGCGCTTCTCCAACAATTTCCCCTTGATCATTTGCCTATCATCAACTGAATATAAACCTAGTATTTACCCTGCAGGCCATTACTTTCCATAGATGCAAGAATCTGAAGGTTAGAGGACTTGTGATCCTAAATAGCCAACAAATGCACATGACATTCACTAGCTGTATGAGAGTTGTTGCATCAAAACTCATGGTTTTGGCTCCTGCTTCGAGCCCTAACACCGATGGAATCCACATTAGTAGAACAAGGGGTATAGAGGTTAAGGAGAGCTTAATTAGTACAGGTGAGTTGTAACATGTAGGAAAGTTCTACCTTAGCTTTACATCACATAAATAACTGTTATTGGTCATCATGAGCTGAAAGTATCCTGATAAGTTTTTGCTGCTTAGTAACTGGTTGAGTATGACATGCTTGTTAATTTCTAACTAGTTTTTTCAAATTAAGCCGGTTAACAGTACTTTTATGGTTCTGTCAGATAGATTAAAGAGTGTCAAGAAAATGCACATGCAAATGCAAAATAAACAATGATTAACCAAATAACACCATGTTTATCTGTAGTTAATAATAAAATGGGGGGCATCATCTGTTACAATCTTCTGTTTAATTTCAGGCGATGATTGTATCTCGATAGTCAGAAACTCTTCGCGGGTGAAGATCAGAAACATTTCTTGTGGTCCAGGCCATGGTATCAGGTGAAAGTCATGTACTTTTCCTTACCCACTGAGTGTGCTTTAAGACATTAAGAAGCACCAACATGTTTCAGTAATACCAAAAGCATGTTAAATAATACCAAAAACTTGTTCTTCAGCATTGGAAGCTTAGGGAAATCAGGGTTATGGGAGAAGGTACAAGACGTAATGGTTAGTGAATCTTATCTTCATCAAACTGATAATGGGGTGAGGATCAAAACATGGCAGGTAAGACTTCTGTTTACAAGATTGAAGCACCTTCTATTTCTTCATTCACAATCAACTTAGTCTGATGATTTCTTCACTAGGGTGGTGATGGTCTTGCATCGAGGATTACTTTCCAGAATATCGTGATGGAGAATGTGTCTAATCCTATTATAATAGATCAGTTTTACTGTGATTCTCCGCATACCTGTGAGAACCAGGTATGATGCTCTTACTACAAGGAACTATCTTTGGACAAGTATTTGATTTCATAAGGCACACCAATATATCCATAGTCTTCACTAACTAACTACTCCCTCTAGTCTTTATTATAAGACACTAACTGACAAAAATTCTATCCGTATTATAAGGCACCAATGTCTGCATTAGTTGCTCTTTTCCTACTTTACCACAGTCATTAATGGATGTCAAAGTTGAAAAGATTAAGATATAGTATCATTTAATGAAGGATAAAGTTGGAAAAATGATAAATACATGTCTAGATTTAATGACTCAACAAGCAATCTTTGCTTTGTGAGAATTGGTAGTTAGTGCCTTGTCATAAGTACCAAAGGGAGTATTGTTTTGCCTTTGATACTGCTTTAGAACATGAAACTTTGTAACAACTCAAATGTTAACATCCATTATGTCCAAGTGAATACAGACTTCAGCTGTGAAGGTGGAGGATATATCCTTCATTGGCATCAAGGGAACTTCAGCATCAGAGGAAGCTATAAAATTTGCATGCAGTGATTACTCTCCTTGTGAAAGATTATATATGGAAGATGTTTTCCTTACACTAGGCTTTGAAGGAAACATAAGATCATATTGTTGGCATGCTCATGGCTCTGCAAATGGTCAGATTTACCCTCCTCACTGTTTTCCAGAGATTAGTAATTTTCTCAGTGTTAACAAAATATGGGAAGACTTGGATTCTCTTGTTCTATCTTCCTGAGCAGACCCATTTTGTAAAGAAAATATGATTATGTAGTATATGGCTGCCTTTTGTGTGACCAATTCATCAGCAACAAATCACAAGATTGTACACGTCGAAAATTCCAAGCCATACCAAATAATCTTAGCTAATTTCAAATCACAAATACATACTCATGCTTCCAATAAATATAAGTTTCACTTTGGTGAAAGTGTATATCCTAAAATATCATCTTCATTTGAGCTTTTTTTTTATAACATCTTCATTTGAGCTTTGTCTAAACAATAATTGCATTTTTTCCAGCGAATTTCACCCATTGTTTATTATAGATTATTTGTCACATTCTCTTTAATCTTCTTTTTTCCCATGCATTCTCTTTCATATTAATTAATAAGGGTATAATTAGAAAGGAAATCATATTCCTCACATAATTATTATTTTTAACTGATTTTATTGGTTTTATTTATAAATGTAGGTTAGTTTTTTTTGGGATGGGGGTGTACTACTTTACGCCTTCAACTGTTTAACATATAAACAGGTTGCATATATTTAAAAAAAGATTCGGTTGAAGTTCTATTGTCATGTTCCGCAAAAAAAAAATGTGTTGGCTATTAAAAATTTAGACATTGAACATTATTATTATTAATATTTTAACAGCAAAATGTAAAACAGCTCCATTTTAACATTTTCAAGGAAAAATCGCACCAAAAAATAATCCCGAGATAAAATTGCTCTTGACAAAATACTTTGGGGACAAAATATAGACCATCAACCCAAAATTAATTGAGCTGATTAATTGTAAAACAATACATGTGTATATCTTTTTCAGCGGGAATTCCAACATTTGGTCACAAAATTGTAAGAGTAGGCTGTAGCCCCTTACGTCATATACTCATACCCTACACTCCACATAATCTAATTTCTTTGTACCCATGTGTATATTTTAATTCTGAGCAAAAAAATTCTGTATATTTTAATCTATACCAGAGTCTCAGATTTGAATTTGGGCTTATATAATAGAGTTCTGGCCCAATTCATCTTCAAAAGCCCATCTTGTTTTTTGTGATTTATGTCCTTTCTTAAATCATAAATGAAACCCATATTTGGATGATTCCTTTCCTTGCGGCCTGTTTGAGTTTTCAGAGGATTGTAATAGAACCAAGATAAGTGTTTATGAGATGCAGTGTATTCTTTTTATTAACATTCAGTTGTGTTTTTATATCTTTCATTGAGAATAATATATATCTCTTTAAGGATAGGGAAAATTTAACTCTTATGACTGTGCAACTCAATCCCAAACTTTTTACTTGGCTAGGACTGATTCCCTCATCTTTTGATCATTAAAAGATATAAAAGTTTTGGGTGTGTTTAATTAGCTAGGCTTGTAGAAATGTAACTTTTAAGATAAACTTATTTTTTAGTCAGGTTGAAAATAAGAGTGATTATGTGATGAGATTTATGTTTAAATTAATTGTGAAAAAAATGATTTATTTTCCCATTTTACTTAAAAACATGTTTGGACGATTATAAGTTGAAAAGAAAGTTGAAGATGAAAAAAACAAAAAAGTAAGTTAGAATTTGTGTGATAAACAAAAAAGTAAGTTAGAATTTGTGGGATTCACAGTATAAAATAATTATAAGCCGAAATAAACTACTTATTTTAAATAAATCACTTCAAAAAATAAGTGTAGTTAAACATCTTAAAAACACAGTGTCCTTAAAATAAACCACTTTTTTTCAAAATAAGTAGTTTATATGGGCAAAATAAGTCCAACCAAACACATACATTATTCTCCTTATTTACACTCATACCTTAAAATAATCATCATAATCATCCCAACTACATAAGAAGAATAATAATGATTAAAATAACAGTTTTTTCAAGGTATGAGAAATTAAAGCTGAATGATCTTCTTGAGAGAGAGGAGCTCAACGCGGACAAGAAAACACTCCATGAAACCTTGGTTATTAGGCCTTTTTCCAAAAAATAAAACAAAAGAAAATCCGTTGAGTTGAATAATTTCAATTTGAACATAGAAGAACGAAGAAAGCATAATCAAACCCCACACACCCATAATGCCGATTCGTGACATATTTTTGGGTTTCAAAAGAATCACTCTCTCTGACTTGTATCCATCCACATGTAGAAATGATTGAGACATCCCTCTCACCAAAGATAAGGTCCTAGTCACTCTCAAAAAGTGTCACGAACGATGACCAAAGATAAGGTCCTAGTCACTCTCAAAAAGTGTCACGAACGATGTGGCTACACTACAAACACAAAAGGAAAATAGTATCTGGATTTCTTCATAAATGTGGGTATTTTGTCTCTATATGCTCAAGTTTAAAAAACTAGAATTAAGAAAACTAATGGTAACTTCACATCTTCATTAATTTATTTTTTAAAATGACATTTGTTTTAAGTGACAAAAAGTATGATTCATTTTGGAACTTTTTTTGCATGGATGAGATCGACGTTTCTCATAAAAATATGAGATCGACTTTGGTTATTTCTGCACGTCTATAAAAAATTTAGGTATAGATACTCTGGATTAAAATATAAAATATACATTGGATTTACTTAAAATAATCTCCTTCAGTCCTTAGATATAAAGTATTAATAACTGAATTAGTTAAATTAATTTATAAGTGCGTGATAAACATATAAGAAGAAATATAATTTTTTTTTCTAAGAGTGACCTCATTAGTGAGTAAATGAACGAAATGATAGTAGTGAAAAAGGAGATGAAATTGATATAATATATTAAATCAATTAAAGGTGAAATGGGAGAAATTCGTTTACTAGTGAGAGAAATCTACATAGAATCTTATAAAAAAAAGGACAAATGAATTAAAACTTTAGAACCTTATATAAATATATACTCTCTCTATTCTTAATTATAAGACTCGTTTTTAAATTTCAATTTATCTCTAATATAAGATCGCTTTCTAAATTATTCTAACTTTTTCTCAATTTAACCGTACAATTAATGATTTCTCAATAATAAATAAGTAAGAGAGAATGTTTGTGTGTGTGAATAAATTTATATGGTCATAGTGAACTAGTAATATCATGTGATAACAATTAACTAAATGAATATCCTTAATTTAATCAAATCATATAAAATGATATTATATTTATGAACAAAATAGACGTGGAAACATGCTAATAACTTATCAAGGGCTTGGTTTCAGCCTGGTCTACATACTTTTGACTTATTTAAGCAAGACCTCGTAGAAAACATCAAAACAAGCTCCTAACATAAAAGCTTATGTTATTCTAAATAAAGTTCAAGTTATTTAGGCTAACATGATGAATTATACATTACTTTTTGTAATTTTATAATTTCTCAATTACATATGTATCCTCATGTCAACATATATCATGATTGCCGATTGGCAAGAAGGTACTTTTGGACTATTTTAGGCATAGGCCTGTTTATGTTTAAGCCTGTTTGGTGCCCTGGTGACCCAATTATTTGATAAATCAAGCATCAAAACATGCTTCAAGTCAGGCCTAACCCGCGAACAAGTCTGGTTAAAAGCGGCCTATTAATTCTACAGGTTAGGCTTAAACCATCCTACCACGAAATAGGATAGACTTGTTGTGGATAAGGTCATACCTGGCTTGTTTTCATTTATCGGCATGTATATATGATATTTTAGCCTCTCAAGTTGGTGTCAAATTTATGCCAAATAATGGTGGAAAGGGTGCATGCATGTATTTAATTTGCACAATTCCATGGATGGGCATAATAATTCCTGTACATGCTTGTTTTGTAATGGTGAATTCAGCGTACCTTATTTATTTACATACATTGCATGGTGCATTCAAATTCATTGACAAAACCAACCATAAAAAAAGCTAGGGGGAAATTTTGCTAAAAAAATTTTCTATTGCTAAATTTATATTGTCCAAAGTTAATTCTAAATTTTATTTAGAGACCCATATGCAACCTATTTTCAGCAAGTGTCATTCTTCTTCATACTTGTGCAATATATATGTTCAATTTACAAAACTGAAAACATTTACACAACTAAATTAAGAAAATCTTGCACTTGCTGAATAGATTTAATATATCCACTCAAGGATTTTTTTTATCAACATCAATATGGACTAATTGAGTTCTCTATCCACAACCAAATGTTAGGTAATACAATCCCCCCATAAATATTAAAACTATAGACTATTTGAGGGTACATTTGATCCTAAATATAATACATATTTTTAATTGTTTTCAACATTTTTTTCAAAATATCCCTATGAACGCATCCCAATAATTAACAATAAACAAGTGAGAGAGGATAAAAGTAAATGGTTATGGTGCATTAGCTAGTAGTATTAAAGAATTCAATTAATTTAATTATTAACATCTTTAATCCAATCAAATTAAATAAATATGTCTTATACTTAGGAAAAGAGAGACTAAACATTTTTATATGAAATTTTTGGGAAAATTTTCCACAAAAGAATTTTAAGAAAAAATGTAAATTAATGAGAAGAGTGACACATGAGTTGTCATTTTGCGGGCATGTGCAATTCGTAAGGCGCAAGAACAAGATGGATTTCTATTTATATTTATATTGCTAAAATAATTGCGCCATACTATATGTCTTTATATTTGTTGACTTTGTAACGTATCTTCAGTCCTCTTTACACTCCAAAATCCAAAGTCGGCAAGATGTGTATGAACCATAAATTATTTTCATGCATAGATTTTTTCATCTGATAATTTCATGCATATTTTAATAATTGAATATTATGGGTACAGCTTGTGTTAGTTGTCACTTGTCATCTTCTTTACACACAAAGTAATTAATTAATCGAGCTAGCTAGCTAGACCACGTTCCACATGCCCCTTGGTATTGTTTAATATTGTATAATATCCAAGTCAACCATGCATTGACAATACATATCTCTGGTATATAAGCTTTATGTATCATCAAGCACCTATATACACAGGGCTTGAAGTTTCAAGAAGAGATGGAGAACAAGAATATGGATTTGAAAGAAAAGAGGTCAGTGGTGAAGAAGGAGGAAGAAGCATTGTCATCAAATATAAAAGAGGAGGAAAAGAAGAAGCCGACTTTGGAGATTACGACCACGGAAGACATTAATGCAAGCGCAGAAGCTTTCATTAACAATTTCAGGCAACAACTTTTGATTCAGAGGCTTCAATCCATTGAGAATTACGAGCAAATGCTTGCTAGAGGCCTCTAGCTAGCTAGCTTCTTTTAGGCATTTGGATTTGGATTTAATATGAGACAGTAATTGTTATAAGGAAAGCAAAGGTCTTTGGAAGAAAAAGAAGGTGCACAAGTCTATCCTAATTATGTACCAGAAAAGAGACTTGATTTTATCTATCTTCTATTGAATCCAAATATGTCATTTAATATTTTTGTTTATTTCTTTTATAACTGATCAGCGCATGATATGTCCTTATTTTTTGAAGTTTTTTTCCCATATTAATTATAAGGAAAGCTCAATTTCCCAATCCATATTAATTATAAGGAAACCTAGAAAACCATAAATACGAGAGTAATTTAAGACCGATTAGAAGTAAAACTCCCCTAATTATGCTTCAAACTCATCCTTAACTTCCACCATTGAAAATAAGGAAATCTAGTTGCCGCTTTCATGGAATATATATCAATATATGTTAAGGGGTTTGGAGATTCATGGAGACTTGGAAGGAACAAGATGGAAGATGAGAGAAAATGAGAGAGTTAGACTGAGTTTGGGGGTGAGTGTACAGTTACAAATCTAACCAAATGATCCCTAAAATTTGTGTCTCATGAGCTTCAACTCGAAGTCTTCGGTTGGGTATTAAGATTGAATCTATATTAGCCCAAAAAAATCAAAACTTGGTTGTCTAATCAGTGACACTCACCGTGAGGTTCACCGAATTTAAGATGTCAATTAAGTACAACTGGACCAATATTACATCTCTATCATGTTAATTACCTCAATAATTAAGCACATAATAACCACACAAATCAAAGGATTTATCAATCCATCATTAAAGACACGGTGAACAAGCATATAATATTTCTAATAATTTAAGTCACTTCAATAAATTTATAGAAATTTTGGGGGAAAATGATATATAGTTGAATTCACTAAAGATTTCTCCAATTTTTTTTTACTTTGCTATTATATATTAAATTAAATAGGAAATAGAAGAATTCTCATTTAAAATTTATTTATAAGAGCAAAATTGATTACTAATAATTACTTTTAATATTCTCCAAATTATTAATGACATCTTTCTCCTCACATCTTATACTAATCATCAAGATAAAGCACTCATTGGTAAGGGAAACTGAATAAAAAAATTGCTAGATATACACTGAGATGACGATACAATCATACTCCAAAGTCCAAACAATATATAGCTAATGAGTTGTAATAAAATATATATATATATATATATATATATATATATATATATATATATATATATATATATATATATATATATATAGCTAATGAGCTAAACCTTAGTTAGCCAAAACAAAAGAGGTTCATATAGCATAATCTAAATTGTATACTTTCCGATTTACCAACCCTGTCATATCGTCATATTGATTTGTTTGCATTCCACACACCTGCACATGTTTGCTTCAATTTAAAAACACATAACTTAGCTCGACTTTTAAGTTTTAATTAACATATTTCTCACACATGGATCAAACCAGAAATCAAATCAAAATATTATCTACAATGCACACCGACCATTTGTGTTATTGGAGAGAGAATGGAGCTAGGATCCAATTATGAGAGGTAAGATTAAAAATCGTATGCATAACACTAAAACTGCATAAATATTCAAAGGCGAAACTATACTCTCCTCTATATATCGATCTTAATCTTAACTGAAAGAGCTAGTAGCTAATTAGAGGGGCTTACTTTGTTCATAAATGTATGTAAAAATTTCATCACTTTATCTTACAAATTTATAATTTTTGTTCTATATATTCTTCTTATTGATTACACATATTAAGGTTTTTTTCATTTAAAAAATAATCTTCAATGCCAATCATTACAACGGGTGTACGTATTTGATAAGGAAAACCAAAACAATACACTTTCACCAGATAACTAATTGATTTTCTCAATTTTTGCAAAGAAAAAAAGATTCGCAATGAATTACACATAGAAACGCGTGTAAAATAGTTGAAAGTATATTGACAAGTTAGATCTTCTTATCCAATCCAAGTGGAAACTTACAAAAGGTAAACAAAATCACTTGTGTGGAAAAAGAGCTTGAACTACATGACAATTCCACACATTTTCCCTCCACATGATGCAATAGCTTCTGCATTACCTTGATAATCCAATGGAAAATGATTATCAAGAAAAAAAATGAAGCTATGATTCTTCTGACTTCTAAGCAATTTCAAGATAGTTCTCAACAAAATCGGATTATAAAAACATTAAATCATATTTTTCATATTGAAGCTACTGTAAATGAAAGTTTCACATCTTCCACAATTATTGAAGGCCCTCATGCAAAAAACCAACTAGCAAACTAACCCTAGAAGAAACCGATGGAACCACACACAAACCATATCACTTGTTCTAAACATGACAATTAAACTTAAATGGTTGAGTATAAAGGGCCAACAAATCAATTGAAAATGACTCAGTAAGAAAAATCAAGTGCCTGATCAGAATATAAAGAATTGAGAAATCAATTTTTTCTCATTATAATTAACTTTTAAAGCCATCATCACCCCTCATATAATAATATCATCATGATTCAGTGTTCCTTGATAGGAAAAAGGAAGAAAATATGTTTGCTTCATATGTAAAGACGTATTCAAACTCGAGACAATGCAAAATGGAGACGTTGACGTTTTTACTATATGTGTGGATAAGCCTTAGTCAGCCAAACTCAAAACAAAATGGTCGTTGTATCTACCTCTCCTTGGGTATCATCTTAATAGCATTTTCCATATCACTAAACTTATGATGGCGTACTACTAATTTGTTTTCATTCCACTCACCTCCACATCACCACATGGCTGTTTCAATTTAAAACTCTACCGGTACCACACACACACACACACTCACATATTATCTTGATATAATTTTTCAATTTAAAACTCTACCGTTCGCGCTCACCTACCATTGTATGTGTTGTTGCTGAGAGATGGAGCTAGGATTTGACTATGAAGATTTAAAAAAATATAACTTAAAAATTACATAATCAATTAATTAAAAAGTCGTTGAAAATAACTCTCTCCCTGGTCTTTAATAGAGGAGATCGTAGCTATTAGTTAGAAATGTTTGATTTGTTTGTAAATGTTATATCGTAACTCATTTTGTCTTCCACGATATAATATTCCTAAACCGTCTACATTTGAATTTGATTATCCCAAACATTTATCCAAATTTGAATTTAACCATCTACATTCGAATTTAAAATGTCTATAATTGAATTTAATTATGCAAATTTGAATTTAACCATTTTATGTGGGAAACTATTTCCGGGTGCCAAAGGAAACTTGGTGTGCCCAAGAAATGGAAAATGAGGAGCTTATTTAAACCAAACTGTTGAAGCAAATGGAAAGTGTCAACTTTCCCTTTTCTTCAGCTTCATTTAATTTCTTGCAACCAAACGGGCTCTAAGACTTTATCAATGTTGTTGTTTGCAAAAAGCGGAAATTTTGGGACATGATTGGCAACAAGCAAACGTGACGGAAGAAAGTGACAGGGAAAAATTGTGAACCTTGAATTAATACGTATAAGCATCAACAATAGTGGCAACGTACGTAATGAGAACGATACAGACGACATAATAAAAGTGGCAAGTGGGATCTCATGATGAAGCAATGACAACAAACAATAGATCAGCAAAAAGATCGATATCACTATTGACTACTCCCTCCGTTCCTAAATATAAGATCACTTTGGGGAAGTGGATAAGTTCCTAAATATAAGATCACTTCCTATTTTATCTCAAGTTTTGCCCAAACTACCCTCATACTCCTTCTTTTCATTGAAAACCCCTCCTCCTTTTAAAGTTAAGTAATTGAGGGGATTTTGGGAAGATCATGTAATTTTATTGTCTTCCTTAATCTCCCCAAATTAACCAAAGTGATCTTATATTTAGGAACGGAGAGAGTATATGAATAGTATAGTAATCGACCAAATGAGTACAAAAACAATAATACAACTAATTTATCATTCATAATTTATAATTTTGTAAACGTAACAACCACTGCAATTATTTACATATCAAATTAAACAAACCTAAAACCACAAAAAAAATAATACCCACTTAAATAGAACTTGACAACTGATGAATATAGGAATTATTTTATTGATGATTTGAATCCTTAAAGCAACTCATCATCATGCTAATCAACAAGATTAATTACGAAAAGAAATTAAGACAAAATTAGGGTCAACCCTAATGAAGAAGGTGAATATTTCTCGAAATTGATCGTGTCGATATATATCTGAGGGAGGATTCTTCAGGTGATGATGCAGATATTGTTTATTCTCAAGGATGAACAATAGGTGGCTGAATCTGCATGATGGGGAGATTGAGATGAGAGCAAGATCTGGCAATCTCACCAGCCAATGGGATCACTGGAAGACTATCACAGTTACAAATCTCAATCATGAAACCATCTGGATCATGAAAAAAGAGTTGATCCACTTGAACTCCACTTTCCTCTACCATGGCCCTCACGTATGTCATCCCCATCTCCCTCAGCTTCTTCTCCACTCCTCCCATGCTCTCACACTACATTCCAAAACACACACAACATCACAATCATCAGATATAGGGTTTTGTTTTTGGATTTAATCATCACATCCCAAGTGAATTTTACAAAATGAAGTTGGGATATGCTCCATTGGTCCTAAATATAAAATCATTTTAATTTTTTTGTCTGTTAAGGAAACAAATTAGAACACTAAATTATAACATATGTCACATATAATTATCATAGTTAATTTATAATTAAAATAAATTAATTTTAAGGAAAAATAACTAAAGAGAATATAAAATATTAATTTTGCATTATTAATTTCGAAAAAAATCAAAGTGATCTTATAAAGTATAATTAGGACTAAAAGGAGTAGTAAGGTAATGTGATAGAGTAGTAAGGTAATGTGATAAAGTTTTTATTAAAAAAATACTAGTTCAATGGAAGTTTGTTCAGGTGGAATAGTTTAGGGTTCTGATTATGTGAAGAAACACTTTGAGTCCAGCCATTGAATCATTTACCCCTTAAAACATTCCAAACATAAATAATCTTGGGCATATATTCTCTTTTTCGTTCGAGAAAGTCAGTTTTAATTTGGTCAAGAAAAATTTCCAAATGAACATGATCAGCGCCGGTATAAGTATTTGGATTAGCATGTTTTAATTGATCTTATGAGTTTTGTGTCGTCAAACATTAAAAATGTGTTTTTTTCTTAATTGATTCTCTTTTGGAACATGTATAATATTGTACACCATCTCACCTGGAAGGATATGTGATTATCCTTTGGATTGATCACAGTCTTTTTAGGAAGATTGTCAGGATCTTCTGCCTGCAGCAAATGAATTCCAATCCCGAACCCAAATAGCCTTCATTAACATATACGCATGACCATGTTCACCAATCATCAAACAGTAAATAAAATGTAAGAAACTATTTTTTTATATAAAAAATAACAACAACCCTTTAACATGTTTCTAATAATTTGATTAAAAAATAAAGAATTACCAGGCGCCATCGAAATCAAAAGAGCCAGGCCTCCTGATGGGGAAGAAGCCAAGAACATTCTGATAAAAGTTGATGGATTCTTCCACTGATCTGCACACAAGTGAGATGTGGTTTACAGACTTCAGGTGCAGAGGATTTTCCGCAATTTCCTTCATTCTCTTTCTTTTTCCAAACGATATTACTTTCTGATTCTCTCCTTTTGTAGATCAGGTAGAGAGATAATCAAAGATTATTACAAGATATGTAATAGAGAAAATTAAGGAAGAGAGAATTATTCGAACATGAAGGAAGACCAGTGAGAGAAGATTGATGAGTGAGAGCCTTATTTATAGGGAGCAAGAAATTGTTTGCCACGTGCCAATAATATTTCCACACATGCGACATTGTGGATCTAATCTGCCACGTCAATCACGCGTTGCTTGCTGACTAGGACGTGGCGAGATTTGTGTGTCGGATAGTGCATAAGCCTGGGATGTGGACACGTCAGCTTAGATTTTATAAGTTCAGAAGTTAAACGTGAAAAGTACTTGTAAGGCTGAGAGTGAAGCTGGGGGCTTGGTTTGTTGAGAAATTTTTATACTATCTCCCGTCCTAAATATAAGACCTAATTGACTTTTTTGGAAAATTCTAGAAAAACAAAATATAAGTCAATTATAAATTGATTTACCTAATTTTTTTTCTTAAACTAGTTTATTTAACCTATAAACTAATGACTAATCTAAACATATATCAAAAATGTCATAATTTAATAACATATTTTGTAACCTTAACATCTCAAAGAAAACAAGTCAACTGAGTCTTATATTTAGAACCGAAGGGAGTATAAAGTGAGAATCCTTATATAAAGTTGGTGCACAATGTCATTTGTATTCTAACTAATCACAAATAGACACATATGATCTGATGTTGAATTTTTAATTTGATGTGACACTATAAAAATGTTAAACAAGTAATAAAAAATGTTTTACGTTCGATCATATATATCTATTTGTAATTAATCGGATCATAAATGACGACATGACGTGGTGCACTGGATTTATGGAGAAATTTCTCTAGTTTGTTAGTGTTGAAAAATGAAAATTGATATCTTAAATGAAATTGTCATTTTACTCGGAAAAAAGAGAGAGAATTGATGTTTCAGCTTGAACCCCAACCCAAAAGAAAAAGTGAGTGGATAATTTTTTTTTTGAAAAAATATAAAAAAAAATTAAAATCTACAATGAGAATGTAAGATTACAAAAAGAATAATGTTATGTTAGCTAACAAGTCTAATTACCCTAAATGAATTGGTCAAGGTACACGATAGCATCAAAGCTGTCATCAACTTGAATGTGTTTACTTCTTTGTGTTTTCTAAATTAGAAGGATGAGGTACATGTATGACTAAGAATTATAGATAGAATATGAATGTATCCAACTCATACTCTTCCATTTATATATAGAGATTACGTTAGGGGTGCGTATGGGCAGAGTTAAAGGTGGGAATTCAAGCCGGGGCTTTTAGACCCTAGCCGGCTTTTGGCGAGCCGACCCTGATTTTAGGACATTTAAAAGGTAATCTGGCTTGGCAGGCCGGCCCTCTAGGCCCTTAGGCTTCAAAAGGCCGGCCCTACGGGCTTTCGGACCGACACTTCAAGCAATTGCGATATATTTTTCCTAAAAAATAATAACATACAACAATTATTATTATATTAAAGGTAAATAAATAGGTATATTTTTTAAAAAAGATTAAAGAAGTTGTGTTCATGTACTCTGTGTCCACATGGATTCTGATTTGATTCAGTTGAATTCATGTTGATTGGTTAAGTTGACAAAATTTTTAATTCAGTTGTGTTCTACTTGCACAGTTCTTAACTTGACTATTACCTAGTAGTTCCTGAAAAAACCTGCCATTGGTTGTTATCCTATATATTTGAGCTGTTGTACCATGACTTTCGAAATCAAAGGATCTAAATGCTTGGATGAAATGGATTAGAAAGTTAATTAAAACTTTTCACATTGGGTTACCTGCATGGAATTTGACTCAGTTCTAGCTTGGACGATGATATTGGCAGTAATATATTTTCCCAATTCTATGAGAGTTGAATTTGCTTATTATAAGCTAATTCCCTTTCTGGATGATAATATATACTAGATGTTCATGGTCTTTTCATTATTATTGAGCATATTCCCTTTCTGTTTCTGGTCAAAGCGTATATGCCTACCATTGATTAAAATCCCATCAAACTAACTCTGATATATATCATTGAAATGCCGGCCTCTCTATCTGGTAATGATTTCAGTCTGCTAATCCTCTCCAGGGGACAAGTGTACTGATCTCACATTCTGATTTTTCTTTTGATTAGTTAGATAAATTAAAGTATATGATACGATGGTCAGTGTCTGTAATGTTAGGGGTTAAATTTTTGACGTTAATGGGCATGAAAAAAGTTGCAGCTTCAGCAAAGTTAAGGTTTTGGCTTTGGACGTAGAAGCTACGGAATGGAATCAAAGTTCTCTTTTTTTGGTCGAGAAAATAGAATCAAAGTTCTCAATTGAACCCTTTTTTTATTACATTATTTGTATCAGTTTGTTTTTTTGACGTATATCTATGCAGTGCTATGCCTTTGAGAAATTGCTTTACACCTTTGCTTGCAGGGATAATATACCACTGCGAAAAATGTTCAGCTTCATGTTCTTGCTCTCAAGGTTTTGAGAGAACCTGTGTATTATCCTTTATTTATTGCTTAATGATCTAAACTCCTGAAGGTTCAGATTTTATTTGTACAAGAGTCTGGGCATCATGATGGGTTCTATTATGTAAAAACTATATGAAAGTGATCTAAAAATATATGATGGACTAATATTACTGGTGGTACAGAGTGGAGAGAGAGAATCAGAGAGAAGAATGTTCTTTATTCAACAGAAAAAAACGCATACATTTGTTTGATCCAAGGAATAAATTGATTAAATCTTTGATTTGAGGGAGTGTATTTTTTTGAAAAAAACAAAGAGTAGGAATGTATTTTTAAGGAATTTATGACTTATAATTTTTGTATAAAAAATAAAAAAAGTGTATAAGCATTAATCAGACTTTTCGGGTGACTCTTTTAAGGCCATGACCCTTAGGGCTTTATACTATATTTGGTCTTTCCGGGTTGGCCCTTTTAAGACCCTGACCCTTGAAGGGGCGGCCTTAGGGCTTTTTTAAATAATTAAATTATAAAATATATTTGACATATTAGTATCTAATAAGTCTGTCAAGTCATCCGACTTAATAGAGTCAATGCCACATATGAGTATTTAACACTTCAGGGACTAATTCTTCTAAATAAATCAAAGTTCAAGGACCAATATCATCTCTTTGAAAGTTCAGGGACCAAGAGCAAAATGTGATCAAAATTCAGGGAACAAAAGTTAGTTTAACCCTTATATAATTCTACAACTTAAAATGTTTCAAAATAAGTCTAACACATAAGTAGTGAAATTTGAAAAGTATCACATGTCTTAGCAAATATCCATATTAATTATAAAATGGGTAAATCGAGATGAAAAATGGGAAACTATTATTATTTAGTGACCTATAAATATAAGATTATAAAGAATATATATATATATATATATATATATATATATATATATATATATATATATATACATCAAAATATTATAATGTTCACCAAAAAATCATAATAGAATATTAAGATGTGCGAAGGCCCAAAAATGATACATAACTATTGGTTAAGGAACAAAAATGATACATAACTATTTCAAGGTACACCAATGATACATAACTTTTACTATAGATCAAAAATGATGTTTTCATTAATATGACAATAAGATTACACATGAAAAGTCTAAAATGCCCTTATAAATCAAATAAATTTACTTCCTCACCCTTTCCTTCCTCTTTTCTTCTACCAAATCTCAAATCCTAATCCAAAACTTCCTAAACCACCATCAAACCTCACCACCACAACATGTTTGTGATCAAAAGAGAGGGGGATGGCGACGCCGTTGCGACAGAGTGCGGCGCGAGTTGCCGCAGTTGGAGTCGATGATTTTCTCAGGCATGGTGATGGCAGCGATGGCAGTGGAGCCCACGACGTGGCATTGTGAATGGTACAGAGATTTTTGTGGGATCTTGTAAAAATCCAGTAACTCGAATAAGTTGGGACGGAGTTCATTATACAGACGTTGCTAACAAAGTGGTGTTTGATAAAATCTCAAGAGGGGCTTTCTCAGATCCACCACTTCCCTTGAACAAGGCATGTTACCGACCATAAAAGGATTGCAAACTGGTTATCTCTAGCCGCAAGTGGATTTGGTTTTATTACATGACAGTATCACATAAAGGGATTGCAGAGGTGATTTGCAGAAATACTAAAATCGATGAAAATTTGCTGCATGTTAATTTTTTTTCATTTGTTGATCTCTACTTTTGGTTATGTTTGAAGTTATGAAGCAAAACATGTCATTTAAGTCAAAGAATAAACGAATAAAATGTGCGGGGGAGATGTTTTGATCTGCGGAACTTTTTTTTGCCAGAAAGGATAATTCCATTACTTCAAAAGCATTACAGCCAAGTTCATAAGACTTACAGTGATATGAAGGCAAATTACAAACTAATTAAGAAAAGTAAGGGAGTCTAAAACAAATAACATCTAGAGATAGGATTCAGCATATCCCTCTAACCACCATCATCATCGTGCGATATTTTGCGGAACTTCGGAAATACTAATAATGACTTTTATCTGAACTTTCAAATGTTGTTGAATTTTCCTCATTTTTTTGTTTCCTGGGCGGCTCAAAATTTCAACATCAGTGCCAAGATGTATTGGTTGTAGGCTTGATGGTGGTGGAGGAAGTTTTGAATTAGGATTTGAAATTTGGTAGAAGAAAGGAGGAAGGAGATGAGGAGGAAGGAAATTTATTTAATTTATAAGGGCATTTTAGACTTTTCATGTGTAATCTTATTGTCACATTAGTGAAAATATCATTTTTGATTCAGGGTAAAAGTTATGTATTATTGGTGTACCTTGAAATAGTTTTGTATCATTTTTGTTCCTTGACCAATAGTTATGTATCATTTTTGGGCCTTCGCCCTATTAAGATATAAGGCTAAAGTATACCTTTAGTCCCTTATGTTTGCATGAAGTTTCAATTTAGTCATTTATCTTTGAAAAGTACAATTTTATTCCTTCAATTCTAACACCGTTAACCAACTTAACGGAAATTGCTGATTCATCAAACTTAAGTGATGACTGTTCAATTAAAAGTTGACCATATCATCTACAATGTCGACCACATCATCCACACCGTCGACCACATCATCCTCACCGTCTATTTTCGCAAATCCAATTTCGATTTCTCCCCGTCTTCAACTTCTTACGCTGCGAAATCCCCACCTTTGTCGAAGAATCCCACAATTTTCTCCTCAAAACTCTAATTTGCTATTTTCTAACGTTAAATTATGCCTTTGGCCATTGGGCTTCTTTAATTCTTTTAGGTGACACCCAATTTCTCTATCAAATTAGAATTGAGAAATTGAACGCTCATTTGTTGGATGTGAGACTGGAGAAGTTGAGGAGGAAGGAGAGATTTTTGAAGAGTTTAGGGTTTAAGTATGGGGAGATGAAGAATGTGTGTGAGGTGTCCGGTGATTTTGGGAGTAATGTCTATGAATCTTCGTCAGAAGCAAACCGGTAACTCTCATCTTGTTGTTCATCTCTTCATTCTCTTTCTCCTCTCTGAATTAATGTTAATTCATAAATCTGAGCACATGAATACTGATAGAAAAACCAACAGTCATGATTCATTTTCAGATTTGGTTAAATTTGTAGTAGAAATTGTCATTTTAAATGTAAATAATTAAATAATTCTATTTTCTATTTATTAATTTTGTTTTGAATTAAAGTAAATAAAAAAACCAAGCAATTATGTTGGATTAATAATAAAATATAATTGATTTTTAATTTGGGATGATTTTTAATTGTCATTATTGATTTTCAATTGAAATGATTTTTAATTGTCATGATTGATTTTTAATTGGGATGATTTTTAATTGTCATGATTGATTTTTAATTTGGGATGATTTTTTAATTGTCATGATTGATTTTTAATTGGGATGATTTTTAATTGTCATGATTGATTTTTAATTGGAAGATTTTTTATTGTCATGATTGATTTTATTTGATTTATTTGCCAAGTCATTATTTGGGATGATTTTAATTGTCATAATTGATTTTTTTTACTCAAAATAAAATATTATGCCTCGTCAACTTTTAATTGAACAGTCATCACCAAAATTTGATGACTCAATAATTTCCGTTAAGTTGAGTAACAGTGTTAGATTTGAAGGACTAAAAGTGTACTTTTCAAAGATAAAGGACTAAATTGAAACTTCATACAAACATAAGGGACTAAAGGTATACTTTAGCCTAAGATATAATATAAATATGGGTAAAGGTGCAAAACTAGCCGCCGTAAATTTCAAAATGGACAACTATAGCACCCCTAAATTGGATGGGGCAAAACCGTACTTTGTAAATGAAAATGGTACAAAATTAGGCACACCGTTATGTTGAAGGTAACGAACGTTTGTGGTGGCGTGGGCCCCACCTTCATTAACCTACATGGCAGAATAATCAGCAAATGAGTTGATTCCAGGTTGGCAATTAGTGCCAAATCAGCAAAGCCCCAATTTCACCCACAAGAACCCTAATCCCCAATTTCGACTTTGCAGCCCAAATCGCCACCCCCATGCCAATTTGCTGTCGTGATTGAAACCAGACCCCAGATCATCAACGACGATGAATCCCTAGACACCAAACGAACTCGCGATGAGCGTGAAATGGAGGAAAGAAGCTTCGTCTTCCACGAATCAGACAAAGCATGAGGGTTATTTGAAGAGCTGCTCAATGTCCTCCACATCCAGCACCAACAACTACAAAAGGAACCCAGGTCCAAGAATAAGAAGTCAGAATCGCGAGGATGACTATGAAGGCCCCAAGTGATTCTGTCATTACGGGCTGCCTGCTCCACGTTGGACTTCATGGACGAATTGGAACCCTGGGAGGAGGTTTTTTGGATGCCGATACTATGATGATTGGACCGAAATTTATATGTTTAAGCATGTGCATTTGAACTTAATTAGTGTGATTTAATTGATATATTTGATCATTATTGGCATATATTATTGCACATGCTTATTGGAATTAATTGGTGAATATTAGCCTTTTTACCTGTATTTTTTAAGAAACCAAGGGTATTTTGGTCATTTTGATTATTTGATGATATTTTATTGTAGGGGGTCCCACGTGGACCCCACACACCATTGGTGGAGCTTTGGTGGAGCTTATGTGGCAAGGAGGAGGCTAGATGACAAGGCATGTGACATAAAGCAACAATTACCATTTTTGGTAAAAGGACAAAGACACTTTTGGAGCATCTTATTAAAAGAGGAAAAAAATGGCTCCAAGTTCAAATTCAAATTTGGAGTTGATGGAGAGCTTCATTAAGGGCAAAAAGGGAAGCATAATCACTTGGAGAAAAAAGAGGAACCTTTAGAAATGCATGGAGTCAAGATCAAGACCACATTCATCCTTACTTTTTACCAAATTCCGAAAATACCCCTCCTCCCTTCATAAACATAACCCACGGCCAAACCTTCCTTCACTACCACCAAAATATCTTTTGACAACTCATAATCACCACTTGACAGCTCATTAACTCCCTAAGTCAACTCATCATCTAACTAACTCACTTACTTAACCCTAACTAACTTCACTTTTGACACAACTTCCACTTTCACTTTCTCTCTCTTCTCCAAAATTCTCTCAACTCAATCTTCATCTTCTTCACCTTCTCCATTTCGTTCTTCATCTCCTCTCTCTCCAAAGGAATGTGCTTGTAGAAATTCAACATTTGGCCTCATGTATTTGTAATGTACTATTTTAGGTTTCAAGCTAGATGTAAGTTTTTGCCTATGTAATGACCTTGATTTAGGCTTGTATAGGTTAGAATACCTTGATTTAGGTGTTCTACTTAATTGTGGCTTGGAATCTCTCTTTTGTGTTTAGCTCATGAAAACCTAAAGCTATACGTTTGTAATTTCATGAATGTATTTGTGTGCGATTAGCTCCTAGTATGTTCATGGAATGAATGTTTTTCTTAGGTGCTTGATTAGTATCTAATGTTGCTTAAGGTATGAGTTCAACTTGAAAGAGCATTAGGCTTGGTTAACATAATTAAACTCTCTTAGATTTCTTAGATTTAAGAGATTTTGAGAATTTAGTTAGATTATATCAAGTGTAGCAAATATATGAGGTCCGATTAACCAAAAGCACAAAGTACTTTGGAGAGGGAGGTAATTCGCAATTCATCTCTTCACTCTTTTACATTCGGCTGGTAGATTCTTTTTGCTAAGATTTAATTAGTTGTAGACATAAAACTCACACTCTAACTGTTGTTAAATTGTGTGACTTAAATTGCCTTTTACTTGCAAGAATTCACCTAGATCGTGAGAAGACCTATACTCACCGCTATTCTCTTAGTGGATTAGAGTATTGAATTGTATTGATTAAATCTTTTAGGCGACAAAAAGGTTAAATCAATTGGCGCCGTTGCCGGTTTAGGTCAGATTCTTGTTAGTTTTAGGTTTTACTAGTCACAAATTTAATTTGTTGTACTTAGTTTCACATTCGGCTACTTAGATATTTTTCTGCATTCTGGACCTTGATTCTGTACATTTGAGACTGTTTTAGAAGTGTTAGACTGCTCTAGTTGGCCTTTTATTGCTGGACCGTGTTGCTAGACATTGTGTTCACTTTGTTCGAAATTTGCACTGATTTTTGCTGGTGGTTTTGTATCTGATTTTGCTGGATATTCTGCTTGTGCTGGTGGTTGTTGCTTGTGCTGGCGGTTGTCTTGTTGATTTGTTCTGCAGGGTAAAATTACTACTCATTGACATGTGCTGGCGGTTGTCTTGTGCATCCGATAGCGTTCATCCATCATTCTGCTTGAGCGGTTGCATTTCACTTCACTTTGCATATAGTTGCATGAGTGAACTTGTATGAACCCTACCACATCACTAGTGCCATTAAATAGGGAGATTAATAAGACCCTTAGAGAACTTAAGAAAAAGAAAAAACAAGAGAAGCAAGCTCATAAGCAACATATAGGATCCACATCAAATCCACAAAATTCATCTGTAGCGTCCAATCACACTATCTTAGATAAGCATTTCATCATGGCCGAAAGGCAAGAAGATCATAGGGAGCGTGAGAGAGATGCTAGAAATCATGAACATGAGCATGAGAGGCATGATAGGCGAGAGCAAGAGGGTGAACATCATTTTGATGGGGGTAGGCAATTGCATGATGATGATAGACCGATGAGGGAGTTCACACAATCATATGCATCATTTGCACCTCAAGGTTTTTATGCTAACCCGGCTAACTTTGAGATCAAGGGATCTCTTCTTGCTCATTTGCCTAAATTCACAGGTTTTCCTCATGAGGATGCTCACACACACTTGCTTGACCTCTATCATACTTGCTCCTCCATGAAGCCACCTAATGCTAATCTGGATGATGTGCTCCTTCGGGTTTTCCAATTCTCTTTGGAGGGCAAAGCCAAGGAGTGGCTCTTGAACCTTCCTACTCATTATGCCACTCTTTCTTGGGAGCAACTTAAGAAGGTGTTCTTGGACCGCTATTTTCCCATCTCCAAGATATCCAAGCTTAGGAAGGACATAACCGGTGTTCAACAACTTCCTCAAGAGTCTTTCTATGAATATTGGAGCCGGTTCAATACTTTGGTGAACTCATGTCCCAACCATAACATCTCCAAAGGCAATTTGGTCCAATACTTTTATGATGGACTTGTTCCCCAACTCAAGATGAGTGTGGATGCCGCTTCTAATGGCTCACTTTTCAACCTATCCGCCAATGAAGGATGGAGCCTCTTCTCAACCATGGCCTCTAATCACCAAAACTTTTATGGCCGTGATGCTCTGTATGGTGGTGCGCCTAAGGTTGCCTCTTTGAGCGGTGATGACAAGCTGTACAATTCTATTGAGAGGTTGACCGAGAGCCTAAGTCGGATGGACGGACGATTTGTGAAGCCTACCGCTTGTGTTGATGACTCTATGGCCTTGGTGGCTTCATCTTGTGATCACTGTGGCTCGCCGATGCACCTATCCTCCAATTGTCCATCCCATGAGGAAGTGGCGGCCATGTACACCAATGCTAGGCCTCAAGCCAAATATGATCCTTATTCTTCCACGTACAATCCGGGATGGAGGGACCACCCGAACTTCAAGTGGGGGGAGGTTCAAATCAAGCTGCAAATTCAAGCTCCTTCCAACCACAACAACAACCTAAGTGGGGGGAGGCAACTTCCAAGCTTCTAATGCCTATCCCTTGCAACAAGGCTATGGTTCATACCAAGGGAGGCCTAACCCTAATGCTCAAGGATATAGGCCGAATCAACAAGCCTATGTTCCTCCATTTGTGAGGAATGATGATCTAACTAATGCTCCGAGAAACAATATGGTGGGATCTCAAGCCTATGTTCCTCCATCTAGCTCTTCAACGTCTCAACAAGACATGATGTACCAAATGATGTCAAGCTTAATGGAGAAGATAAATGGGTTTGAAGAGAGTCTAAAGAAGCAAGAAAATGTCACCACCTTAGTTTCTCAAATGTTGAACAATAAAGCGGAGCAATATGCAAAGAAGGGAGGATTGCCTTCTAATGTGGTGATTAATCCACAAAACCTTCATGCTATGAACTTGAAAAGTGGAAGGCAATATGGTAATGCTTATGATTATGAGGAGGAAGAGGAGGACACACAAGTACCTTGCGAGGCCGAGAAGAGCATGTCAAATGAGGAAGGCCACACTAGCCTTCAAAATGATTTGGTTGATGATGGTTTGCATGTGGAGGCCGAACTGCCTCAACCCCTTGGTGATCTGCTTGATGAGGCCGAGAGCCTTCCTATGAAAAGTGATGAGGCAGAGAGCTCTTTAGAGGAAAAGAAGAAGGAAATTGCTCAAGGAAAGCTCAAAGTTGGAGAATCTTCTTCTCAAGATCAACCATCTACTCAACAAGGGGAGGGTTTCCCCAAAGGTATAATTCTTGACCCTAAGCATCTTCCTTTTCCTAATTCATATGTGCTTGCTAAAAAGAAACATAATGAACAATTAGAAAAGGAAACGCTTGATTTGTTCTCTAAGCTTGAAGTGAATGTGCCTATGCTTGTCCTTGTTAAGCAAATGCCTTCTTATGCTAAGTTTTTGAAGGAATTGTGCACAAATAAGAGAACTTTTAAACCCAATGGGAAGGTACATTTAGGGCATAATGTTTCGGCCATGTTTAGCAATGAGTTGCCTATCAAATGTGATGACCCCGGTGCTTACACAATTGATTGTCAAATAGGGAATCATAGGTTTGGTAAGGCATTGTTAGATCTAGGGGCTGCCATAAATGTAATGCCAAAGACTATTTTTGCAACCCTAGGATTGAAGAACATAAGCTCAACTAATGTGGTTTTGCAATTGGCCGATAGCTCTATTAGGAAACCTTATGGTTTTGTTGAGGACATCCTTGTTAAGGTGCAAAGTTTGGTCTTCCCGGCCGACTTTTATATCCTTGACATGTCCAAGGAAGCAAAAAGTGAGGAATCTCTCATTTTGGGTAGGCCTTTCTTGAGAACGGCCAATGCAATCATAAGCTTAAAGGAAGGTTACATAACCATGGAAGTGGGTGATCAATTGATAAAATTCAAGGTGTTTGAGGCAATAAAACATCCTAATACAACTTATTCACACCTAGGATTGCATTGTATTGATTCTTTGATGCATGAGATGGTTGATGAGCATCTTGATTCCTTGAGGATGAGCAGGATTGATGTTGATGCTTCCATGAGTTACCATGATTCTTGTGTTATTGAGAAATATGATGCATTTTTGCGAGATTCTAACATTAGAAGTATGCTGCATTCATATGTTGATCCTTGGCATGTCAAGTTTAATATTGGTGGAGTATATATTTGCATATCTTCTTTGCCTATCTACAACCCCTTGGAAAAGGGAGGTTTGTTCTATCTTGTTGATAAGGATAGGTTGGAAAGAATGTTTGCTCTCATGATGGATGATGGATTGCTTATGAAGGAAGACTTGTTTGACTACACCTCACAATACATCTTGGATTGGAAGAGCCGATGGAGGCATATACAAGGAAAGTGTGCTTTGCAAGAGAATTTCCATCATATGACTTTGAATGCACCTACTTTGCTTGATAAAGACCTTTTATACCTTGCTTTGAGTGGTGGTACTACAAATACCGAGAGGTGGTCGAAATGTACTCCTTGGACAAATGCTAATAAGGGGCACAATCTTGATTCATTTCATGATTCTCACTCGATTTCTATATCTTATGATGTTCCTTCACTACAAAAAACTCCTAACATCTCAACGGGTGAGAAACAGAACGTTTCAATGGCCAGGCACCGCAGGTAATGCACTACAGCGCGCGCCTCAGCCGCTGTATTTTGATCCGTGTCAAACAACGTCTCAACGGCCAAACACAGCCGTTGTAGTGCTGGTCAAAGCCGTTGGAATGCGCAGCCACATCCCATCCCAACGCGGCCCCCCACCGTTGGAAAGGAAAACCAAAAAAAAAAATTTCTCACTGCAACGGTCAGCCTGGCCGCTGATATGCAAAATGGGAATCCAAATTCTCACTGCAACGGTCAGCCTGGCCGCTGCTATGCAAAATGAAATTAAAAAAAGAGAAATTCCCACTGCAATGGACAGAGCGACCACTGAGTGTAATTCCAAAAAAAAAAATTAAAATTCATTCCAGCGGCCGGTGTGGCCGCTGGGATGGAAAAAAAATGTAAAATGCATTCCAACGGCCGCGCCGGCCATTGGGATGGACAAACAAAAAAAAAGATCAAACAAGCTTTCCAGCGGCCGCATCGGCCGCTGGGATGTAATACCCCATTAAAAAAAAATAACAAAATTTGAGAAACGTATAATCAATAGAATTTTCAGAAAATGATAAAAAAAATGTGAAAAATTGGAGAAGTAATGTGGTTCTGGCGATGTAACAAAGATGAAAGGAGAAGTAAAAAAAATGAGGTTCCTGGCAGAAGATCAAGAAAGAAAGATGTGGAAATGAAATGAAAGGAGAAGTTACTAATATAAAGGAGCACAAACGAAAAAAAACGAAAAGGAGAAGTTACGAACTGATATACAGGAAATGATAGAATGCATATGGAGAGAAGAGAAAACCTGGAAAGAAAGTAGAAGTTAACATATATTAACATATATTAACATTATGAAATAAAAGCAGAAGTTAGAGAAAGAAGGTAGAAATAGAGAAACCTGGAAACTTTGAATGAAATTTAAGAGAATGAGAATGAGAGAAGAATGAAATATGGACGCCAGAGGAGAGAATTGAAAGCATATGGAGAGAAGAGAAATCTCAGAACGCAGAGGAGAGAATGGAAAATGGACCAAGTGAGGGAGATTGAGGTATTTATAGGAATCAACTTTATATTCATGTTGTTTCATATCTGCGGTCAGAGTAGCCGCTGGGATGTGGTTTGGCAAAAAAAAAACGAAAAACAATTTATATATATATATATATATATATATATATATATATATACATTCATGCGTTTGGCACAAACAAAAAAAAATTCACATGCATGCCAGCGGCCGCTGGGATGCTTCTTCATAATAGAAGTTTGCACCCCAACGGCTAGAGCGGCCGCTGGGATGCTTCTTCATAATAGAAGTTTGCACCCCAATGGCTAGAGCGGCCGCTGGAGTGTGTTCATCTGTGTAAAAATTCGCTTTATCTCCCCTGCTCTATATATACCCGTCTTCAACAACTGAGATAGTTCATATCTTCTATTTCCTCTTATTACACCTCATATATGGATAAAACATGGATAAGCTTGCCACGTACAACTCCCCAATATATGGTTGGTCTCCAACAATTTTTAGATTTTGCATTTACAAGGGCGAGTGTAGATGGAAAAATAGCTTGTCCTTGTCCGAAATGTAGATTCAAACAGTGGCAAGCTAGAGAAGTTGTCTTTGAGCACTGTATAATGAAGCAATTTCCACGTAAATATGTTTTTTGGGCACAACATGGTGAGTATGACTATGCTGCAAATGTTGATGTTGGTTCAAGTTCACATATTGGAAGAGATATTGGTGGCACTAGCAATAATGTGGCAGAATACCGGGCAAATGAGAATGTTCAAGAATACTACAACGTATTGGCTACTCAAGAATGTGTCAATGAAGAAGATGACGTTTTGGGACCAGAGTCGGGTTGTTTGCAAAATGAAGTTGCTAAAACTTTCTTTGACCTCATGAAGGATGATGTCCCATTATATCCAGGTCATTATTATAAATTTGATTTTTTCTTTTAAATTAAACATACTTATGTGTGTGTGTGTGTGTATATATATATATTTTTTGGCCCGTATGTGTGTGTGTGTGTGTGTGTGTATATATATATATTATGTTAAGATAAATATAATATAATATAATATTATAAAACAAATAATTGGCATACTATTGTTCTATGTGCATAGTAGAATAGTATACAAATTATATAAGGCATATTATATTATATTTATATTTATCACATATTATTTCTTTATTATTATATTTATTACATATTATATATATCTATATTATACTTTGTTTTATTCTTGATGGCAGGTTGTACTGATTACACTAAATTATCATTTCTTACTAAGTTATATAGCATCAAATGTAAACGTGGTTTCAGCGATGCGGGGATGTCAGATGTTTTTGAGTTATTATCAGATGCACTCTCTAAAATAGAAGTTAAAATTCCTCCTACATTTTATGAGGCGAAGAAGACTATCACAAGGATGGGATTAAACTACATTAAAATTGATGTGTGCAAGTACGATTGTATGTTGTATTGGGGGCAAGATGCTGAGCTGGACAGATGCAAAAGATGCAATACACCTCGATATAAGAAGCAAAAAGAGGGGAGTCGTCGGACTAAGAAATTATCTGTGAAAAGCATGCGATATTTCCCTCTCCGACAACGATTACAAAGGTTGTATTTGTCGCATCAAACGGCAGCACACATGTGTTGGCATCATACAGAACCAAATATTGATGGGAAGATTAGACATCCTAGGGATGGTGATGCGTGGAAAGCATTCAATAGTAAGTTTCCAGATTTTGCTGTCGAACCTAGAAATGTGAGGTTAGGTATCGCTTCTGATGGTTTTAATCCATTCGGTGCGTGCAACCAAAAATACAGCATATGGCCTGTTGTTTTGATACCTTACAATCTACCCCCATGGATGTGTATGAAACAAAGCTCATTCATTCTGTCAACAATTATTCCCGGCCCAACGTCTCCAGGAAATGACATAGACGTTTATCTTCAGCCACTTGTACAAGAGCTAAGAGAATTGTGGACCGACGGGGTAGAGACGTTCGACAGTCGCACTAATTCGCTCTTCACTCTACGCGCTGCTTTGATGTGGACAATTAGTGATTTTCCCGGCCTCAACATCTTATCAGGTTGGAATACTCACACAGGAAAGGCGTGCCCATACTGTAATTTCGATCAAGAGCCCCTTTGCCTGACATATAGCAAAAAGTCGTGTTTCATGGGTCATCGACGGTTCCTCCCTCAAGGACATAAGTTTAGACGCCAAGCAAATAAATTCAACGGAAAACAGGAGCACATGGATCCGCCGCTATTATTGAATGGTTTTAATATCTTTGACCAAGTGCGTGATTTAGAGGTTGAATTTGGAAAAGAACCGTCATCGAATGAAGAAGACGAGGATCGCAATGATGAACGCCGCAGAAGGCGACGAAAAGCACCACGCAGAATTGGACCAGCGCAACAATGGAAGAAGAGAAGCATATTCTTTGATTTACCTTATTGGAGGGATAATGAGTTGCGTCACTGTTTGGATGTCATGCACATTGAGAAGAACGTGGGAGAAAATGTACTATATACACTTTTGAATGAACCGGGAAAATCAAAAGACCATCTTGGGACGAGAAAGGATCTTCAAGAAATGAGGATACGATCGGACGCTTGGCCAGATGAATTCGATAGATATCCTCCAGCCATATTCAGTCTAACAAGAGCGAAAAAACAAATGTTTCTCTCGACACTGAAGAATATTAAGGTTCCAGATGGTTATGCAAGTAATATCTCAAGGTGTGTAGACATGCATAATATGAAGATTTCTGGGTTTAAAAGTCATGATTATCATATCTTCCTCCAACAATTCCTTCCTTTAGCAGCTAAACACACATTGCCGAAAGAGGTGACAACAGTTTTGGCTGATCTGAGCTACATATTTAGGCAGCTTTGTGGGAAAGTGCTGGACAGAATCGAACTCGATAATTTGCAGGAGAAAGTTGTAATGACACTGTGCCATATGGAGATGATATTTCCTCCTTCATTTTTCACTTCACAAGTTCACCTCATTGTTCATCTTATTCATGAAGCAAAGATGGGAGGACCTGTGCACTATCGTTGGATGTATCCAATAGAGAGGTGAATAAACTTTGTTAACTGCCAATATATGATTAATTTGTTTTCCACTTTATTTAAGTAATTCTTTTGTTGTTGTAGGTACTTGGGGAAATTTAAGTCATACGTAAGAAACACAGCTGCATCAGAGGGTTGTATAGCAAAGTGCTACACAGGAGATGAAGTTGTGACATATGTCACGCGCTATTTTGATGATGCAGAGATGTCTAACATTGATAATAATAATCCCCCCTATGTCTCATCACCTTCAAACACATTATTCCCTCCAGTTGACGGTAAGCCAGTAGGAGCTGGTCAGATGTTTTGTCTCAATCCTATTCAAAAAATGCAAGCACACAGACATGTGTTGACAAGTTACTCATTTTTGGAGACGTATCGTGAGTAAGTATTATATACTTTGAAATTGCATCAATTCGTTTGTGATTTATTTATTTTGACCTTTTAATTTGATTTTTTGTAGTGAGTACCGAGCACTCATCAGGAGGTCACTCAGGGGTAAACGAGCAGGATCTTCAGCAGCTGTTGTGGACAGAATGGTCCACCGTGGTTTCACAGATTGGTTTAGGGACACGATACCCACCAAACCTAATGTGACCCCAGAAATTATAAATTTAGCTATCGGTCCTCTCGATCATGCTTTAAGATATTCAGCGTATAACGTCAAAGGTTTCCACTTCAAAACTGTCGCTCGAGATGGGGGATCTGCGACTCAAAATTCTGGAGTATTTGGTACATTTGGAACAAGAAGTTATGCTAATGCACATGACACTGAGATGCATGAGGGAGATGTTGCATATTACGGAAAACTCGTTGACATTATTGAAATTGCATATAACGGTCATCGCCCTGTGTATCTCTTTAAGTGTGATTGGGCAGATACTAGGGGACAAAGAGGAAAAAAAGTTGACGAGTTTGGTATCACATCTGTTAATTTCTCTAGGCTCATCCACACAGGGGAATCATCAGATGATGAGCCTTACATTCTTGCCGATGGAGCACAACAAGTTTATTACGTTGATGATCCTAAACACAAGGACTGGCACATGGTTATTCATGTGAAGCCACGTGACCAGTACGACATGGGCGAGGAAAGTTATGATGCAACAATGGAAACAACTCAATTTGATGCACCACAGAATTTGGAGAATCTCATTTCAGGAGATGATGTGCCCATACCTTCAATTCGGGAGGAAGAAGACGGTGAATGATATTGCTTTATTTCACAATTATGTAATCAAGATTTTTATTTTTTCTAATTTCAACTATTGCACTTATTAATGTGAGAATTTCATTTGCCTTTTTCATATTTATATACATTTAAATTGATATTATATATATATATATATATATATAAACAATAAAACAATGAAACATAATATATATAATATTATATATCCAATCCTTTTTAAAAAAAGGATTTTACTACATCCAAAACATAATTAAAGTTCAATTCAAAATTAAAAACCAAAAGGAGCCGAATGATCTTGTGAAGATCTTCTCTAGCGTCGACCTTTCCCCTTATCCGACCCACCACCACTGCGCCTGCGACGTCGTCCTTCTTCAAACTCCGCTCTCAGCTCTGCCAGATCCCGCATCTCTCGCCTCAGTTCGTCCCTGTCACGCCTTAGCTCCTCCCACTCTCGCCTTATCTCCTCCCTATCCCGTTGTCTTTCTTCCCTAAAACGCCGTTCTTGCTCTTCCCTCTCCCGTTGTCCTTCTTCCTTGAGACGCCGTTCTTGCTCCTCCAGTTGCCTCCGCACACGATCCTCTATCTGCTGCCCCTCGTAAGATTGGCTCTGAGTGCCATTGGTACTGCCACGCTCAAAAGTCCTACTCCGTGGACCATAAACTTGGGTCAGTGTAGCTCCAAATCCTAATCCTGGCACTCGCCCGGAATGTTCACGGGCGCCGATGGCAGCACGAAGCCTCGCTATGACATCAAATGGGTCCATAACTCTTGCATCTCGATCATACTGATCATTGTCTATCCCTTCTGCATCTGCGAACTCCCTTGCAGCTCGATCAATTATTTCCTGCAAAAAAACACACACATTTTCACGAAGAATTGAAGAAACATTTATAATGCATATATACATACAAAACTGACCAACTCATCTTCTGCATATGCAACATATGACCCATCAGCATGTCTGCGGATTTCTAACAAGAAATCTCTGACTATCTCATGAGTGTTTCTCCCATGCTCATGACCGTCTCTAAGCTGAAATTAACAGAAAGTGAAATTAAATAATTATAATCATAAAAACTACATTAAATAAAATAGATAGAAATTCTAATTCTTATATATATCGCATGTACCATGTCGCCAAGAATGACAGAAAAAGGACGAGAACCGGCAGTATGCCGAACCACTTGGCATTTACGGGCCTCTTTGCCTGCTCTGGATCTCTCCTTACCCTTTGGACCATTACAGAGTACCACATATCTCCCCCAATGTTCTCGTGGTACGCCAGGAGGGCAATCCTCAATAATCTCAGACTCAGGACGATTTCCCAGTGGATTCCTTTTATTAAAATACTCATTTCTCCTCGTCTTCCACCCGTCCCCTATTTTCCTAATACCATAATTCCTCACAGCCTTATTCTCCGGGACATCAAATTTTTTCTGCAGAAAGAAATCAAATATTAATATTAATAATATATATTAATAAACGTATAATTAAATTGATTAAACATTAAAACTATTAAAAGAAAATTTAATTAAACAATTGCTATTAAGTTTGTTGTACTTACTTTGACAATATTCTCCCATCCATGGGCACGCTTTTCCTCAGGCATCTCTTTCCAATCATTCAGATCAATTGGAAAATAATTATAGTTAGTCCCAACATCGCGACAAAACCTATTGAATAGGTTACCCTCACTTCCCATAGGTTGACCAGTCCTGCTAAAGTAGTCAAGCAACACCTTCTCATATAGTGGAAGGTGATGGGTGTCCCGGACAGTCATCCTTCTTCGAGCAACCGTACCACCATGAAAATCTATAAAAATAAATTAATTGTAAGAAATAAAAAAAAGTAATACATTACAACAATGCATAAATTATTAAATTATTAATATTCAACTAAATGAAGAAAATAACATACTTACTTTTAACTCGAACCATATAACCTGCCCCGCTGGTAGTGGCCCTCCCCTAGTAAATGTAGTCTGAGGGGGGGGGGGCAAAACTCCTCTGCTCTCCTCATTATTATTGTTTCTTGACTCCTCATTGCCCTGCTCATCATCTTCATCCTCAATATTTCCTCCTTCCTCCTCATTGCCCTGCTCATCATCTTCATCCTCAATATTTCCTCCTTCCTCCTCATGTCTACTCCCTTCATACTCATCATTTCCTTCTCCCTCCTGTCTACTCTCATTATCCTCATTATTTCCTTCTCCCTCCACATGTCTACTCCCTTCAACCTCCTCCTCCTCATGATGATAGTACTCGCCCTCCCTCATGTTTATGCTGTCTGCTTGTGGTGGAGTTGCTCTATCATTCACACCAATTATCCTATCCCATAGCTCATTCTCGCTCAAATAACAAGTATTGCCCAACAATGGAGGAAATGACACATTATCAATATTCCAAGCTGGCTCACCCTCAGCAGAACCAGAATAACGCCGCCTATCACCGCCGGAACCAGAAGAAAGCCGCCTATCACCGCCGGAACCAGAAGAAAGCCGCCTATCACCGTCGGAACCAGAAGAAAGCCGCCTATCACCTTCGCCTGAACCGGAACGCCGCCTACCACCTCTGCTTGAACCAGCAGAACGCCTCCCCCCTCTGTTTTCACCTTCATCATCACGCGACATTGCAAAGCTATATAACAATGGTGATGTATTGGAGCTATCCGAAGATGGTGGGACCTGTTCGAAGGTGGACCATGGTAGAACCTGCGTTGAAGTGAAGAGAGAACGCGGGGAAGTGAAGAGAAAATCCGTTGAAGTGTGATGGCAACTTGCGGTTTAAATAGGCAATTCACATCTCAACGGGCACTTTGACATCGCAACGGTCAGTTTGACCGTTGAGATGTGAATTTATTTTTTTAAAAAAAGAATACATTGACATCGCAACGGCCACCTCGACCGTTGCGATGCCAATCCATTTAATGGAGACCATCTCAACGGCCACATTGGCCGTTGGTGGCCGTTGAGATGAATAGTTTAATTTTTTTTAAAAAAAATATATTTACATTGCAACGGTCACCTGACCGTTGCAATGCCAATTTAATTAAAAAAACATCTCAACGGTCCACTTGGCCATTGAGATGTAAATTTAATTTAAAAAAAAAACAATTACATCCCACCGGTCACTTTGGCCGTTGAGATGGTGATGTGAAATTTTAAAAAATGCATTTCTATCTCCTGCAGTCTTTTTAAAAAAAAACAAAAACTCACACCGCAACGTTCACCGCGGCCGCTGCAATGTAAGTGTAATTTAAAAAAAAAAAATAAATCCCACAGCAACGGTCGCTGTGGCCGCTGGGATGTGGTTTTTGTGGGCAAAAAAAAAATCTTCGTTGACTTGCGAGTTATTTTCAGCGGGCGGCTTTAGGCCGTTGAGATGGCAGCACATGCCAGCGGCCATTAAGCTGACCGCTGGAATGGGGTCGTTACAAAGAAGTCCTTTTCTTGTAGTGCTTCTAAGCATGTATATTTTGATTTTCCTTGTGCTCCACTTTGTTTATCTTTGCATACCTACAACCCCTTGCAAGAGGGACGTTTGTGTTATGTTGTAGGTACATTTGGTATGCATAAGGAATAT
This sequence comes from Mimosa pudica, assembly GCA_029929735.1. Lineage (NCBI taxonomy): Eukaryota > Viridiplantae > Streptophyta > Magnoliopsida > Fabales > Fabaceae > Mimosa > Mimosa pudica. The sequence continues at coordinate 6,832,285 of JAKELP010000027.1, forward strand.
TGGGAAACGAAGGGGTCCATGATGGAGATTGAGGAGATTTCAAGATTTGAGGGAGTCAATTTGGACTTAATTAAGGCCGAGAGGAATCTCAAGAAGAGTTTGGCATGTGCTGCATCAAAAGAGGAAGTGGACTATTCCAATGGCAAGCTCTCAAAGGAAGATTTAACAAGGCTTGTGATTCGGTTGAAGATGCTCCAAAGGAACATTGAGTTGAAGGGCAAGGCTTTGGAAGGAAATATGAGTGAACCTTCATTACTTGGTGTTCTTAAGAGGAAAATTCAAAAGTTTCTTTTGAAAATACAAGCCCATGGAAGAGCTAGGCGCCCAAAAGAGAAGAAAACAGTTGCAAATCTTACAAAGTCCACTTCGAAGCTTCCCAACCAAGAGAAGTCCGAAAGGTGCAAAGATCACGTTGTGCAAGGGAAGCTTCGAACCACAAATTTTGATGGTGGCCGAGAATACCTCAATAAAGGCCACACCACAAAGTTCTTCAGAGAGAACTTCAAGCCTCCATAAGAGGTTGTATCTTTCCTTCCCTTACCTACTTTTAATCGCTTTTATTCTAAGTGTGGGGGAAGATGTTTGATAGTAAAAAAATAGGATTTTGTTTAGGTTTACGTTCTAGTGTGTTGTTTTAGGTTGTTAAAAAAAAATTCACTAGTGCTTGGGGATGCCTATTTGCTTCCGGAAGTCTCACTGTAGAAATAGAGGTTCTTGCATCCGCAAGCGTTTTTGCTATCGGAAGCTCTCCACTTAGACTTTGTTACTTAGGATCAGATTGTGTTCATTTTGCTTCCGCTATGGGATGCGTTCTTGCTTCCGCAAGCGTCAGTGCTTCCGGTAGCATTTTTGCATTCGATAGCGACTTCACTTAGAATCTAGATCCAACCTTGCTTCCTGTAGTATTTTTGCTTCCGGAAGCATTTTTGCTTCCGGTAGCACTTTTGCTTCCGGTAGCACTTTTGCTTTCGATAGCGAGTTCACTTAGAGTCTACGACTAGTTTGGCTTCCGATAGCATTTTTACATCCGATAGAGCCTTAACTTAGAAAATCTAAGTCCAGTATTGCTTCCGGTAGCATTTTTGCTTCCGGTAGCAATTTTGCTTCCGGAAGCATTTTTGCATCCGATAGCGACTTGAGTCTAAATCCAGTTGGGCTTCCTAAGCATAAGTGAGTAAAAAAATGTATATAAATTTGTGTTAGGTTATGTTTAGTGTTAGTTTGTGAATAATACATGCATTGACCATTTGTATGCTTGGACTGCCCGGCCTTTTATGTTGCTGCCTTGCCTTTGAAATGCATCTTCCTACTTGATTTTCTTGGTCCATTGAGGACAATGCATGCTTTAAGTGTGGGGGGTGTATTATGTGCTTAAAAGTGGTTTAATTCAAAGTTCACACACTTAATTTTTGGACTACATTGGCATAATTTTGTAGCAAGTTTGACTTGATCATGACTCTTGAAAGCAAATGGAATTATCCTCTAGTGTGTAAGTAGAATTTTTGGAATGATTACTTAGGGCATTGCATGGGGCACTTTTAAGGTATAAAAAGGATGTTAGTTTCTCAATTAACTTTTCTTAGGGAGGAAGTGACTAATTAGAGTAAGCCATAAACGTGAGAAGCCTCCAACCGAATTGAGTGGGCCAATAGTCTACTTGACCTCCTAGAACTTGTCCTAGCTCTTGTTCAAGATCACAATGCATGACATGATTGAAAATGAAAGGGGCTTTTCATTTCTAAACCCTTTTGACCCAAACACAAGCCAACCTAAATATCCTTTGATTCAACCCCTTTGGGCCATTCACTTTTCTTTTCTACCACCTTGACCAATGTGTGAATGAGTGACTATAGCATATGTTTGCATTTATATTAGTATTGTATTGATGTATCTTATGAAAAGCATGCTACATGAGTGAAAAGAATAAAGAGGCCGAGAGCCCTTGAGTGAAAAAAAAAAGTGTGGCCAAAGGCCAAAGAAAAGAAAAGAAAAGAAATAAGGCCAAAGGCCTAAGAAAAGAAAGTACAAAGTGCTTGAGTATGCCAAAGGCATAAGAGTGTAAAGAAAAATGAGAGAAGCACAAAGTGCTTGAAAAAAAAGAGAGATGTAGCATGCTTAGTGGAATTGTATTCGTTGTATTGCATGCATATGTGGTGGTCACTTGTTCATATTATTGGTCATTGACTACCTTCCATCATTCACCATTCATTGTTAGCCTTCCATCAAAACCCTAAAGTCCCCTAGATTTGGTTGTGTCATGCATAAAAGTGGGTGGAGAACTTAGAGCTACTACAAGCTTATGGTGAGGTCAAGTGCATTGAGCCAAAGAGTGATCACAAGACCCTAGTTAGGCATTTTTCCTAACTTGAGTGAATGAGTTAAACACTTAATCCGGTGAGGAAAATCTCAATTGGCACTCCTCCTTAAGTCTAGTTGCTTGCTAAACTTGCATTCACTTTGTATTCTTAGATTTGGCCCATGCGAAGCTTTAGGGAAAGGTTCAGGAAGATCAACTTGTACTCTATGACAATTCCAAGTGCCTTCACTATGCTTAATGATTGAGTTAATCTTTTTATATGACTTTGCCCGGAGTGCAAAGATTAAGTGTGAGGGATTTGATTGGACCGAAATTTATATGTTTAAGCATGTGCATTTGAGTTTAATTAGTGTGATTTAATTGATATATTTGATCATTATTGGCATATATTATTGCGCATGCTTATTGGAATTAATTGGTGAATATTAGCCTTTTTACTTGCATTTTTTAAGAAACCAAGGGTATTTTGGTCATTTTGATTATTTGATGATATTTTATTGTAGGGGGTCCCACGTGGACCCTACACACCCTTGGTGGAGCTTTGGTGGAGCTTATGTGGCAAGGAGGAGGCTAGATGACAAGGCATGTGACATAAAGCAACAATTACCATTTTTGGTAAAAGGACAAAGGCACTTTTGGAGCATCTTATTAAAAGAGGAAAAAAATGGCTCCAAGTTCAAATTCAAATTTGGAGTTGATGGAGAGCTTCATTAAGGGCAAAAAGGGAAGCACAATCACTTGGAGAAAAAGGAGGAACCTTTAGAAATGCATGGAGTCAAGATCAAGACCACATTCATCCTCACTTTTCACCAAATTCCGAAAATACCCCTCCTCCCTTCATAAACATAACCCACGGCCAAACCTTCCTTCACTACCACCAAAATATCTTTTGACAACTCATAATCACCACTTGACAGCTCATTAACTCCCTAAGTCAACTCATCATCTAACTAACTCACTTACTTAACCCTAACTAACTTCACTTTTAACACAACTTCCACTTTCACTTTCTCTCTCTTCTCCAAAATTCTCTCAACTCAATCTTCATCTTCTTCACCTTCTCCATTTCGTTCTTCACCTCCATGGCTACCATAACCTCACGCCTTCCTCCATCCTCCATCTCCATGAGCAGCTAGACGTCCTCTCCTCTCTCTCCAAAGGAATGTGCTTGTAGAAATTCAACATTTGGCCTCATGTATTTGTAATGTACTCTTTTAGGTTTCAAGCTAGATGTAAGTTTTTGCCTATGTAATGACCTTGATTTAGGCTTGTATAGGTTAGAATACCTTGATTTAGGTGTTCTACTTAATTGTGGCTTGAAATCTCTCTTTTGTGTTTAGATCATGAAAACCTAAAGCTATACGTTTGTAATTTCATGAATGTATTTGTGTGCGATTAGCTCCTAGTATGTTCGTGGAATGAATGTTATTCTTAGGTGCTTGATTAGTATCTAATGTTGCTTAAGGTATGAGTTCAACTTGAAAGAGCATTAGGCTTGGTTAACCTAATTAAACTCTCTTAGATTTCTTAGATTTAAGAGATCTTGAGAATTTAGTTAGATTATATCAAGTGTAGCAAATATATGAGGTCCGATTAACCAAAAGAACAAAGTACTTTGGAGAGGGAGGTAATTCGCAATTCATCTCTTCACTATTTTACATTCGGCTGGTAGATTCTTTTTGCTAAATTTAATTAGTTGTAGACATAAAACTCACACTCCAACTGTTTGTTAAATTGTGTGACTTAAATTGCCTTTTACTTGCAAGAATTCACCTAGATCGTGAGAAGACCTAGCTCACCACTACTACTTAGTAGTTGAGTTTAGAAATTATTGATTGACCTTTACGACGACATTTAGGTGAAATCATATGACCAAGTAAGTTTCGTTATTGTGGTTGATGCTCTTGTTTATGACTGCACTTAGTGTTTGTTAAAAGGTGTAATGAAGTATGAATTTTGGTTGGAACATAATGGAGTAAGTGGTTGTGAAATGGATTAACAATACGTTTTGGTTTTGCAATGCACTCAAAGGTGTTTGATTAAATGTCCAAGAGAAGGAATTGGTTGAAAATTAAAGTTTGTGCAAGGTGACTATAGGTGTTCGATAAAATGTCTAAGAGACTGATTTTTTTGAAATTTGTTAGTAGTTGCTGGTCATGGTTGTTGATTGGTCATATCTACTCTATAATGTGTTCTTAGTTGAAGTTGTTTGTATCTTTGACAGGAGGAACATTGTGATTTCTTTGATTGGCACGATAGTAAGTTTGGGCAAAGGGAAGTGAAGGTCATAAGGATGCTTCTTGAGGAGACTGAGATGATGCATGGAGATGTTGTTGATGATGGCTGTGATGATGGAAGAAGCTTCTTGGAAGAGGTTGACGCAATTCATGGTGAAATAAGGAAGTTGAGGAAGAGTCAAGAGGTGAATGCAAAACAAGCAGAGAGGTCTGAGTTGAAGTTCAAGATTGCAATGGGTGCATTGTTACTGTCATGGGTGTTTAAATTGTTTTGTACCCTAGGCAAACCTTAGTTGGTTTGCACTGTTTTGTAAGCCATAGGGCAATGTTCTAAAAACACGAATCTGGTTGTTAGTAGTACACTTTGTGGGATCAGTATTGTTGTGTATGTAATCGTTGCACTTAAATTAGTAATGTTATATTTATTAATCTATATTTAGCATTTGTTAACATTAATTTATTCTACATAGTCATAATGTTATATTTATTAACTTCAAATAACCAACAATACTCATAATGAAAGGTGTGTACAAAAGATTAATAAAAGAAAAAGCTATGTGAAGTGCATCAAGTTAAATGGTCTTAGATGCCAAAAATAGATAGAGTTGGTGGTAGACATAACCAACCATACCCATATTCTGTGTGCCCAAAAAGACATAGCTTGCTTCCAACAAAACATAGAATCCAAGCAAACTTTAATTACATATAAAAAGGAGGTCCAAAACACCTCTACAAAAAGATAATCCAAATTACAAGACAAACTCAAGCTCCCTCATGATACTTCATGCCGGATCTTGTCTTGGAAACCATGTTATCCCTTTGTCTGAGGAGTTGACGAGTAGTGATGATCCTACTTCCACATTCTTGGAGATTTGGTGGGTGGATTGGATTTGATGGTGCAGCTAGTGGTTGCCTAATCGGAATCTTCCTAGTAGCCTGGCTGTAAGTGTGCTTCTGAGTGTTGGACTTTGCCATCCTCATTGACCTCTCATTTGGAATGGAGAATTTCTTTCTACCTTGGTACTGGTCCTCTATCTGTGCAGCCGCGGGTCCATGTTTAAGGACAGTCTGAGAGGGCTGGGCAGGCTGCAATGACATGTACTATATCATAAGTTTTGATGAGGACTAAAACATGAAAGAACATAATGAACACATAGGAAGAATTAGATGGAAGTTAAAAATCCTAAGCTAGAACACTATCGGATGCAAAATCACAACCGGATGATTTAGAGCAAAAACAACGTAAGTAGTGCTTGCGGATGTAGTACACATCCCATAGCGGAAGTCAATTGAACACTAAGTCTGATCCTAGTTAACCTAGTCTAAGTGAAAAGCTTCCCGTAGCAAGAACCTCTATTTCCCAGTTAGACTTCCGGAAGCAAGTAGGCACATCACCAAGCGCAAGTGAATTTAACACTAAGCCTAATCCGAGTCTAAGTAGAATAGCTTCCGATAGCAAAAACGCTTCTCATTGCACTTGCTTATATTACTCTGTTGGACTAACATTTGTAGAACGAAACTTTTACTTCCGGTAGCCAAAATCCATCCGATAGCAAGTATATATCATACATATTCAGCAGCAAATACGGCACTAAAAAAGCAAGAAGACAGCAGCAAATTCAGCCAATTATTCATGCATGTGCAGTCAGCTAATATACTCACATTGTATATGTAACTCTGAGATTTTTCATCATACATTACACTCATCCCCCCTGACCAGGTGGTATGTTTATGCCACCAACTGGAGCCCTACGAGAGGCAGGCCTACGTCTTGAATACACATTGCTTTCAGTCGGATTGGTCCTTGACTCTTGAGTGGCAAGCTGAGAGGATGGAGGGTTTGTCACACTTTGAGGCTGCGGCTGAGATGAATGAGCTGATGGAGATGGGTTGGTGATGATTGGTGGCTGCGGTGGAGTTGGATGAGCTGATGGAGGTGAGTTGGTGATGGTTGGTGGCTGAGGTGGTGGAACATCAGCAGCCTGAGCACTGGTAGAGCATGATGTCACACTTGTAGGAGCCTAGTACAAAAGATTTAGGTAGCAGAACTGAGAATACACTAAGCATATATAATAAAACTGAATTGCCATGTTCATTCGTGTTGTTGATATTTTTTAAAATAAAGACATTTGGCAAACAATAATTACATTCTGAAATTATTCATAAGCAAAGGCACATACACATTTGGCAAACAATAATTCTGAAATTCTAGCACATAATTTTGAGCAAATTAAAAACACCCCACAAGAATCAGCCACATATAAACTCAACTCTCCTCTCCAACACTTATTAGCATCACAGACAGAGTCCATTACTGGTAGTGAAACAAAGTTTGAACACTTATAAAAGAGAAACAAAACATACCTCTTTAAATTTCTTGCATGTGCGCTTGTAGTGGCCCTCCCCTCGGCAGTAGCTACATCTGTGGATTTTACCTTGAGTGGATAATTTGTCCGGCATTGTCCTTGGATGCTGAGCGTTTTCAAATGATTTTTGAACTGCAACACCCTTTCTTACTCTCCTATCAATTTCTTCAGTGCGCACTCTTTTCTCTTTTGGTCTTCCAGGCTGGATGCAAATGGGAGGTGGAAGTAGGGGTGCTCTGGTGGCTTATCCCAAAACTTGACACCTCTCATGGGCTGGAACTTCTTGGCATAGCTTGCTATGTATGTGGCCTGGTGATAGTATCTCGATATGAATGTTGTTGGCTCAACCCTCGCATCGAGCATTGCACATATTGCATGTTGGCATGGGATGCCAGTCAAATCCCATGCCATACACGAGCACTTCTCAGACCTTAGATTAACCGTGTGCACATTTCTCCCTTCTCTTATCTCGTAACCCTCAGTGCCACTGAAATCCACTTGACAGCCTACAGCCAAATACCGGTTAGCCTCAAACAACTCCATACACTTGGGACTGTAATCGGCTTTCCATTTACTGACAATACTCTCACTGTCTGCCCATTTCTTGTACATCTTCATCCTTATACCATCAAATAGCCTAATCACAGGCAGAAACCTCAGCTCCAGAATCCACGAATTAAGGCACTCAGCGGCATTGTTGTCCATAATCCAACACCTACACCGGGGAGTAAAATATGCTTGAACCCATGTGTGTGTTGGATATTGCATCATATCCACAGCCGCTGGCTGACTTCGCTTAGACATTAAGTCCAAGTTTTCCTTGAATTCTTCATCAAAAGTACTCCAAGAACACGCCTTAAACCGATCCTTCAATTCTGCCCCACCATTTCTTTTGCTCCAGTTTGCAAATATGTGTCTTGCACAAAGTCTATCCTCCGCAGCTGGCAAAACATCAGAGATAGCTTTTGCTAATCCCTGTTGTGCACATAACAAATACACCCAGAGTTTAAAGATAGTGAATTCTGCACATAACAAATATCATCAACCATAAAAGACACGTGGAGAGAGAACTCCAAACCTTCTGCATATCGGACATCATCGTGACGGTTGAGCCAGAATCCAAAGATAGTGAATTCTTCAAGGCCAACATGAACCATGTCCAGTGCTCCTGATTTTCCTTTTGCACAAGGGCAAAGGCTAGTGGGTAGAGAGCATCATCGGCATCCCTTCCAACAGCGGTCAAGATAACTCCATGTGCACTTCCCTTAAGGAAGGTCCCATCCAAACCAATGATTGGTCTACATCCTAGCCTCCATCCGACCTGCATAATTGACAGGGAGTCAACTATAGCGTTTATAAACATAACATTGCATGTATAATCATAAATGACAGTTAATTAGAAACAAACCTTGACTGCACTAAAGCACACGTACAACCTTCTAAACACCCGTGTTTTTTTACCATCATCATCTAACTCCAGGATAACATCGCTGTCTGGGTCATCTCTCCTCAGTTGCTCACAATAGCCCTCCAACTTAGCAAACTCATCCTTAAAGCTACCTTCCATCTCATGCCTTATCTTCCTCTTGGCCCTCTTGCATTTGTGAATGCTTACAGACACCTTGCGTTCACGTTCAAGCTCCATCTTCATCTCACTGATCTTAAATTGAGGCGTTCCTTGCACCTTATCCTTGAATAAATCTGCCACCCATGTTGCAGTAGCTCTAGGGTTTGGATAGCATGTTGTACAATTATGCTCCAACAATAGTGTCTTGATTACAAATCCTACCACATTACGGGTCTGTGACGCATATACCCTAAAGGGACATCCCTCTTGACACAAGTATTCCATCCGCTTTTTGCTACTCCTCGCAACCCTTAGCTCAAACCCATTAGTGATTGCATAAGTGTCTACTGCCTTTTTTAACTCTGCTTTATCACCAAATGACATCCCCACGGTGAAGGCAGGATCATCCCCAAGTCGGCGATCTCTTCCTTCACTTGGAGTTTCAAAGTAGTTGTCCTCATCAACACCAACATCCTCTTGCTCACTTGCTTGGCCATCAACTTCTGTTTCCACACTTTCATCAGTGTCAGAACTGTCACTCTTTGCCGAATAAGATGCATCATCACTTGAGCATTCAACTTCACGGATGTCATCAAACTCCTCAATTGATTCTAATCTCTGCGTCACCTCTTCTTGCACCACATCCTTATTCCTCTCACTTTGAACCTCGTAGGAACAACCACTGGAGTCCATTTTCTTCCTTGCAAAGTAGTCATTGGCCTCCGAGAGCATTCGCTCAAACGAATCATCACTAATCTCAGGCTCCACATCGCTGATTTCAGGCTCCACACTGACCATCTTACCCTTCCCCTTTGCATCCATTTTTTCTGCAACAAATAAATTTATTAATAATCATCATCTCAGCACAAAAGTTGTTATAACATCATCATTTCTGCAAATTAAACATGAATCTAAATAGGGCGAAGGGGCAAAAATAGCCACCGTAATTCTCCAAATGGACAACTTTGGCACCCGTAATTTCGATGGTGCAAAACCGTACATTATAAACCAAAATGGAACAAATTTAGCACTCTTAAACAGAGGTGTTAAGTTTGACCGTTAGTTGACTGAGAATGGTGATTTGACATGATGATGTGGCGAAATAAGGAATTATGTGTCACATTGCATATGACATGGCAAAAAAATAAACATAAACATGTCATAATGGGGCCCACCCTAATACATATGTTAACTAAAAATAAAATAAAAACAACTTGATGCCCCAACAAAACAAAACACACTAACATGCCCCAATAAAACACAAATATAACACACACAAATTTCACTCAAAGAAACATTAATCAGAACTTAGGCCAACAAAAAAATCAGATCTAAGAAAAAAACCCTCAACACATAACACAACAAAAACTCCATCATCACCACCGGAATCCGCCGTTCACCGCCCGACCGCACCGCACAATATCCACCAGGCCTTTGAACAACGGCAACCTTTGCTACAAAAATTCGTCGTTAGCAGCGTTGATGACAAGGAGGGGCTTGCGATGGTGAGCCGAGGGAGAGAGGGTTGCGAAGCATTGCCCGACGGCGGAGAATGTGGTTCGGCGGCGGGGATTGGAGAAGAAAAGGGAGTGACGGGGGATAATGATGGTGCTTGAAGGTGAGAAGGGATCAGAGATGGTCCGATGCCTGGTGTGAGGGGGGAGAAAGATTGATGTTAATTGGATGTTAAAGGTGGGGTTTTTAAAACTACACGTGGCATACTCTGAAAGGTGATGTGGCAGGGCTTCCCAACGTGGATTTATTTTACTTGCTGATTGTCATGCCACGTAGGTTAATGAATGTGGGCCCCACGCAAAAACACACGTCTGTTAGCTTCAACTTAACGGCGTGACTAAATTTGTCCCATTTTGGTTTATAGTGTACGGTTTTGCACCATCGAAATTACGGGTGCCAAAGTTGTCCATTTGGAGAATTACGGTGGCTATTTTTGCCCCTTCGCCCATCTAAATAATAGAAGTTCAGACAACAAAACCATCACAGTTCAACAACACATCAAATTTCATCACCAACTCAGCCATTGTAAGCAACGACATAACCAATCCAGAGCTGTCAACCCCAAAAATATCTTATACTCCTCGGATTTTATATGCCCAAGAGTTAGGGTTTTGTACAAACATAAAAAACCTTACACACAAGCTCTCAAATTCGCCCTCTCTACCATCTCTAATTCAAGATAACATAAAAAGCCTCGGATTCTCTGCAACATGCTCAAAGTGTGTGGACCTAAAGTTGAAATCTATGAATAATCTAACTACACATGGCAGAAACAACAAATTTGTGATCCCATTTCACACTTACTTGGCTTTCTCTTGTCGTTTTGCCCTTGGAACGAATCTTATCAGGTGCTTCTTCAAAGTCACCTCTCCCACGCGAGCGAGCTCCCCCCACGCGAGCACCCCCACGAGAACTTACACACCAGACTAGAGTTCCTATGGGTTGAATGCTTAAACGCAAGCCATGGGGTCAGGGATGTGGCTAGGATTCGCTCGATTTTTTGGCTAGGGTTCGTTTGATTTGGTGGCTAGGGTTCATGGTTGGGTTTGGCTGAAGGGGTTCAGACCGCGCGTGTTTTCAGTTTATGATGTTTGGGTTTAGGTTTTTTAGTGTGTTAAGTTTTTAATGTATTCAGCTCATGTGGGTTCAAGTTTTTTAATGTGTTAAGTTCTTTTTGTGTTTTTATTTGGATGGGTTTGTGTTTATGTGTTTATGTTTAAGTTTCAAAGAAAAATTTTATCCACATCACCAATATTGACATGTCATCAGGCACATTTAGACACATAATGTCATGTTGTGCCACATCATTAAGCCACATAAGCATACTCGGTCAACTCATAGTCAAAGTTAACACCTCTGTTTCAGAGTGTTAATTTTGTACCATTTTCATTTACAAAGTACGGTTTTGCCCCATCCAATTTAGGGGTGCTATAGTTGTCCATTTTGAAATTTACGGTGGCTAGTTTTGCACCTTTACCCTATAAATATATAGTATTATTTTAAAAAATATAATTACTCCCTCCGGTCCTAAATATAAGACCTAGTTGACTTTTATGAAAAATCCTAAAAAAGCAAAATAAGTTAATTATAAATTGATTTACCTAATTTTTTCTCTTAGACTAGTTTATTTTACCTATAAAGGATAATTTAAAAATATATCAAATGTGTCATGACTTAATAGCCTATTTCGCAACCTTAATCTCTCCAAAAAAAAGTCAACTAGGTCTTATATTTAGGACCGGAGGTAGTATATTACTCCCTTTGTTCCTAAATATAAGATCACTTTGGGGAAGTGGAAAAGTTCCTAAATACAAGATCACTTTCTTTTTTGTCTCAATTTTGGTCCAAATTACCCCTATACTTCTTAGCTCCCTCACTTCTCTCTCAAATCTCTATTTGTCTTTTAAATTTAAGTAAGAGATATTTTGAGAAGATCATGTAATCCTAATTCATTGGAAAGTCTTCTTTAATCTCTCTAAATTAGTCAAAGTGATTTTATATTTAAGAACAGAGGTAGTATTTCTTTTGTGGCCATGGCCAAATGGACAGGGTCATACCCTGCCCGATGTCCGACCAGACCGCAAACATGTCTAGCCCATATATGCCCATTCTTGTTGATAGAAACCTCTTTTTAGTTAGGATCATGCACTTTTAGTCAGGGTAAAGGCAGGCGCCCCTGGTGGCAGGGCCGTATGAACACCCCTAGTTTACGTGACACTATGTAATAAGGTTATGGATATGAGTTTATTTCTTTAAAAACTTTATGATTGTGTTGAATATTTCAATTAAGTAATCGCAGCGTGGAGATTTATTTATTTTAAAGAGACTATCATGATCAGCCTGATTTTCAAATGAAAAACTCCCTGCACATGAATTTAAATTAGAGAACGATTATTTTGGGGGTTAATATAATAAAAAAATCTAAAATTTGACAATTCGTAAATAATGTAAATTAATTATCTTTTGGATTTCGTGTACGTAAAACAAAGCAAGGCCTTGCCAATTATATATGTTTTCATATTTTTTTTGGTCGGTCAATTATATATTTTTTTGAGATATGAATACTTCTGTGTTTATGTTTGTTAATTATCTCTTTTATTTAATTTCTACCCCTTTCGAAGCATGTCACATACAATAGTGATAGTTAATCAATTATCAGAAATTACTCATTATTGATAGATAATTAAATTATACTATGCGATTCATTATTTTATCCCACACAAAATTTGAGAATCAATACACTTGTAATTCCAAAATTAAAAAATAGAAGTTTCTAAATTCTCAATACATGTTACAAAAAATTAGGATTTTATTTGTTTTTACCTTCTTATATTGTAAGATCATTAATTCCATTTAAGATATAATTTCCTCTGAAACTACAATCAAGTAATATAAGTTAATGATCCACAATGAGTCAATTTTATAATTAAGAAAACGTGTGGGTATAAAAGGGTAGTATACACAAACAAATTATGTAGACATTCATTTCAAAATTCATTTCAAATTGTGTAATGAGATTTAAATATGTGTGAATTTACTATGAAAAAGTGACTTATAAATAATTTATTTTTCATAAGTCATATTGTGTATTTCACTGCAATGACACTAGTAGGGTTTATATGAGCATTTGTGTGATGTGAGAATGAATTGCAAATGAGCAAATGTAAGGTAAAAAAGTTATTCCAAACTACTTCACTAAAGCCAGCTGTATAATAATATATTCTGTCATTTAATATTAAGCTTAATTAGTTGACTAACTCCGCATCAACAAATAATTAGTTGACTAAATTTAGAGGATTAATATATATGAATAAATTATTGAATTATAGTGTATGTTACATAATACTTCTAAGATATTTAAGTATATAATCAGATTACATACATATCATTTTGTAATTCGACAAATTATGTTAGAGAAATTAATATATATATCAAATAAATTCAAAAAGTGTGTTCAATAACCGCGGATAGCCTAATACCTAACTCTAATATTTAGGAGTATTAGATATTATCATTAATTTAAGTCATATGCTTGTGAGCTAATATATGTATAAGACGGGATTTAGGTAGTGCCGATTTATCCGTGCGTATGCTTTCATGCTTACTATTGTGAAAGTATATAATTATTCATGGAATTTATCTGCATCTGATGATTTTTTATATTTACTAATGGATTGTAGGGCATATCAACGAACAAACAAAAGAGCAACAAAAATTAGGTTGAAAAAAAAAACTACTCCCTCAGATTTATAAATATAAGACATATTTGAGTAAGTTTATTCCTAAATATAAAACATATTTTGATTTTCTCTATTTTTTAAATTATTCCTATTAATGCTCCTCAATAATAAACAATATAATTAAGAGATGTATGGTAGGAATAAAGAAATTAAAATTAAAATGGTTTATTGTGTTTTTTATATTTAGGAACATATGAAACATAACATTATGATACAAATATGGGATAAAATATTATAGACAGTGAGACAGGTCAATAATAGCAAGGTAAACTGTGCCAATCTTATTAATATTTATGATTTGTATAAAAATTGATCCCCATGCCACCCATATTTAAAATCATGAGTGATAATATACAAATATAAATTTTTTTTATTCAAATATGGGCAGAAGTGTTGAACAGAAATGTATTTATTTTTAAATAAAATTAATGATTTAACCGCCGCATCTCATTGGTGCTCACGGTCAGAGTTGACTTACAATAATAAAAATGAAAGCAATGTATGAATTCTAAAATCAAATTGACATATATACATTGAAAAGTAAATGTTGATATGAAGAAGATAAACATATTATAACCTTTCATTGGATCGGACTCACACGTAAGGATGATAATGCATATTCAAATCCCGAGAAGTGCCCTTGTAACCGAATGGCTCATAGAAAATGAACTCTTATTGATCAATGTGATAGAAATGTTATTATATAGTACATGATTGACTAAACTAATTGTGGTTTACCTAAAGTAAAGTTGATTGTACTGGTAAGTGGGCTGCAACTCCCGTAAGGAGAGAACGCGTGTTTGATTCCCGGGAACCGCTCTTATTGGGAGAGGGGACAACCTTGCCTATGTGAGCAACACTCCTACCCCTCGAGTCAGGATTAAACCAGACGGTGATTAACAAAAAAAAAGTAACTCTAGTTACTAATATATACAACAGGATTAGTAAATAACAAATTTAACTTAATAACAAAACATAGTTTTCTATCTTTGACAGTTCTTATTCAGAGACGACAACCATGTTTATGTGAGTAGCAAGTCATCATATCTTTTACTATGCATCTAATTCAAGAATTCCTTCGACAAAAAAGGTACAGAATTTACTAAATTTTCAAAAGGGGAAATTAGCGTATCCAAATAGCATTACTGAATTCTTAAAAAACACGTACTACATGAAAAGAAAAAAACGATTATGCGTGTAGGATCCTCGTGTAATATATTATCTTAGCAGCTTATTCTTATCTTGTTACATGCATTACTTGTTATAGTCGTGAGTTGTCTCTCCAAATTCATCATTCTTACGTTTCTAATTTACAAAGTCCAATCAACTATTAAACTCATATTAACTATCAATTCGGTTTAACTATACAGTATACAGTGAATTTACCGCACGTTTTTATGAATTACTCCATCAAACTATATTACTTTCCATAGTGTAGGAGGTTGACTCACTTAAATTGATGCTGATTTTTTTGGATATATATGATTATACACACACACTTAGTGGCTTTATTCATGAACTTTAATTTATATATTTGTTAAAGTATAAATTATTAATGTCGATGGATCGTACTTTAACTACTTAGCTAATTAGATATTTAAAACATGTTTGAATTAAATTATTAGCGCTTTTCACATATTGATTCCATAATCATACATTTTTTTTTTCATCACACACCTCATATAATTAAGTGCTCCCTTTGGTCAGTGATATAAGAGCTTAAGTTTAAATGATTTTATTCGGAATCATAAAAGCTCACTTTATATTCTCTTATCATTTTAATGTTTTTCTACTCCACCCTTAACTATATCTTTCATATATATTGATACTTATATACTAAGCTTATATCATATATCATACTTAATAAGGGTAAAATTGAAAAAATAAAATTAACTTCAGATATCTAACAAATTTTTCATATTTTTTTAAGAAACGTGTTTTGACAGGAGTTTGTATATTATAGACATGAAGTATATTATAGTTAATGTTGATGAATATATTGTTTCTATTTATAAATCAACTTATCCAAAAAGTTTAACTTGTTACTTATTGTAATTTGTAAGTGAAGTTTGAGATCAATTAATGCGAGTATGACTATTTCACCCCTACTAAATGTAATGAAGAAAGCAAGAAAACAATTAATATATTAGCATGTGCGTGAGAGTAGTAGTACTTCCTACTTATTCTTAAATGAGCACAAGATTTGGAAGATTTGCTAAAAATGCCATTTAATACTATAATTCCATCTGTTTGGTATTATATAATTTAGTTAAAATCAACTTATAAATAAATAGTAACAGCGTTTTGTGTGTGTAGATTGATATGTCGTGAAGTAGTATTTGATAAAATACGAGCCATCTGTACGTGATGGATTTTTTCTTTTGGTCAAATCTGTACGTGGAGGATGAGAATGAAGGATATTGTGGAATGGAGTGAATATTACGCATAAAGGTTAGCGTGCGGGGAATCAAGAAAATCACCAAACATTTTGAGGAAATCAATTAATCAAAACTTTGAAAATCACCAAACATTTTGAGGAAATCAATTAATCAAAACTTTGACAAGCTGCACGATCGAGGAAATTTGGATTCCACGAGTCCATTATTTGATCATATTCAATCAAAGGCTCTAGTTTTAAGTCATGCTCTTACACATGTACTGATGTAAGTAACATAGCATTGCATTATAATCCCCTCACTGACAAGTGAGAGACTAATCCCTCGCTGATTTGTAGGCACCTCAAAGGGTGTGATAGCTGACCTGAGAGATTTAATGTTTCTCCATATCCAACGCCAAGGATCGAACCCCAGACAATTGGTTAAGGGTGAATGAGTTCTTGTCACTCAACCACACACCCCATGTTAGGTATGATTATTTTTGTTGTATTGGTTTTTAAGTTATTATGTTATCATGTATGTTACTGTTTATAGATTTTGGAGCCCCAAAGAAATAGCTGATACTTTTTTATATAGTTGTGTTGTTGTATAATTTGATTCTTACATTAAAAAAGATAAGGTATATTCATAATTATGAGATTTTTTTTAAGGTGCAGAGATGTTTAATAACAAGGAGGGGAAATTGTAATCGATCAAGTCCAAGTAAGATGTTGTGCTGCCAACTTCTTCATCTATAAGTATAATAATGGATGCCTTGACCAAAAACATATTCTCTCCAGTCTTCAATATAGTATTATTTTGACTTTCCTGGGGGAATTAAAGATGCAAAATTAATCCACTACAAAAATAGTCAACTAACCATGGAATCTAGTGATAGAACTCCGTCAATAAATGCAAGATTCTAGATTTTGTGGACTATTTCATATAACTCATTGGTTATTTTGTAGTTATCACTTTAAATTGTTGATAGTTAATTTCATGAAAACTAATATATTCTACATATATATCAATTAATATACACCTAATTGCATTTCACACATGTTATAATTTAATGATATAATTTGCCTTTTCAACTTAAAAAAAATTCACAAGGATTCTATATTTAGGAAAGGAGGAAGTATAATAGATGCAAGAGTTCTTTTCTGTTGAGTGAAGAATGAAAATTCACACACTAATATATTAAGTCACAAAAATTACGGTGAGGTTCTCCATAAATTTGATTATCTAGAAAAAATGAATGGCAATAATGAATTATCAACACAAACTATCGCAAAAGCAGAAGTTTCAACTGAAACTCATGCATTTAACTATTAGATTCTAACTATAGCTAGCTGTTAATTAATTTAACTACATTTGAGATTCGCATTTGTAATAATTTTACCAGATATTTTTTTTATTAGGAAATTTAACCAGATATTTAACTATCATTGAATTAATATTTTGAGATTTATCTCTTCTTTTTAGGGCCAACAGACTTAACTCAAGATATTATTTTTCCTAATAGTTACATACTTTTTGTGATAAATGTTTTATCTTATAGAAAAATAAAATATTTATTAATATTCTGCATTATTTATATTACAACCTTTAAAACTGCTCATTCGCAAGAACTCGGATTAGTGACCAGGTTCGTTAGATGGATGGTTGCATGATTTTAAATAACTGACGGGATCTTGACGCTTACTAAAGTTAGAGTAGACTTGAGAACTAAACAATATTTTGAATTTTTTTTTTATAAATTACACTAATCCATTAAATTGTCAAATTCTTCCCTCTTTGTTATACTGCATCTAATCCTTAATTTAATATCAGGTTGACATTTTTGTGGGTATAATAAGTCAAATAGACCACTAAATTCAACATTAGTTACATGTGATTAATTAGATCATATATTAGTTTATAAGTAACATAAATTGATTTTGAAAAAATAATAAATATAAATATTTTCAAATGCTCTATGTTGTATCCTTGCTAAGAAAATAAATTTAATTTTATAATTAAGACATGGTGACGTGAGTTGTTGGGAAAAATCCTGTCCTGTTATCATACATGGATATATCAATAATATAAATGGATATAGACAAATTAATTCATCATTCATTTAGTTCGTTGAATCCTAATCCAAATGTAATAATTCATGTCATTCATCAACTATTATTTTCTTTGCCAAAATTCACCCTATTTATTGATTTGGTCGTAGTTGAGGAAGGAAATGTATTGATACAATGTATATTCTTATAATTAGATCTTTCTCATATCTATAGTATTATATATGTCGATATAAAAAAAATATCTTTAGTACTGTACTGAAAATGACAAATCAGCTTCACGAATTTGTGGATTATAAAAAGGTAAAAATTGTGGATTATTGTATAATTCTCTATACAATTATATGCAAAATGACACAAAAGTTCTATAAATACGTAAAATGGAAAATAAATTTCACGAAATTTTAATTTAGTTAATGAATATACTGCAATATATCATTCAAAATATTTAATTAATTATAAAAGTAAACTATGTTTTAAACATTATTTTTGAGCTGAAAAATAAAGTTAGTTATAACTTATAAACTTATAATGACCATTAATATGCAGTCTTCTCCAGTATCAAATTAAGATCGCAATGCATTGATTGCATTGTTCAAATATTGCGAAAACTCAACACGTGTATTTTCCTTTTGTTTTCCATGCATTCACGGCACCCTTACATAAAGCTTTAATCCGATCTTATCATGAAGCATCTTGTATAAAGCTTTTTACGGGTCACAAATATAAGTCATTTTGCAAAATTTTATATGAAAGAAATAGAAGGTAAAATTATATGAAAAAAGAAATAAAGGTAATAAAAATGTAATAGTTTAATTGTAGATTAAATGTCGTTTTGACATTTCAATCTAATTTATATACTACCTTCGGTCCTAAATAAGAAATAAAGGTAATAAAAATGAAATAACGAAGTATACTACTCATAATTATTTATATTTTATATACTACTCATAATAGTTTAATTGTAGATTAAATGTCGTTTTGACACATCAATCTAATTGACACATCAATATAAGTCAATTAGGTCTTATATTTAGGGTCGGGGGAGTATTATGAATAATAATGAAATATGAAATATCGTCATAGTTATAAAATATAAATAATTATGAGTAGTATACTTCGTTAATTCACATGTAATCGAACTAGAGAGACGTTTGAACGTTATTGCTAGTCTCTTAAAACAGTGGTTGAGGTTCGATCCCTAACTCTTGCGAATAAAGTAAATTTACAAGTTAATTAGCTATTTACCCCTATATGAGATTTCAGAATAGTAAGGGATTAGTCTCATCACTTGATACGCGAATGTGGATACCCTGGGAAACAAAAGAGAATGATACTTTTTTATATGATTAATGTTTTTATCGGATATATTTTTCCTTGTCCATCGCATCATTGAGTTTTTAAAGTGAATGGTGTACATTTAATTTCGTAAATTGTACTGGAAAAATAATATGACATACAATTTTATATTTATTGACAATGACTGATATTGATTGATTCTAAAATCATTATCATGGAAAGCACACAATAAAAGTTAGAAACCGTTTGACGCAAATTTAAATTAGTTTTCTTAAATGATATTATATGACACGTTCAACAAGAGTAGGAGGGAGAGACAACGCCGGCCACAGTGAGGACGGAAGGGGCCCTAGTTGTCGTCACCTTTGCCTTCTTCATCCCTTTTTTTTTGATTTTTTTATTTTTTTTATTTCTCAAGGGTATCCAACCCGCGTGTCAAGTGAGACTAATCCTTCGCTGTTCTGAAGTCTCATGTAGGGGGTAGACAGCTGGCCTGTGAATTTGCTCCATTCGCAAGGGTTGGGGATCGAACCCCCAACCACTTGTTTAAGGAACGAGAGTACTTACCACTCACGCCAACCCGCCAGGTTTCTTCATCCCTTTTTAATTTTAGTTTAAATCGATTTTAAATTATCAAAATCCATTTCAGGTGATGGTAATGATGTAATTGTCCCCGTTAAAAATGTGTCACATCAAACAACATTTTATAGAATGAAATCAACTTAACTTTCCAATTCTATTTCTTTGGTCATAGGGAGAGTTGCATAGGAATCAGAATTCATGGAAAGAAATCTTAATTTCTCTTCCCTTCTACAACTCTTGTCTTAATTTATACTCCCTCTGGTCCCTAATATAAGAGTAAACACTTCTTAAGAAAAACATGTGAATATTAGTTGAGTATCTGGAGTTAATGCTTATTTTTCAATATTGCCCATATTTATTATGATACTTTTAAGAGAAAAATAATAAGCATTAATAAATATAAAAGAGAGTTAGAGACAAAGTAGGAAAAACACATTAAATGAGGAGAGAATGTGAGATGAGCTCTTATATTAGAGACCAAAATCATTTAAATTTTGAGCTCTTATATTATAGATCAGAGGGAGTAACATAGAGAGAAGTGCTTACTCCCATTTATTTGATTTTAATTCTTGAAAGCATTTTCTAATCCAATATGTCATATCAAAATTTGGTGAATAAGAAAAATTTATGGTGAAACAAACCTTTCTTTCCCACGTGCATAAACAAAAAAGGTGTTGGATGCATATGTAAACATTGTTGTCAAACTCGCGAGTTGACTCTCCGATTTTACCGTTTTTACGACACTACCTAAACAAAACGTGTCACGAGTCACCTAAATTTTCAGTCTTTGAAAATTCGGTAGAAACTTACGTATTTACATTGTGAATTCACCGTTTTTACGTTTCTACCTTACAGAAAATTGTGTTAACTTGCTACTAAACTCATTTTAATTATTTTTAATTGACGAAATTCAATGCATTTAAATATGGATTACATAGAAATTTATCTATTGAGGTTGATATAATATGAATATTGATATATTTAAATCTACTATCTGTATTTAAAATAAATTTAAGTCAATTTATTATTATTTTTTGTATTCTTATTTAATCATATAAAAGAAATACATGTTTTTTGATAAATGTAAACTCTTACGAGTTCACGATTCGAGTTTACCGATCCGAGTTTACCTTATCTCCAAGAGTTTAATTAAACTCACGAGTTTGACAACCTTGTATGTAAATGACAAATTGGGCATGAGCTTGTTTGGTTACCTAGGGAAAGTGATAAAGAATTAAAAAGTGTAGAAAGTAGAGGTTTTTGTGTAATTTACATATATTCCGGGGCCCACAAGTTTTATCACTCTATCTCACATTTTTTATGGGCCCACAAACTTTACCTACCCATCATTACTTAATTTCATCTACTTTCCATTTCTTCACTTTCTTTTCTACAACGAAACGGACCCAATATGAGGCAATATACACTTCCGTTTTGCAGATTGACGCATGTTGGCAATGCATTTGACAAAATTCTCCACATGAAAAATATGACCTTATATGAGTATTCGCCTCCATAACCATGATAGGGAAATAGCGTGTCTTTAATCAATGTTGTAAAAGTCGAACTGGATAGCAAACCAAACAGGCATTCGATTCATGGTTCAATTCGGTCGGATCGTCAGACAAATAGTTGGACTGACGATCAAACTAATAACCGTTGAGCCGAAATATTAAGCGGTCGACAGTTGGACCGGTCTGACTGTCCACTTCGGCCCTATTCTTACAACACTACTTTTAAGAGTTTGTCCCACAATTGGTCCACCACATCTAAACTTATATAACTCTTAAAATTGTGTGACATAATATTCTAATTCAACAATTTATAAGGCAAAATCTCCAATATAATTTCAGTGGGCCGAGAAACTCCTGAGGCTGGGCCCACATTGTAGAGGCCCAACTTTCTTCACCTTTCAGTGATTTCCATTCAAGCTTTCTGCAAATATTCACAAAAACCTTTCAGAGAGAGGTTAGGGTTTCGATTCGGAAGCTCATATCAAGTAATTACAGCAATGGAGGCCATAACGGAGGGAATGCAGAACGTGAATATTGGAGATCCGTACAAGAAGAATCGCATCCAAGTCTCTAATACCAAAAAACCCCTCTTTTTCTACGTCAATTTGGCCAAGGTTAGTGGCTATCGTCTTTTAGCTTAGAATTCGTGTTATTCTTTCTCCAATTAGTCATGGTTCGTCATTAAAGCTATTTTTTATGCTGTGTTTTGAAATATTGAACGTTGTGTATTAAGAGTTCATGTTACTTTGTATTCACAGAGGTATATGCAGCAACATAATGAAGTGGAGTTGTCAGCTCTTGGAATGGGTATCAAATCTTAACTAAACCAATCATTATATATGTATGTGTATATGTATATGTATATGTATATGTGTGTGTGTATATGTATACTCCTTCCTTTCTTAAATATAATGTCACTTTCAAATTTCAATTTGTTACGAAATACTCCCTCCGGTCCTAAATATAAGACCTAGTTTACTTTTTTTGAAATCCTAAAAAAGCAAAATATAAGTCAATTATAAAATGATTTACCTAATTTTTCCCCTTAAACTAGTTTATTTAACCTATAAACTAATGACTAATCTAAAAATATATCAAATATGTCATAATTTAATAACATATTTTGTAACCTTAACATCTCCAAAAAAAAGTCATCTAGGTCTTATATTTAGGACCGGAGGGAGTATTAAATATAAGAGCAATTTCTAATTTTTACCAACTTTTTTATTGTCAGGATAAGTTGGTAATATAATGTGTTAATAACTAACTTAACTAACATCCTTAATCTTATCAAATTAGGGAAAGTGATCTTATATTTAGGAACGGAGGTAGTTTGTGTGTGTGTGTGTGTGTGTGTGTGTATTTGGCCATTGTGGCCTCTTTATGATTTTGGTTTGGATTTGGAAGTTATAAGATGTTTGTGCTGATGTTGAGAAGAATAAGAATTGGGAATAGGGTGTTTGTTAGTAATTTGAATTTGTGTATGCCTTGGTTGATAAATATATAGGAGCTTAGGAAGGAAGAAGTGGATAATTTATAAGTGTGTTTTTCTTCTTGTTCACTTTGCTTATTGAGAGCTGATGTTGAATTAATGACTTTATAAGCTGTTCCACCAGGTGAGATATTGTAGAATATAGACTGAGCTCAGGCTTTTGGGGGGAGGGGATAATGTAGGCTTAGCAAACATGATTGGACTTAGAAGAAAAAGAAGGTAGATGGATGTGTGGAGGGCAGTAGAATGCCAGCTGGGCATTTCGTCTGTAATTGCCAATTCGGCACATGTTTGAATGTTTAAGAGCTTAACATTACTGCTTCAGTATTTAATGTTTTCTAAATGTAAAAAGTTGAACAATAAATAGATTGATGTAGAATGTCTATTCTACAAATGACATTGGATGCAAAAAAAAGTGATGGCTAGTAATGCTAAACATGTTTACATCGAAATAAATATTGTTATGCTTTAGAATTAAATTTTTAATAGGTTCATGACATAATGTTTTGCCTGTTTGGCAATATGGTTTGTTTGGGGTAAACTGAGGAGGTAGAGAAAATGGAGAATATGAAGATCAATATGATTCTGTTCTGGTGTGGTAGACTAGATTCTAGACATATTAACACTGATATTTTCCATTTCCTTGTCATCCTTATTATGCTTGGTCATATCATTCTTTTATTCCTTTACATTAAATTATACTGTCACCTACCTGTTTAAACTCAAGGCCGAAGCTTACTAGTCCTAGTATTCCCTCCAATTGTAAATGTAAGATCATTTTGATTTTTTTTTGGAAGTTAAGGAAGCAAATAAGACCGCTAAATTATAACATATGTCATATGTAATTAAATCATGGGTTTGTTTATAAGTAGAATAAATTAGTTTTGAGGAAAAAAGATAACTATAGACAATTTAAAGTGATTAATTTTACTATCTTAATTTCTCTAAAAAATTTAAAGTGGTCTTATAATTAGGACAAATGTATTTGCTTGCTTTCTCCTGATGCTTATTTGGACAGTTATTTTGCTGCCTAGCAGCTTAGGGAGCAGGCATAGCAAAGTAACATTGCAAAATAACAGATTTTTTTTTCCTTTCTAGCATTATCTTTTCTCCCACCACTTTCTTATGTTTTAAGATGTTTTCTAATTTACTTTTATTTTCATTTTCAGCTATTGCTACAGTGGTTACTGTTGCTGAAATCTTGAAAAACAATGGGCTTGCTGTCGAAAAGAGTAAGATACTAACTTCTTCGCCTTCCCTTGTTTGGGAAGGTTACTCCCATTCCTCTCATTATAACCAGCTCTACAGGGAAGGTTTGAAAAAAAAAAAGAATCTGACGCTGAATTATAATGCAGAAATTTTTACATCAACTGTTGACATAAAGGATGGTTCTAGAGGTAGACCTGTCCAGAAGGCCAAGGTAATGGAATCTTAACCTGTTGTTCCTTTAGAATATAGTATATATTAGTGATGTCTTTGGTCATTCTCTCTGAATCACTGAATATTCTTGGCTTTTGTTTCGGCTCATCTAAGTCTGACATTTTCTGTGCCTTGGTATTAGATTGAAATATTACTTGGGAAGACAGAAAACTTTGATGCGTTGATGGCGGCCGCCGCCGCCGCCGCCGAAGATGGTGAAAATGGAGATGTTGAGGAGTAGGGTGCATGAAGTGTGTTAAACAGTCTCCTGAATTTGGTGAAGATATTGATGTGTGATGATGATTTGCAATTTTAGATGTTAGGATGTAATAGCCAAGCATAGAATTCGTGTCGGACTAACATGGAACGTTTCAGTTCCAAATTTACATATATTTTTCCATTAGAAAAGGCATTTTTGTGTTCTATATCCTTCAATCCTCTTGCTGCATGTTTCCGTTTAATAGTTATTATGCGTTATGTTCATTGGCTTTCAAGAAGTGATTATATTGTTCATCTTGTCAATTTTAGTCTTCTGGTGTTAGTAACTCAGAAGCTGCGAAAGGTGAAGAATTAGTTCAAATGTTCAATGATTTTTTCCAAATACTACATACATGCTATTAACATATGACAGAGAATATGGAGGGAAATTTAGGGAAAAAGTCTCCACTATTCCGTGGATGGACTTTTTCCTCAAATAAATCTTTTATATTCATCGAATTTTAAATACAAAATTTAGTTAATTTATTTTAGAAAATCCTAAGAAAGTAAAATACGTCACTTATTTTTTTCTCTCTTTAAACTAGTTTATTTGACTTATAAATCAATAAGTAATTTGATCATATATCAAATTAACAACAACAACAACAAAGGTTTATCTCATTTAAGTGAGGTCGGTTACATGGATCACACGACGTCTTTGTGCACGATCAATAATCATGTCTGAAGATAAACTTTTCACTAAATGATCTTTTTAAAATAACTTCGTTAAGAGTTCTTTTTAGTCTCCTTCTCTTTCTTTTATATGCCTCCTCCCATGAGAGTGTGATAGACCTTGTGAAGTACCAGGTAATGACCTATTGTTATAAAAAATGCGTGTGTCCATCCTCAATAGATTCGACATACTTTTACGTTGGCTGCCGAAGCCTAACACAACCCTACTCCTTTATCTGAGCTTGGGACCGGCTATAAATTTAGGCTGAGTATTGCAGACGTCACGAATTTTTTTTCCTTTTAACTCTCTTGAGAATTCTTTCTCTGAATATACTACTCTTGAAGAGGGCAACAAGATTGTGTCTTCATTTTCCAAGAAGAAGAACTAAGAAAACCTATACCTGCATCCATAATCCACAACACAAAAAAAACAAAAAAAAAACAAGAGAACAAAAGATAATGATAATAATTAAAAAGAATGGATGAAAGAAGAGATAAATAAAAAAGATAAGGAAGGTGTGTAGAAATTGAAGAATCCTGCAAAAACAAATTAAACTGCTTAAGAAATAAAATTCAAAATAATAATAATACAAGGAGTTATTTGTGAAAAGAAAGGGAGAGAAACACTAGTTGTTAGAATGAGAAAAAAAGAAAAGAAAAGGTAGCTGCTCAATTGAAAAATAGAGACAAAAAGAAATTAATAAAATTAAAAGATAAGGTTGAAATGAAATAATAGAAAGTTTTGCATATAAAGTATTTTTGAAAGTTATGCATATAAAGTATCTTTGTTGAAGATTAATTCAAGATAGATTAGTTTTTAATTATTGTTTGATTTATTATTTGTTTAATAAGTTACCAAAATCCGTTAGTGTTGGTGTAGTTGGATTTCCTTAGGCACTTTTCTAGGAATTGGTTATATGACTTATTCCTTTTTGTTGGCATTTTCTTTTTGGCCATTTTATTATTTAATTGTTTCCATGTATTTAGCACATGATGGATATATCGTGTGTTTTATATGTACTCCCTATTCCACGTTGAATGTAAGCAGTTCTTTTTTTGACTTCCGTTGCATTATGAGTATTGCTCTTACTGATTGAGTTCTTAATTTCATTCTCAATATTCATCTCATATTCTCCAACAATCTTTGGCAAGAATAACTTTCTTTTGGGAGAAAGAGAATAAAAAGTCAAAGAGGATATAAAAGAATAAGAATAAGAGAAGGACAATTTCTAAGTGAAACACGTTTCTGGGTATTACTATTCCCATCCTCAGAATCTGTTTCATTGCACATTCTTCTCAAAGGCTCCTCAACAAATTCAAACCCACTTTCAACAGGGTCACCGTGAAAAGGCTTATCACATAGCTTGCGAGAAATAGCGAAACAAAATGGAAACTTGTGGGCTATCCTTGGACATACTAAGGCTAAAGAAAACATGGGTGAAAACACATATTCCCTACAAGCCTCAAACAAGCAAAAAACACAACTTTCCCAATAATCAAATCGCATTCATCAGAACTTAGACTCTCAAGTTCATTATGCGCCCAGATAAATATTATTATATGGAGCTGGGAAAATATAGAGAGGACTAAGAGGGAAAGATAAAGAAAGTACGTTGGAGGAGAGAGATGGGGAAGAAGATGTGTGGAGCTGTTGACGGCAGTAAGTACTAAGTAGGTGGTGAACTGCTGGTTGAAGTTAATCAAATCAACTTGGTTGATGATTATAATTAAGATGTTATAAATAATTTGAGAAAAATGTATACATTAGAGCACTAGATTATATTGTTTTTTTAGTTATATAATTTGAAAGTGTTATAAATATTCTTCTATTTATTTTCTTTATTTCATAATATTGCTAATATATACACATACTCATATACATAAGGAAAAAACTTACCTCAAGTACTTGACCTAAATTACATCCATTAAGCCAATAAGAATTTGACACATGTCCAACTAACCCACACCACTTTCTCCTCCTTTTCTCTCTCCTCCATGTGTCAGTTGTGTATGGGGTTAGTTGGACATGTGTCAAATTCTTATTGGGTAATGGATGTAATTGAGGTCAAGTACTTGAGGTAAGTTTTTTCCTATACATAATTTTATGTCAGCGTGTCTTTGGTTAACCGGTGGCGGAGAAGAATAATATAGAGGCCCTTAAACCGCCGGGAATAATTTTACCAAATCTGCGTGCAAACGCCTCTATTGCCCTATGCAAGTGCCGCTATTGCTTATGTTCTGCCAGCGTGTTTTCCAAAAGCCGATGTTGTAGACTTAGTTTATACAGGCGCTTGAAACGCCGGGGAACATTTTGCCAAATCCGCATGAAAACGCCTTTATTGAACTCCGAAAGCGCTGCTATTGATTATGTTCTGCCAGCGTCGTTTCAAAAAGCCGATGGTGTAGACCTAGTTTATACATGCGCTTGAAATGCCGGGGAACATTTTGCCAAATCGGCCAGGAAACGACCCTATTGACCTCGGTAAGCGCCGCTGTTGAGTTTTCTGCCAGCGTGTTTTGAAAAAGGCGATGGTGTAGACCTAGTTCATACATGCACTTGAAATGCCGGGAAACATTTTGCCCAATCTACAAAAAAGCGCTTCTACTTCCCTCACCACACGCCGCTATTGTTGGCGTACCAACATTAATGGGATCTTATGTTTAGGATTGGAGGTAGTACAATATATGACCATAGTATGCAACTACTCATTAGTCAGTACTATTCAATTTCTATGTACTTTGTCACATCTTTATAAAGATTCAACACTCTTTTGTCAGAGTTGCTATGAATGTTTTATTTATGACACAGTCATATGAATAGTACAAAATCACAAATATATATATATATATATATATATATATGTATGTATGTACATTCCTTTAAATCTTATTTTCAAGTTACTTTTAGCATATTTTTAAAAAAAGTCAACTTTGAAATTTAGTAACATTACAACTTTATCCTCTTTATAATACAATACATTTCATGTATAATTATACGGGAAAAAGACATATGAAGACTCCCGAATGCCTAAAAGGACAAATAGGGTGCCTAAATTGCCAAGAGGACAAGGAAAGTCATAGGCACATAATTGACATTATCCAATGGAAAAATATTATTGACGTGACTTTTTTTTGACCAACATTGACGTGACTGATAAATATGGCTAGAACAGATCTTCTCTCCATCTGTAGACTGAACAATATCCTCCAAGGTGTCCCAACTCCCAATGACAAAAAGGTGGAGAGTCTTTTTTAGCAATTGACAAACCTGGAAAATACATAGAACCATTCAAGGCAAACTCATTTTACCAGCAAATTAAACCCAATATACTTGGTCAAATATGGACTAGTTCACTTTTCTCTTTTACCTTAGATCACAAGCTAAATGCTAGCAGGCTGGTTTCAACATGCGAGCTTTCCCATGGTAAGGCAACCCACACTCTACACCACAAGAGTGTTGAACGAAGAAAAACAGTATTTTCTACCAATTCAGATTATGCTTTGCAAAAAAAAAAAAAAAACTCGTTCTGAAAATGGCTAGAGGGATGCAATCTTGTTAGCAGACACATGAGAGATAGATGGTGGTGATTATCTGAAAAAAATCAAAATAAATGAAGACACATGATGAATTTTCATACTGAAACGGAAATCAAAATACAGAATAAGTTGGCAAACAAGTGATAAACTAACAAGCATATATTGAATGTCAAACTCAAAAATCAGTGTAATCATTTTCTAGCAGGGCAAAACGAGTTAAAGGAATGAAGTGTACTAGTTTAATATGTATATAAATGTACACAAATACAGATGATTTAATTTAACTATGAGTAAATACCTGCATTAGACAAAGCAGTTTTAAGACTCCTTTGTTGTTGTCGACAGCTGTCTTCATGTTTTGAACTATTGGAGAACAAACGATGTCATAAACCTGTCAGTTCATCAAATGTTTATGAACTGAGATAATTGGCAAAATCTCTGACAGTATCATCAAGTACATGAGGATCCTGACAAGGCCATCTTTCTCAATTTCTTGAAGCAAATGTAAACCTCATCAAAAGCGTTCTGCCATGGAGATTGATTTCTTTAGTTCATGAAATTCCCTAGGTCCCTTTGACATTATAACCTTGAGATGTATTGACTTTGTTGATCAGAAAACTTGAAGTCTTCAACCAATGTCTGCAAAACATATGAAGCCTCTGAAACCCTTTGGTACAGAAATTTGTCTAATGCCAAAGAATATTCAACAGCCGTTTGGAGATTGATCTTTTCTAGATCACAAGATATAATGCTCCTCCATTCTTTTGACCTGCCTTGAATGCATAAGCCATGTAGCAGAGCAGCAAAAATTACAGAATCCCAAAGAAAACCCTTAGCCTGCATCTTTTTTTGCAACGATAAAGCAGTATCAACCATTCCATGTTTACAAAGACAAATAATTATAGAATTATAAGCACCAGGTATTCGGTTCCACCCGTCAGAAACCATCCTGGCATAGAAATGCAAAATCAAAGACTTTCCATTATCATTAGACACATTTCCTTCATTAAAACTTGCACTAAGTGTGCTATTTGTTAAACCATTTATCAGATAATGGTATGTGACATCATTAGGAAGACACCTGTTCAATAACATTAGTTCAAAATAGGATGTTGCTTTTGCAAGTTTACCATCCTTACAAAAAGCCCCAATTAGTATGGTGTATGTGACCACGTTAGGCTCTAAATCAAAAGAGTTCATCACCCTGAAAGCATTTTCAGCTCTGCAAAAATCTGCCTTCCTGCAGAATCCATTTATCAAAGTGGTGAAAGTGACCACATTGATCTTACATTTCTGCTTCAACATCACGCCAAAGATCTTGAGTGCACTATCAAGGTCTTGATGCTTCACATATCCATCTATAACAGTTGAATAAGTATATTCATCCGGAACATAACATGCCTCTCTCATCCTATTGATACATGATAGAGCATCCGTCATCTGTCCAAGTTTACAAATACCCTTAATCATGGCATTATAACCCACTATTCCAAGGTCTACACCCTTGTGAATTGCAAGCTCAAAAACTTTTTTTGCCTCATCAAGTTCACCATTTCTGATAAACCCATCCACCAATGTGGCATATACGTATGCATCAGGTTGAACATTTCGTTGGAGCATTTCTAATAATAGTAGTTTGGCATCAGGGAACCTACCCTTCTTACAAAGGCCATTCATCAGAACATTGTATATTTGAGCATCAGGGAATACTCCTTTTTCAAGCATCTTCTCACAGATCGTCAATGCACCATCGATTTCCCCTGCAACAACAGCTCCATGTATGAAAGCTCCATAAGAAACCAAATCAGGCTGGTCTCCTGTTTCAGCAATCTTAATAAGCATATCAGATGCCTTAACATAATCCCCTAGCCTACAATAAGCATGCACTAGAGGAGTATAACTAAACTTATTAGGTGCTAATCCCCTCCTTTTTGCCTGCTCAAGGAGGTCATTAGCTTCCTTGACTCTCCCACTCCTGCATGAACAGTTTATCATAATATTGTAAGTTGTAATATCTGGTTTACACCCATTCTCAATCATCCTCCTGGCTGTGTCAACTGCTTCATCCATCAAACCATGTTTGTATTTAGCATCAATAATCTCATTATACACTTGTGCACCCACTTTCAATCCCCTTTCAGTCATTTCTGTCAGAAGTTGATCAACTGCTTCAAATTCCCCACACTTGCAAAATCCATAAACCATAGTCCCATAAGTTTCTAACGTGGGCAAAAATCCCTTCAATTTCAATTCCTTAAAAACTCTATTTGCACCATTCATATCACCAATCTTGCAATAACCATAAATAATAGTATTGTAAAACACAATATTTGGTACACAATCCTTCCTCCATCTGTCTTCAATCAATTTCCTACCTTCCTCAACCTTCCCCTCATTGCACAAACCCTTCACCATGATAGAGGTACTATAGTTATCCAAAATAGTCCCTCCACCCCCATCTCCTTCAGACATTTCACCATACAACTGACATGCAATTCCCACTTTCCCACATTTCACAAGAGCATGAAGCAATGAATTACAAGCCAAAGTACTAGGATAACAACCATGCATGTCACACATCATATGAAACAATTCAAGAGCCCTATCAGATAATCCAGAATCTCCATAAGCCCAAATAATAAAGCTCAATGCTTCATGGGTAGGCTTAAAGTTTGCAACTTTCATGTTCTCCAACACCAATTCAATCTCAGAAAACAATCTAAACCTCCCCAAAAGCTTCAAAAGAGAAGAATAAGCCTCTCCATTAAGAGAACAAGAGTAAGGCCTTGTATTAGCCCAATCAAAGAACTTCAAACCAAGCTCAGCATTGTGCACTCTATCTAAAACAAAATGGGCAACATCTGAAACAAGTATTCCTGATTCTGAGAAGTGGGTTTCAAGCGAATCCTCCCATTCTTCGTGGGATTTAAGGATATGAATGACATCAAAAACAAGTCTTTTTACACGAGGAGTGATTTCTGAAGGGTTGAAAGATGGTTTGTTTGGGATTTGATGGAGAGGTTTGATGAGGGAAAGAATTGATTTTGACATTGGAAATGAATAGGGAGAAAGGAAAAGGATTGAAGTTTGGATAGTGTATTCATTTGTGAGCCCAAATGATTGAATGATGTTGTTACATCACATGAGCTCTTTGGTTGAATACTTATAAAGTGTGTTTGCAGAATGTGAGGTCAAAGGAATCAATAGATGACCTCGTGAACAAGAACATTGATTCCCATGGAAGTTCAAATCTATATCTATAATCTACTATAATTAGCCGTAAGGAATATTCCCTTGCATTCACACCAGATGTTGTTTTTAATTTGGTTTTCCTAAGTTTTTCAATTCCCAATCTAGTGAAATGTGATTGACAATTCGTATTCCTTTACATGCAATCACCCTGTTTAATAACCTGATTGTGGCTTTTAAATCCATTCACACTGATTGTGGCTTTTAAATCCATTCACACTGATTGTGACTTTTTAATGTCCAACTTTAATGTTCTCGTGGCCTTTCCAATTCCTGTGAGTTCATATTCCTCTGTCATTACTTCACTTTCTCCATCTTTTCTTCTTCGACTAATACGATGGTTTTTGGTGGAGAAGGATTCAAAATACATAATTAGCCATAAGTAAGTCTCATTTCTTCCATTGTCCCCTCTTTTTGGCCGATCCAATTGATGTTTTGGGGAAGTGTTTTGAATAACCCGAAATGATAAGTATTACCCACACCCTTTTAGATGAAGTTTGAGCTTTGCTTTTGAGGTTTTTAGAGATCATTTGGGGTTTCGCTTATTTTGTTTGAAGACTCCAAGTTTTGTCTATGTTTGTTTGTGTATGACAATAACATATGATTCTCTTGAGATGATATAATTCTTTTATCAGAACTTGACATGATATGATTGAAGAGTGTATAAATTGATAGCTATTGTGTATGATGGGTCTCTATTTGCATATGATAGTTTGTGGACTTGTGGTTATGCGTTTTCTTTTAAAATGTTATGTGACTTTTAATTTAAAAGAAATGTATGTGTTTCTGTATACATATTATTGTTTCTCCTCGTACATGGTTGATATGTACGAGTACTTTAATTTAACTAATAAATTACAGTAATATATTTGAACCAATAATAAGTAGATACGAGCACAAAGCATGATGACAGATCAACATCTTATGGGAACATTATGGGAATATGCCCTTAATGCATGATGACAGATCAACATTTTATGGGAACTTTGTGTCTCTGGAGAGGCCATATTTCATATAGATGTAAGTTTGTTTCTCATATTTTGTTTGATTTTACCCGTTGCATTGAAGAACTTCATAAAGATTAAATTTGTTCTCATCATATTACCGGTTTGGATAGAGAAGAGAAAAGTAGTGGAGATTTTATGCTATATCTGGATAGTTGAAATAAGTAGTATATTTGATTGTGCAAACTTTTAACCTTAATTGCTGCAGACATATTCTTATAAGCCCCTTATTTATGCCTTGCAGTTGCACTTTGTCCAACCTGTTTTAAGTGACAAATCAGCTGCATTAATCAAGTCTTACAAGGGAAGACCAAATATTTCACACAAAATATTTCACAAAGTCCAGCAGGACAAAGTTCACAAACACCAAACTCTTTTCTTCCATAGGTAAGTCTTCATTCTTCCATTGTCCTGTCTTCTTGGTGGTCCGATTTAAGTGAGGGTTTTGAGAGAGAATTAATTCAGTATTTGGGCTAAAATCACATATTAAATCAAAGCTTCCTTTTTGGCTGACGATGTGTGTATCAATCAATCAATCAATCAAGTATATATAGTAATTACCCGTGGAGAATCTCTCTTACTTTTCACACTATGATTTGGATTTAAATGTGGGGTTTACTTTAGTTTTTAGCAAAATATATGTTTAATAACTTCAATCCTCTACTGCGTCCATTCACATTGATTGCAAGGAATGGGGAAGAAGGGAGACAATGAATTCTATAAAAAAGATTTTATGCATCTTGATGTGTTTTCTCTGTGTCTTGACAAGTTTTTATTTTAGACTTTCTTATTTCTTGCATCTCTTTGATAATTTTACAGGGAGATGTGTATGAGGGAAAAAATCAAGAATTGATGGCAGAGAATGCTGATTTTAGAGCATTAATGAGATTAATGCAAGTAATCATTTTTTCATAATTGAGTGCTTATTTTGATAGTCATCCTTGAAGTCTTTAAGCAGCTAATCAAAGTAAAAGCTATTGAAATGCATTTTCGTGTTTGGTTTGTCTTTTTGTCCTTTTTATCTTGACATGAAAACTAAAGAATTTCGTTATTTGTTATTATTCCAGCTGCTGATGATTGGTTTCCGAATTCTTTAATTTGTACGCTTTGGTATCCAGTTACACCTGCAATGGGCAAGTCATCTTTTGATGGACCTGAGTGCATAAAAAGGTGCAGCATGTTAACTTTTAAGTGTATTTGATATGATGATTAGTTAGACAAAAATTTTGATAATTGGACATCTCATACACGGTCAATGTATTGTATTCAAGCATATAGTTTGGTATTGTTTGGTAACCAAGGCGCCTAGAATTGAATCAAAGTGTGCTTTTGGCAATAGATTGCTTACAATTTCATGTATAGTGCTTTTGTTTCTTTTTTTTATGGACTCAGGAAAATAGAAGGCAGAAAATTATAGAAGGCAAAAAATTACTGACTCTTGCTCTCTTTTAATTCTTAAAGTAGAAAGTTGCTAAGAGGCAAAGCTTTTGGCCCGTGGTGGGATGCATATAGGCCATTTAGAAAGCTTTGATAACAATATTCATGTGTCTTTAAAATAAAAATATGTTGACCTTTCTTTGTGGCGCTATTTCATTGTCATTGATGTGTATAGAACCCATGTTATAATTGCAGACTTGCAGGACATCATGAATTTGCTTATATATTTCTGAAGTTCATTTTGATGTGCATATTTACATGTTTGAATATTTCTTAAGTGGTTAAGTAGGCTGGTTTTGGATAGAGTTACAAGTACGAGTGTACTTATTTCTATTGTGTTAAACTAGAAAATATTTGAGGCATTTTTTGGACGGGAAAAGGGGAGGCTGGAGATAGAGTTTAAACTTTTGTTTTCATACGTGGCTAATTTTGATTTTTCATTAAGTTAAAAATATTACATGTAATTGAAATTGAAATTATTTGGAAATCTCAACTACAAAAAAATGTAGTCTAAATAAGCTTTTGAGTGAGGGAGGTGCATGCCTGTGGAAAATTTGTTTTTTTTTTTGTTGTTTGGGGGGGGGGTGTTGATGGGGAGGTTGGAGATGAAATATGACACTTCTTTTGTTTTTATATATGGTGAATTTGATTATTACTCAAGCTAAAAATATTACATGTGTGATCTAAACTTATATTTTTAAAAACAATTTATTGGCATTAATCATAAATATCACATCAGAGTGATGATTTTCATCACGATTGGATAACAAGATAAATATAATTTTTAGATATCATTTTTAGGCGAATTAAGAAAATATATTTGTGTTGGTAAAAGGACATTGGTGTACTTATTTCTATAGTAGTTTAAATATTACATGCAGTATAGTTTCTTTTTTAAAGATTATTCCAACAACTTGAAATAATGGTTTAAAAATTGACTTGAGTGAAAAAATGTTCATGTAATTGTCACGAAGATTCAAATAATATGGACATGGTGAATATGGGAGAATTAGTATTGCAAGTAATGTATCATTGTAATTAGTTCACAACACAAATACAACAGAAAAACCTAGGTATAATAAAATGTTATATAATAATTAAGTCATTTGTCTTCTTTAATCTTCTCAAATATATTACGACACAAACTAATATGTTTAATTTATAATTTGAGATTTAAAACAATTACATGAAGAATGCCCCGCGCAACGCGCGGGATCCATTCTAGTTCCTATTCATTGCTTGTATGAAGATGATATGCTTCACACGTACCATCGAGATACACAAATTTTTCACTGACTTAATAATACTAGTACGTTGCGAGCCATAAAACATGGTTGACTTAATAATACTAGCTCCTGTCCTAAATATAAGACTAGTTGACTTTTGTAGAGAATCCTTAAAGTTAAAATTCTACTAGTTTAGTATTATGTAATTTTTTTTATCTAAACTAACTTATTTGACCTGTAAATTAACATATCATATACACCCTGCGTTCCTAAATATAAGAGCACTATGACTTAAGAAAGCAAACAATTTAATCATAACATATTTTAAATATTATTAGATCATATGTAAGTTCATAAGTCAAATAAACTAATTTAGTGAAAAAATTTGGGAAAATCAATTTTTAATTATCATATTTTGTTTTCTTAGGATTCTACAAAAAAGTCAAAGTGCTCTTATATTTAGGAACGGAGGGAGTATTAATAAACAAAATATGTTAGGATCAAATGGTTTATTTTACTTTGTTAGGATTCTCAAAAAAAGTCAACTAATTATAAACTACTACCTCCGGTCCTAAATTGTAGTTTATAAGTAAAATAAACATACTTAGAGAAAAATTTAGAAAAATCAATTTTTAATCACCTTTTTATTATTTAACTTTCTTAGTATTCCCAAAAAAGTCAACAAGTTTTTATGTTTAAGAATGGAGAGAGTAGTTTAGTACTCCCTCCGTTCCTAAATATAAGATCACTTTGGGGATGTGGATAAGTTCCTAAATATAAGATCACTTTCTCTTTTTTCTCAAGTTTTACCCAAAATACCCCTATACTCCAACCAAACCAAATCACTTTTTTCATCTCTCTCTCCTCCTTATCATCACAGTCCCAGTCATCAACAATGGCGTCTTTTCCTCTCTCACCTCCGGCCATCCTCTGTAAAAAAAGTCCTGAGCTTTCACGTAAGGCTGATATCTTGAAGCAAGTAGGAGCAAGCATGGGGTTCATTATAGATAAGCTCCCCACGAGTTTGAGGAAAAAGGAACGAAAGAAGGCGTGGAGGAAGAAGGAGGAGGCTTCTGCGGCGTAGGATCATTGTTGATAACGAGGACCGTTGGATTATGATCGGAATCTGTACGGCATTTCTTGGAGTGCGCAGCGAAAGGCGTTTCTTCTTTGTCGGAGAGAATTATCGGCTCCGGCATTGTAATTGTCGCCGTAAGACCTTGTTTGGATACACACAAAAGATGTGCAGATTCAGTACTTGAATATTGGATTCAGTTTCGGAGAAGGAGGTGGGAATAGAAGGATGTGGGAATTACAGTGTTGGTGATGTGAAGGTAATTCATGGACCCATGGTCATGGAGTTATGTCTCTAGTTGTCTTTTTAAATTAACTAAGGGGTATTTTGGGAAGATCACATAAATTAAATGTCTTCCTTAATCTCTCCAAATTAGCTAAAGTGATCTTATATTTAGGAACGGAGGGAGTATTATGTGATTTTTTTTAACATAGTTTAATATTATGTGATTTAAATCAACTAAGTAGGTGATTATAGTGTTTTGGTAATATTATGTGATTTAATTCAACTTAATTAACAACTTTAACCTAATCAAATTAGATAAACAAGTGTTAATATAGAGTACTACTTACGTTCCTAAACATAAGATCACTTTCAAATTTCAATTTGTTCTTAATAAGTATAAGAAATTTTCTAATTCTTCTCATCTTTTTTCAAAATAAACCCTAATAATACTTATTTGTAATAAACACGCAAAGTAGGCGAGTGTAAAGGTATATAATTAGGATAAATTGGTAATTTCATATGTTAATAATCACCTTAACTAACATTCTTAATACTCCCTCCGGTCCTAAATATAAGACTTAGTATACATTTTTGAAAAATCCTAAAAAAGCAAAATATAAATCAATTATAAATTGATTTACCTAATTTTTCCCCTTAAACTATTTTATTTAACCTATAAACTAATGAATAATCTAAAATATATCAAATATGTCATAATTTAATAACATATTTTGTACCTTAACATCTCAAAAAAAAAGTCAATTAGGTCTTATATTTAGGACC
This sequence comes from Mimosa pudica, assembly GCA_029929735.1. Classification (NCBI taxonomy): domain Eukaryota; kingdom Viridiplantae; phylum Streptophyta; class Magnoliopsida; order Fabales; family Fabaceae; genus Mimosa; species Mimosa pudica. The sequence goes on from JAKELP010000027.1 coordinate 6,870,243, forward strand.
CGAGGGAGGGAGTATAATCAAATTAGAATAGTGATATTAGTAACATTTAGTAATGGAGATACTATTTGTTTTGTTTAGTGATGTCACCATGAGGTTTATTTTTCATTAACAAGCGTTGGACTGTCCTTCTATTACAAAAGGGGTAGCTCTCTTCTCTATATAAACTAATTAATTAATAATGTTTTTACACTTATCTTATTTTTTCACAAGTACTTCACAAATATAAATATAAATCTCTTGGATACACTTTCTTTATTTCTTTTGTTTACATATTTTGGGTGAGAGACTCCCCCGGAAAGAGCCATTCTTTCTCTGCAACATTCCACATTCCTTAAACTGGTAAATGTTCTGAATTAATTTGTCAAATGATACAATGAACAAATGCCACATGACCTCTGCTAACAATGATCTTTTCTTAGTCTTTTGAAATTATCATCAGCAAACCCAAAACGCCAATGAGAATATACTGCAAGCAATACCAAACAAGGTTAGCAAACTAGCGAACTATCCAAATTTCAGGCCATTAAAAGATGCACATGATAGTAATTCATATATACAAGAATGTATAAATCAAGTCTATGAGAATTGGCACTGATAACACACCTTGGTGATAGGATATTCAGTCATAATGATAGTCACCCAGCCAACATAAGGTAAGAACCTGCAAAATACAAATTTAAGCATGAACAAAATACATCACATCTAATAGTTTGAGTTATATTTCATTCAGAAACTTTAATCTACACTAGTCCTAGGACTGGTTGTTGCATGGTATCTAAAGTATATCATATACATGACTTATAAACAATACATATTTCCATCACGTTGAAGATTTCAAATATCTTAAGAAAAAAGTGTCACCGTGAGATAAATTGTAAAAAGATAATCAATCTGATCTTTCAATTGTATCTTTGTTTCTCCTTAACAGTCTATAGTCATATATATTCCTCCCAAAAGAACTCTAGGATTGGAAAGTGTGCCTTTATGATTGAAAAGGAAGGGAACATCTGGATGAAGAACATAAAAATCCAGACCATAATAACCCAAAAAATATAGGGAAAATTAAATACAAGTCCCTGGTAAGGGACATAATACTGGAAAAGTCCCAAAAATTGAAAACATTAAAGTAGAGTCCCTTGGGACCTCACTTTAATTATTTTTGAATGTGTGGGCCACATGTTTAATAATAAAAAAACGGAGAATGGGGAAGAAGGAGAGAAGAAGAGATGAGAGAGAAAAAGTGGGTGGATTTTCTTATTATTAAACGTGGGGCCCACACATTCAGAAATAATTAAAGTGAGGTCCCAAGGGACTCTACTTTAATTTTTTCAATTTTTGGGACTTTTCCAGTATTATGTCCCTTACCAGGGACTTGTATTTAATTTTCCCAATAATATAAAACAAACAATGGAGGATATGCAACAGAAATGTGTGTCTTACCCAATAGCCCTTCCCATTATGTGGTGCCTTTGCAGCCATAGCCGACCATGAGAATACAGAACCCTGTCATCCCAATCATTGTTATCTCCTACAAAATGAAGTGATATATGTAAAATGTGAGAATTGAGAAATATTAGAAACTATTAATTAGCACTATCTGAATTTTGCAGGATATCACATAGTGCATGTCAGACAGGAGTGGTATGATAAAACACAAGTATACAAAACCTTAGGCATTATTTTTGTAAAAAAGTCACTTAGTTATCTAAAAGTCACTACCTTTGGTGAGAATGTCAACCTCCCCATTATCTTGTCTTTCATGAACCTTAAAAAAATCAAACATTAGATTGAATATTAATAATCATGAACTACATGGTAACAAGTGAATGCTTCAGAAAATTCAAAACATTCCAAATGTTTGAACATAACTCTTCTTTCTTGTTATTTTAGTTTAAGGAATATCCTGACCACAATCTCATAAACTCCCTTACAAGTTATCACACAGAGAACTTCATGTATAACAAGCCCTAAATAAAATAAGAGAGAAATGAGGATGGAACACCCAATTTCACATAACTCAATAAACCATGAAGATCAAAGCCTTCAACCTCACAGAGTCATTTAGGAGCAACTCAGTAAACCAATAAACCAAACTAAGACTCAATCAGCAACTTCACAAGATAAATGGTCAAAGTATGGTAGGAAGGTTGAGCTTACCTCAATCACACGATGAACAATTGGAATATCACGACCCTATATACAAAACAAAAACAATTAAGTTCATTAGCAAAAGAAGAACATTATTTTCAAGAAAGTAGAAAGCAATCATTAATTCACAAATACTGTGAAGACATTGTAAATGATATGTGCATATAAGACTAAAGTTTCTAGCCAGAGCCCAAATTGAGAACTGAGATACTGAGCTTAAACTTGCTCTCAAATCAAACCACTAAGTTAACAATTAACACCCCATAGAGGGACCAATTAACAAGCAATGTGTTTTGCATGAACAAATTAATACAGAATAAAGAGTAATTACAATCAAAGGTTTGATAACAGATGTTACATATCAGTAAATTAATGTCATCACAAAAAGAAAACTGTTTGTCACATGATATTCTATTATTGACATAGAAAGTGAGCAGCATAAAGTGGAAATTGATAAAGGACTTTGATAACACACCACCAGCATAGCAATAATTTTACTAGCTATTGGTATTGAACAGGCTTACATTTTCATTGAATACCACAATCTCACCAGCACAAATTGGATCGTTGCTCATGTGCAAAAATAGGATATCCCCCTGCACATTATATAAAAGAATATTCATGAACCGATCAAACAAATACTTCCTCTGGTCCTAATTATAAGACCCCTTTTGGCTTTTACGGAGAAATTAATGATGTAAAATTAATAGCTTCACAACATTTAAAATTGTCTTTTTACTTCAAAGTTAATTTATTCTACTTATAAACTACCCTATAATCTAATTGCATGTGGCATATGTTGTAATTTGATGATCTAGTTTGCTTCCTTAACTTTTAAAAAAAAAGTCAACGGGTCTAGGACAAGACTGGAATAATACAAATATGAGGGCAAATTTTTCATAAAAGATGAAGCTTCTCTCTTCTTAATGATGGCTGCTATTTGATGACCAAAATATCTTGAAGAACTTGATTAAACCTCCAGTGCAATGCACAGGGTGAAGGAAAAATTAGAAGAAATAAAACAGACATGCACTTTGAGAGTCTGTAAAGGGTAAATGTGCAGTCCTGTATGAATTTTTAATTTTGTACTTTATTATGATTAAAATAGAGAAGACACATGCAATACAATGGATTTGCATTAAAAAGAGACATTATTACTAAAGCATTTATGCTTTTTCGATTGATTTACCCTCTTAAATCCTGGTTCCATGCTTCCAGAAAGAACAACCACAACAGGAGACTCAGTGCCAGTGACACACATCAAAGCCTTCCATACGATCAATGCAGAAGTAACAATCAATCCTGAGACAAAATAACAGTATCCTTCATAGATTGATCAAAACATAAACTAGGATAATAGGAAAAAACAACAAAAGCTTAAGATTCATCAACCAATAAATATAATGAAGATAGTGAATCGGTGAAGAATGCCATACTTGACCACCTCAAGCTCTTTCATTTGTAAATCAAAAATGCACTAAACAAGCAAACCATGATAACAAAATAAAAACACACCACTCAATTTTCAATTATAAGTCCACCTTATATAATTCACATATATACAAAAATATGTAGTTAAATCATTATAATAAGTGGAAAAATTGTACCACTCACATTAATATTGCCCCTAAAGGGGACTTCTAATACAGAAGCAGCAACAACAAAGTCTTATCTTACTACGTGGGTCATACAACACTATTGTGCTCTATCAATAGCCTAAAGTGGACTTAAAGGAACAAAATATTTTTTCAAACTAGACTTATAAATATTGTAACATACATCATTGAAACTTTTGATCTTTTAGAGTATATGAAAGAAACTGACCGAGACTAACACCTTGGGAAAGGACCTGGCGGATCTGAATAGATTTAATGGATTCCACAGTCTCCTTAATCCACCTCATTTTTTCCAATTGCTTCAATTTCTGCCTCCAAAGTTTATACACCTCCCAATTGCTTTTTCTTCACCACTAAGGAACTTTGTGTAGAATGCACACAGATTTGATGACGTAACGCAATGAGGACCATGTCCCATGTATACATATCACTATTTTAGTGTTAGAAATTATGGAAATAATGATAAGTAGAATATTTGTATATCTTAGTAATAATAGTTATGAATTATTGTATTAAGAAATTAAGTTATTAGGAAATTATATTAGAAAAACTTATAGGATAAGTGTATTATCTTTTAGGAAACTTTTGTGTTATAAATATAATATTATATCAATGGAATAATTATCGGACCATTCAATTATATTTATTTCCACAATTAGGAAAGTAAATTGATTTGTTGATATGTTATTGTTTAACTTACTCCCTTCGTTCCTAAATATAAGATCACTTTGGGGAAGTTGATAAGTTCCTAAATATAAGATCACTTTCTATTTTGTCTCAATTTTGGTCCAAATTACCCCTATACTTCTTAGCTCCCTCACTTCTCTCTCAAATCCCTATTTGTCTTTTAAATTTAAGTGAGGGGTATTTTGGGAAGATCATGTAATCCTAATTCATTGGAAGCCTTCCTTAATCTCTCCAAATTAGCCAAAGTGATCTTATATTTAGTAACAGAGGTAGTATTTCATTAAAGTCAACTTAGTCAACTCACGTCTTCACATGCATTTGCCTTTGTATTCTTCCTCAGTTTTAAATATATATTATTTTAAATCTCTTTTTTGGTCGATATATATTTTTTTAAATCTCTTTTTTGGTCGAAATATATTTTTTTTAATCTGACTCGCTATTGAATAGTATAATATGCAGAAATTAGGAAATTGTTGACATAAAGGATGATTCTAGAGGTAGACCGTAGACCTGTTCAAACTTCAAAGGGCCAAGGTAAGCTTGAAAAGTTAACTAACTTGCTGCTCACTCTCGTTTTATTTAATTACTACTCACTCCGATCCTAAATATAAGACCTAATTCACTATTTTTGGAAAATCTTAAAAAAACAAAAAATAAGTTAATTATAAATTGATTTACCTAAATTTTTCCCTTAAACTAGTTTATTTTACCTATAAACTAATGGATTATCTAAAAATATATTAAATATGTCATCATTTAATAACATATTTCGTAACCTTAATCTCTCCATAAAAAGGTTATCTAGGTCCTATATATAGGACCGGAGGTAGTATAAGATTAAGTTGATATTTTAAAATTAAGAATGAAAAATAAATAATTAAGTCATCATATCTATATTTATCTTTCTCCCCCACTTTACTTTGTAAACTACATGTCATCTAATTACATACAAAGTATAACATACATTAAAATTAATTAAAATTAAGTAGTGTATTTTATTTCATTAATCTCAAAAAATAAAGCATTACTCTCATTATGATTAGGAGGGGGGGGGGGGAATATATTTTAGGGTGTCTTTTGTCATGGCTGAATATTCTTGGCTTTTTCTCTCAATTCCTAACTTGGTATTAAGTGGAAATATTACTTGGAAAAGACGGAAGACTAAGATGAGTTCATGGCTGCCGCTGAAGAAAAGGGGTGCATGAAACGTGTTAAACGCTCTGCTGTGTTTGATGAAGATAATGATTTGTGTGATGACTTGCAATTTTTGTTGTTACAATGTATACTCTCAGTTCTTAAATATAGAACATAATTGACTTTTTGGAGAAATTGCAGGACAACTAAAGAAGTTGCTCAAAAATTGATTTATCTAAATTTTTTCTCTAAACTAATTTAGTTGATTTCTAAGTTAACATATAATGTAATAACATACAAAATACATTATGATTAAGTGAATTCTACCCTTGAAATTTAATGACCTTACAACTTTACCCTCATTTATTATACAATATATACCATGCGAAAAAAATAATATAAGAATAATAAATATGACTAGAAAAATCTTCTTTCAACAGCTACATAGGAGTATTAGATATGCCCTTTTCATACTAAGAATCCTAGCAACTTGTTATTGAAGTCAGGAAGACCCCAAAAGTCCTACCTCACTCATCTTAGTCTTCAAGAATAACATGATATCCCTGAATAAAAATCAACATAATTATCACCGCTTAAAGATTTAAATCACAATTAGTTACAGAGAACTGAAGAGTGAGAAAGTCAACGAGTGAGAAAGTCCACACGTACTATTAATTTGAAATTATCCAAATTTAGACATAAATTATCACCTCAAGAAGGTGGATTTTCCCAATGAGAATAGTTGAAAACATTACTTGCTTACTATGAGCCTTCCAAAAATTTCTCTTTAAATTTTTTTGGGTGGGGGAGTACCCCCAGAAAGAGCTTTTCTTTCTCTCCATGTGGCATTCCAAATTCCTTCAAATGTTAACTGTTTTAGACTAATATTAATTTGTCAATTACATGTTTTGCCCCTTTGCCCTTATAATATTAATCTGTCAAATGATACAAAGGATAATGCCTCATGACCTCTGCTAACAATAATAATGTTTTCCTAGTCTTTTGAAGTTATCACCAGCAACCCCAAAGCACCAATGAGAATATACTGCAAGAAACACCAAATGAGGTTAGAAAACTAGCAAACTTCATGCAACAAATTTCAGACCATTCAAAATTCACATCACAGTATTCAAAGATACAAGAATGTATAAATCAAGTATATAGAGATTGGCACTTATAACACACCTTGATGATAGGATTTTCAGTCATAATGATAGTCACCCAGCCAACATAAGGTAAAAACCTGCGTAATAAAAATTTGAACAATATCAAAATCTATCAGACCTAACAGTATAAGTTCTCCTTCATTCAGACATCTCAATCTAAACTAGTCCTAGGACCGCTTGTTGCATGGAATCTAAAGTGAATCATATCATACATGATTTTACATAGAACTTTTGTACTGGTGCGCGTGCGTATGTATTTTCTGAAGATTTCACATATCTCAAAAAAGAACTGTCAAGATGAGATATTGAGATAAATTGTAAGTAGATAGTTAATTAGATCCTTCAATTATATCCCCGTTTCTCCTTAATAGTCTAAACTCCAAATCCTCCCAATTACACTCTGATTGGGAAGTGTGCCTTTGAGATCAAATAGAAAGAGAACATCTGGACAAAGTATGTGGATATCCAGACCATAATAACCTAAAAATTAAAACAAACAAAGGAGGAAAAGCAACAAAATGTTTATCTTACCCAATAGCCCTTCCCATAATGTGGTGCCTGTGCAGCCATTGCTGCCCATGAGCATACAGAACCCTGTCATCCCCATAATTGTTATCTCCTGCAAAATGAAGTAATATATGTAACGGGTGAGTGATATTGAAACTAATTAGCCCTACCTGAAAGGTCAACCAAAAAACCAAAACGCTTGATCTACAATTTTTTGCCGGAAAAAAAATGTTATCTTACGGTAGTACCTTTGGTGAGAACATCAACCTCCCCAGTATCTTCTCTTTCATGAACCTAAAAATAATTTACATTAGATGGAATATTAGTAATAATGAACTACATGGTGATACGTAAAGGCTTAAGAAAATCAAAGCATTCCAAATGCTTGAAGATAGCTCTTATTTGTTGATCCTGACCAGAATCTCAAACTCCCATACAAGTTATCACTTGATTCCTCTGCCACCAGAGGGATATTTAAAAAAAATTTTGAAGTACCATTACTCTTTCCTAAAGGGGGGAAAAGAAGTCCACAAACTCATGCTCACATAGATAATTTCATCAATAACAAGCCCTAAATAAAATAAATGATAAAAGAATGGTAAGAAACCCAATGGAATGTGGTATGCTGTTACTGATGTCGCAATAAAGCATTTTTGTGCTATGGACTAAAACATTGCCAATCCCCAGAGCTAACAAACTCAAATCCACAGAGGGTTAGAATCAAAGGGTGTAAACTTCTTCCATTACTGTTAGAGCTGTCATTCTACCATTCTAGATAAACTCAATACAGAAATTGAATACTAACCCCCCAACTCAAACCATCACTTTCATAACATCCTTGCATCACTTTTCTCTTCCACTACTCTCCCTAGATCTCCATTAGGGTTAGAGGAAGTGATTCTTGTCCAACCTCTTTTTCTGGGACAATACTTATCCAATCTCTTACATTTTGGGGCTGGATTAACACTTGACTTGCAACATCACATTCCCACACCAGGTTAAGGTTGAAAAGAAGTTTAAATGTGCCAGCTAAGTAATTTAGTTGCAATCTCTCAGTTTCTTGTAGAACACCAAATCTGATAAAGGAAAGCTTCCTCAACAATCAATATAATATTTTTTCGTACTGTGATTTCACAAAGCTATTACTTCAATCATTCTGAAAATGGTGAAGTCTACTAGTCTAGCAGTAGCATTAGCAGTGATCACAAAGTTTTGTCTCACCAAGTGGGCTCGTCTACATAGATAACACGATGTCATTGTGCTCTATCAACAACCCCCAAACACAATTATGAGCCTCCAAACTTAAGATCCACAATCTTGTAAGGTTTGCCAAGTTTTTGCAGTTCCATCATCAATATTAATTGCTATCAATAGACCAATTCAAATTCAAGACCTAATCTAATAATAATATTTATACATCTTTGTACTAACAACCATGAAGAACAAAGCCTTCAACCTTACAGAGTCATTCAGGAGAAACTCATTAAACCAAACTAAGATTCAATCAGCAACTTCACGATATAAATGCCCAAAATAAGGCAATTGGTTGAACTTACCTTAATTACACGATGAACAATTGGAATTTCACGGCCCTATACACAACAACAAAACCAACTATATTAGCAAGAGGAGATGAAAAAACAGAGCAACAGTAGAAGAATAAAAACAGATTTTAAGAAAGGAGTAAGCAACTATTAATTGGTTAATATTGTGAAGACATTGTAAATGATACGTCAAATAAGACTAAAATTTCCCATCAAAGCCCAAATTGAGAGCTAAGATACCAAGAGAGGCACACACATATAGGAGATATTTAGGAATGAAGTAACTTGATTAACTAAGAGACGGGAATTACGTTGAGATATACTTAACAAATAACCAGAGAGGCACACACATATAGGAGAAAAATCATCTTCATCATTTTCAAAATACTTGATCTACAGCTTATCACTCTAACTCTCTAAGATGTTCTTAAAATAACTAACACTTCTGATTTTTTATTGCATTATTAATGAGGCGCTTTTTCATAAATGGAAGTGTAATACGTTAAACTAATTATGTAAGTTCAACTATCATGAAAATTCATCTCATCCTAAAAATGAGAGCAAGTATTGTTTATGTATGTACAATCCTTCATACTTATAATTCAGTATATTGATGTGCAATTTCTGCTAATAAAAGAAATAATTATTGTTAACATGCTTCCCACGAGAAGCACAATCTAGTCTTTTAATATGTAGGGTCAATACTCAATACTCAATATGTAGTCTCTTACAGAAGTTTCACCAAACTGATTGAAAAAAATGAAAACAATCAATGTTTGGGTATACATGTGAACCTATCATGGGGGAACAAATGGTTACAGTTTTATTTCCTCGAGGGACTCATAACATGTTTATTAAATGATATGACATAGAAGAAGAAAATGGGAGGAAATAAAAGAAGAGGTAATAACTTCTTATATATATGTGTATATAAAGTTGTTGTTACTTCTTGTGGAGGGTTTTCTTGAGAGAATCAGCTGTGTGCTTGATGGTATCAGCAGAATCCTCAGCCTTTGAAAGGATTGTTTCAGCAGCCTTCTCAGCAGCCTGTTTGGTTTGGTCCCAAGCCTCTTGTACTGCCTGCTTTGCTTTCTCTCCCATGTTCTCTGCCTTCTCTGATATCTCTGATCCCAACACCTCTCCCGCCTTCTTCTTGATCTGCACACATTCATTCATTCCTTCATTTTATCAACACATAATTATATATACACATCAACTATATTATCATCTCTCCTTTTTACACATGATAAAAAAGATTTCATTTGATCATATCTGTAGGCACTTCATTAAATTCTGGTATAAGTATCACTTTTGTCTTGGAAGTATTGGCTGGCTAGCGGTTTTATGCTGGAAGTTATTTTGTGACTGATGTTGTCTCGGAATGAAAAGTGTAGCGATTTTGTCCTAGATGTTTTTTTTTTACTAATGTTATCTCGGAAGTATGAAAAGTGTAGCAATGTTACTTTGAACAAACGTAGTTGTTAACGGATATGTCATAGCCCACACGAGGGTAAAGATGAACCATTTTTGCCTTGGAAGTTTATTAAATTTTTAGGGCGACATAGCAACTAAAAAAAACTTCAAGGGCAAAATTGTTTCTCCATGAAAACTTTTATGGCAAAAAATAGTTGATTTCTATCTTGAGGTGGACCGTAACTAGGTGTTCATTAATAGTCCCATTAGTTTAAGGCAAGAATATTACACTTTTCACACTTTTGAACGACAATTAAGTGTAAAAAAAATTTTCATGACAAAATCGCTACCCAATCAATAATTCTTAGACAAAAAGAATATTTAACTCTTACATTTTTCATATGAATTTGAAATTTTATCTTTCATTCATTATGCACTAACTTTATTTTCATATAGTGGATACTTAATAGGGGTATAGTTAAAAAGTTGTTAGATTTTTCAATGCATAATTCATAAAGTCTAAGTTTTTACCTTAGCCTCAGCAGTGTGTTTGGTGGTGTTCCATGCCTCGTGTATCACCTCCTGTGCTTTCTCCCCAATGTCCTCTGCCTTCTCCAACACCTTTTCCCCCACAATCTCTTTTGCTTTCTCCTTTATCTGCACCCATTTTTCATTCCTTCATTTTATCATCACATATTTATATATACACATCAACTATATATATCATCTCATATTTGTGCATGCAATTAAGTATACAGTAATTAAGTACACATACAATCTTGGGGGTAGTGGAATAGGCCTTGTTATTAATCTTCCCTCCTGGAGTCTCATTCGAGTTAGGCACCTACACATGTACATTTATTCATTCATTTAATGTGTACATATAAATAACAATTGTTTGTCAGTTTCATCACTAGTTAAGTGTGTTTGTGTTTAAACATACTTGATTAATTGCCCTTGGAGTGGCAACTCCAAACAGCCTTGGATTCCAGCATGTTGCAGTTCTCCTAATTGTTGCCATGGACATCATCATGTTGTTCATCTTTCCCATTCTGTTTTTTGCTCTGATTAGATTACCACTTTAATTATCTGAGATCGATTTACCTATTTGTTTTCTACTAAGTCTCTATATATGTGTGTTACTGGCTATACCGTGTGTGACGCTCCGCTCTCGTACTAATTCTGCCTCACTTGTGGTATGCAAATACAGTTACATGTTCATGGTACTCCACCTTCCATGGGATCCAACATTTTAGGATGTAAACAATTTCATTCTCCAACCATTTATATATAATTACACAAGCATGTTTTGAAAGTTTCATCTATATTTAGATACTCAATGTGCAACCGGTTTTCCTGCTAAACACAAATGCTTACTAGAGTGAGCTAACCAAATGATTTGGTTGGTCTAAATTTGATCTAAAAAGTGTAAATTTAATTGTTTCTATAAGGATTTTTTTAGAGTAAAAAACTATTTTTAGAAAACTTGATAGTTAAGATGTTATTATTTATATTTCATACCCATTACAATGTTTATAAAAAAATAATTTTAAAAAATAAAAAATAAACCATACAAATCATATTTGAAGGTCCATGTAGATAACTCATCCCCCTTGACCCGTTATAAATGTATATATTTTTGGGAAAATTAATTTCAAGTTTCACCCAAGACACATGATATTGAAAAAGTCTCACCAATTAGTCAAATTAAAGTAAGGTCCCAAAAGACATTACTTTAATTATGTTACAACACAAAAAGACTCTTGTGTCCTCTTTGACTTTCCAATATTGAGACCTGAAATTAATTTTTCCAATATTTTTTACAATTCAAATATAATTCTTATTATATTCGGTTCAAATACTAATGGCAGTATGGCACTTAATTAATAATCATACCAACAAATGAAAGGGTAGAGATGACAGATGAGTGGTACTTCGGCATCGCCCACACAAGATATATATAATAACCATATTTCCTATGAACTGTTACAAATCTTCAAAATACAAAAAATATAAAATTTGTCCTTTTACAGGAAAAATGAACCTCCGATGTCTATCCAATCTATTACAACTGGCTTTAAAATTCCCTTTCAGAACTCCGTTGGAGGCTTCAACCTTATTAATCTTTTGATTCTATCTTTCTCTGTGTTCTCCAAATATCCCTTCAAAAGATACACCAGTAAAATGTCAATCCAAACAATCCAGAAGAAATTACTCAACAATGAAATGCAGAATTATAAAGGCAAGAAGCTTGGTCAAGTCATTGTTCACAGAAAACAGAAGTAAACTATGGCATGTTTGTGTATACTACCATGAACATTCAAAGCGTTTGTTTCATCCAAAATCGATTAAATATATGATCTTAGTCTGCGGTATATGAACAATGCCAACGGTACACAAATAGATGGTAAATGCAGATGACTAATGTGACCTCACCTTCCAAACAATTTCATCCAAGCACAGGCAGATTCTTCCATACTTGTCGAGGAAAAGGCGCTCAGTTGGAGGCTTCCCACATACGTCCTTCACCACCGAGGTTATCACAAAGATCACTTCTGACACTGATGAAAAAAAATGCTGTAAGTAGTAGTAGAAGTCTTTACAAACATACATTACAGTTTTGACAGAGTCTTTTCAGTCCTTTTTCCTTCTTTTTTCTCTTTAAGAACGTTAGAAACTGCAAAAACAAGGTTTAGAACAAACAATTTTTTCACCCTCACCATTGTTCACAGTAGAGTGGCACACGCAGCTTGCCAAACAATTCAATTATAGCTAGTTTTCATTACTACACATTTTTAGAAGGCAATGCCAAAGTAACTAGTCACTCCAACCAAAGATTATCTAAAAAATCCCTCACCCCATCTCATAGAAGAAAAAACTAAAAAGAAAGAATAAAAGCGTATATTAAATGAAACAGTTCAGTAATGTTGTTTAGTCAACAAAAAAATGTATCATAAGAGATGCAGTGAATACATACAGGCAAGTTCATCATACTCATCCTTTCCCACAACATAGATGCTGACATCCCCAAGCACTGTGTATACAATATAAACTGACCTGACAGCAAGAAATACATTCTCCAAGTGAGAGACTGTAATATATAACATAAGTGGATGAATCACAAGGCCAACTAATAACACAAAAAAAATTTTATGAAGAGAGGCAAATAGAACTTGAGAGAAAATAGTTTGTAACCGTATCAATTTAACTAATTTTAACAGTAGTAGTAACAGCCAGTTCTAAACTACTAAATTACATATAACATGCTTGTCATAAAGGAATTGTGCAGGTCCCTCTTCTGCAATTCATTCCCAATTTTTCAACTTTGAGTGACTCTACATGTGCTATTTTTCCAATTTTGGGCCAACTGTATTTAAGTAATAAGCACTATTAGCTTGCTATATTCTATCACGTTTCCACACCAGAGAACTCAGTACATTCAATCATAGCTGGCATTGATTTTGATTCAGATAAACAGGCTCAACAAACATTTCATTTAAGTACGCATTGTTTCTGTTACATAAATAAACGGACAGCCCGTGAAGAAGGTCATTCCTCCCAAGTAGTTCTCAAAAGCTTCCCCACAGTGTACTTAGGTAAGGCAATATATATAGGTCAGCATGCAAATACCACAATCTCAAGGCATGACAAAAATGAGAGAACAGAGTATTATGTACTTGTGGCTAGCAACTAGGAGCTCTTCATTTTTGACACCTTTCAGGTTATCAGAACCCAGCTTAACCAAGAAAGAGCGCCAATGCAGTCGCTCCTCCGCAGGAACTCCATGAAAACTGCAATAAGATAAACCACAGAACTAAGCTCCAACATCATCACAAAGTTCGTACTTAATGTCTCTTCTTAAAACTAAACAACTGCAGATCCACTCAAAAGATAGTACTCCCTTTCTCCATCCGTTTCATATTAGAAAACCCAATTAACTTATTTCGATAATCATAATAAAGCTAAATAAGTTACCTATAAATTGATTTGGCTCAATTCTTTCTCTAAACTATTTTATTCAACTTATATAAGCTAACTTAAAGTGCCGACTTGGCTCAACGGTAAATTCATTTACCATATGATCTAAGATCATGAGTTTGAATCAGTCTCTCTGCATAAATCAGAGGTAAGACAATTTGATATATTCCCTTCCCCAAGTGGTGACTAGTACTTGGTTGACCCTTTTTATATAAGCTAACTTATAATCTAATAATACATGAAATATATCTTGATCAAGTGGCTCATTTAACTTCCTTAATTTCTCAACAACAGAAAAAGTCAGCTAAATCTTATATCTAAGGACAAAGTGAGTACTACACAGGGGACTATTCAATTTGCCACATCATATAGAAAAGCTAAAAAATACAACTAATCATTTCCCAGTGAAATTTCAATCAACCAAAATAAATATATTTCAGTAATAATAACACAGCTAACCCTAATTAAGACATTAACAGCTCATACAAAATTATTCCAAATCCTGTGAAATACGATCCAGATCCAACATAACATATGAAATGTATTAAGCTAATTACACAATTATTTCAATGTTTAACCGTAAAATTTCTAATCAAAGAGAAGATCGCACAAAAAAAATAAAAAATTAAAAAAAAAAACGAGGAAAAGATCGGAGAGGTACCGTTCGATGAGAATGTTGCCTTCGGAGTTGGCAAAGACGACGGCGAGGATCATAATTCCGATGAGATGAGATTTGATTTGATTTACAGATTCTCTTCTGTCTCTCTTTCTTTTTTCTTCTCACATTTTATTTTCCCTTTCCTCTTTTCTCTTCTTGTGCTGTTCAATTACTGAAATGCCCATACATTCACCTCACTTTGACAGATAAGTAATTCCAATATTCCATACTCATTTTGTAAGAACCATTAAATTTTGACAATTTATTTTTGTATAATACTTCTTCTGATCCTAAATATAATATATAGTTGACTTTTTTAGAGATGTTAAGGTTACAAAATATGTTATTAAATTATGACATATTTTATATATTTCTAGATTAATCATTAGTTAATAGGTTAACTAAAATAGTTTAGGGGAAAATTAGGTAAATCAATTTATAATTGACTTATTTTGTTTTTTTTAGGATTTTCCAAAAGAGTCAACTAGGTTTATATTTAGGATCAGAGGGAGTATTATTGAATACTAAATGTAAATATTTGATGATAGAGTACCATGGTATTATCATGATATACTCCCTCTGTCCTATAATATAAGTTTAAACTTTTTTGAATGATTTTATTACAAAATATAAGTCTATATTTGAGTTTTTTTTAACTGAAAGTCTATATTTGAGTTGGTTAACATAATAAATGAACTTTTTCTGATATTACCCTCTTTCACATACTACCTATGGTCCTAAATATAAGACTCAATTGACTTTTTTTTGGAGAGGTTAAGGTTGCGAAATAGGCTATTAAATCATGACACATTTGATATATTTTTAAATTATCCATTAGTTTATAGGTAAAATAAATTAGTCTAATGAAAAAATTAGAAAAATCAATTTATAATTAACTTATTTTGTTTTTTTAGAAAAAATCAACTTATATTTAGAACCGAGAGTATAATTTATTCCTATACACATTCTCTTTCCTCCTTCATAAAGTGAGGCATTTTTTGGAAATATTGTCTCCTACATAATCATTGTTTTTTAAGAAAAACTTTTTTTAGGAGTCTGCTATTCGGTTAATTCGGACTTATATTATGGGACGGGGGAGTATTATAAAAGGCTTGGCAAAACAATAATGTGTTGTATGTTGTTAAATTTGAATTTTCTATTTTTATAATGATGGTAAACGTTGGATGTTAATTAGAGAATGAGTGATAAGGATTTCAAAAGGAGAAGAAATGACATTGTACTTAACTCGAGTATCATGCCATCTCTCACTACGAAGGTTACGGTCCAATTCAAGTTGTAAGATCAAGCCCATTATTGTATGCAA
Organism: Mimosa pudica; assembly: GCA_029929735.1. NCBI lineage: Eukaryota > Viridiplantae > Streptophyta > Magnoliopsida > Fabales > Fabaceae > Mimosa > Mimosa pudica. Next base: position 6,886,418 of record JAKELP010000027.1, read on the forward strand.
GAGGAGGAGATTTTTTTTGGCCAATGCAAGAGGAGGAGATGAATACACTAATGAAGTAGATTTAAATTAAAACAGAACTGGATATAAATATCACTTAGTTTTTATTCGGTTTGTCGGAGATGTTGTTCCAAGTTTAGATTCTTAAACATAAAACATGGACAATCCACGTCAAATCTTGATGGTTTAGACTTGAGAAGATTACAAATGCCTAAACTAGTGCGTATCTGCTTTAGTGGTGGCAATTCAAATAAGGCTGATTATATTTAAATTTGAGGCCATAAAAGTGAACATAAATCTGATTTAATTTGCCGTCTCGGTATCAGCTTTGCTGTAAGAATTGTAGATGAAGTTGGGGAAGAATTGTGATTTTCCCATATGGGTAGTAGGTTCAGAGAACGAGTGCGATGATGGTGCTTAGTTATATGGATGTTTCAACTTTCAACATGATGGTTATATTCTCACCGTTTTTAGGTAAATTGTTTAGGACATAAGTAGGCAAGTGTACATGTTAAGTTTTAGCCAAATAACTATCGTACATGCACAGTATATTGTGTGTGTGTATAGATTCTTGAATAATATATATATATATATATATATATATATATATATATATATATATATATATATATATAGCCATGTTTTAGGTTACACTATTTGACATATAACAGAATTGAGTACATATATTATTATTGTTATTTAATATACATCCCCGAGTACATGAACAATTTTTGCGTAGCCCTTGCAAACTCAAACCTTCCAGTTTCAATGATTTTTTGAATTTATATATAAAATGAATAACATTTTGATGTATAATTACAATAAAATTGTGTAGTTTTTTGGCAAAAAAAAAAAAGAAATTGTGCATACTTTATTTTTGAAAAAAAATTAAAGGAGATATTTATAAAACCAAAAGGGAGTAATAACAAATCACAAGTCCCCCAAGTGGGTTAGAGCTAAAGGCCTCAATTAACGCTTAAAATCTTCCATTAAGTATTGTTATGCTTTTGCATTAAGCTTACTCCTGAAAGCGTAATATGTAACTAGATGTAAGTTCCTTCTTTTAGTGTGTAAGAGCAATTTTAACAACAAAGTGTATAAGAAGACTAACACCATATATAATTTTTTTTATTGGAGAAAAAATGCATCTTAACTTTATGACATTGATTAACCTAAATTTTTAATGCAAACCCTCACACAGTGAGACTTTTGTTACTAAGGTTACATTGTAGGCCCCACAATTAATTTTAAAAATATTTTTACCAAAAGGGCACTGGGCACAGGAAAATTTTCTTGTTGCACATTTACCAATTAATAATTGAAATTAGTGTTTCTGGCAAAAAAAAAATTGAAATTAGTGAAATTTTACTCAAACCATTAATAAGGTTTTGGGCGTTGTTGACCGTCAAAAATCAACATTTTAGATAACTAAGATTTAACGGCCAATGTCCAAATTTGACGGTATTGATAAAACTGCACCATTATAATTATTTATTGGTAAATTTGTGTCAGGAAATTTTTTTTTGTAGTTAGTGCTCTTTCACTAAGAATCTTTTAGTAAATTTGCTTTGCCCTAACAACAAAGTTTTCTATTAAAAGTGTATTTCACCATTACATTTTTTTAGAGGGAAAAAATTTCTTTTCCTCTTTTTTAAAAAAATCATTTAGATAATTGATGTTTATGTGCATTTTACTCTTAAAGGAATTCATGGTATCACATCTAAAACTTCATTGTTAAAATTGCTTATGCACCCTACGTTTTTTTAGTAAACATGTGAATTTTAGCTTAAACAAAAAAAAGCTGAACGCACGTGATTACCTCTTTTGAATTAGAAATGACATGAAAAGGAAGACGTTGAGAAATTCAATTAGAGCCAATTTTTTCTCTCCCAACAATAATTGGGTTTCTTTATGGAGAGAACCTCTCCTTTTCCTGTTTTCCATCATCATGATTGTATGCAAACTTTAAGAATTTGAATTTAAAATATTTTGTATTGTTTCACATAAAAGTGAAATGGACAGATGAGATGATGATTCATCTTCAGTTTAAACTTTTTATTTTAATTCACATATTACCAAAATTGAATTCTATATTTGCATAACCGATCTTACTTTTATTATTTTATTATTATTTGAGCCAGCCTGAGTGTAATCGCAATTCAAAAACTTTGATTATAAATATTATTTCTTTTTCCCGGAACATAGATATTGTATGTATATACCAAAAAGGTAAAATTTCCCGGGTACAGTGTATGAGAGCTTCACAAAGCTTTTTTTATTATACTTTTTTTTATCTGAAGTTTTTTTATTATACATAAACAGAATTTAAAATGTAATTTATCACATGTGGGCAAATTATTCCAAAGTTGATTAAGTTAAGAGAGTAAGAAAGTTGCCCCACCATAATCACTACTAAGGTGGAATGTCATTATTAGTTCTCGAGATAATATTAAAATGAAACTATATTAAGCACCGTTGCAAAATATGTGTAAAGAGTATTAAACAAACATTTTGAAATCTAACTTTTTCATTTAGTTCAAAAAAAAAAATCGAACTTTTTCATGTTTGATCTGGATAAAAGTAAAGTTAAGGGCAAACTTTTTTACAACTATATAATGCTAAATTAATTATTGGAGCAATATCTATCCTTTAAGAAGTTCAAATTATTGTAATAGTGCTATCACGATATACATTTTGTCTATCCTGTCTCAATAAGGGATAACAGATTTTTTAGGTTACCAATATTACCTACATAATCTGCGTGACACAATAACTATATTTTGACATGCTTCGACTGAAACGAAGTGTCAACGATTATATTATCATACTTTAAGGTGCTAGTTATTTTTATGTGAATATTTCAGTCGTAGAAATATTCAATAATTTCAAATCAATTGATGTAGTTAAATAGTTCTAAAATAATTAACTGCAATAATTATAATACTTAAAGGATAACATTTTTGAAAAATTAATTAGTGTATGAAGTATTTTTCATTAAATAATGTCAGAGTATATTTTTAATATTTTATGTTTGCATCAAACTTCATTTTAGTCCAGTAAAATTAAAAAACTTCATTTTAGTTCTTAATCATGTTTTTTTAAACTGAATTTTTAGTTCTTTATCTTTAAAAGGCACCTTTTTAACGTTTTTGGCAAATCCTGATAGTTTTATTTAACAAAAAATGTTAACTCATTACTAGAAGAGATTTCATAACTGAACGTGGACAAAAATGTTTAAACTTAAATTGTTTGGTATAGTTTCTTATATTTTGAAAAGTAGTAATTCTTTCCTCATGTATCAATAAGAGTAGTCATTCTTTATCTGCATTTAATTATAGAGTCACCTTTTAAACTTGAATAGCCCGTATTTCTTGTTAAATGAAATTGAGGATGTAGCCAAATAAGACTTAAGTATATTTTTCAAATATAAAAGAATACATTAAACATAGTGCAAACATAAAAGTATATTTTTTAAGGCATAATGTCACTTTTTTTTGGAGCTAAATAATGTTGCTCTTGAAGTTCTTAATTTTGTCATTTGCACATTGAAATACATTTATTTGATTCTATTTTTAAGTCATTATTATGGTTGTTCAAGTATTGGGAGACCCCTTTTCTGAGTCTTGATACTAGAAAAAGGTTGGACAACATTTGTGTCTAGATTGTGGTACTAATGGAATCTTAGACCGAACATGATGAGACAGGGACAGAAACGAGACCTGGACATCTCACTTTTGTTTGGCAAGATCTCACTACCAAAAAATAATTTGTAAGATTATTTTGTTACCACTTATCTATTTTAAATTTTATTGCAAAGAAATTTAACTATTACCACTATAACGTCAATGAACAATAAAATTGATATTATTAAGTCAACATTTCACAGGAATAGTAAAGAATATTTGATAAATAGTACATATTATTTTGTTAGTAGTTCAATGCATTAATGATACGATTGTAGATTTATAAATCTGAATTTCTTATTTTTCACCAGTTTGATTCCCGAGTTGATTACTAACTGACCTACTAACCATCGGCTCGCTCTCTCATATGGTCTAGATGTCAATCCAGGTTTAATAAGCTTGCTTTTAAGACTTGGAGGGGTATCTTTCGGTTCAAAATACTTGATGAAATGAGATTACAAATTTTGGGATACAAAAACAAAAAAGTTTTTTGAGCGGTAACAAAAAAGAGAGTTGGAAAGTGATGAAACAGAATAGCGAGCTAACAAATATGATTTTTTTGGTAGGCTATTTTCTCATTTTTTGGTTGCCCAATGGTATCCCCACCCACGTGTCAAATGAAAATAATCCCCTGCTATTCTCTGAAGTCTCATATAGGGGTAGACAACTAGTCTGTGAATTTGCTCAATTTTTAAGAATTAGAGGTCGAACCTCCAACCACTTGCTTAAGGGACAAGAGTACTTACTAGTCACTCAACCCGCCAGATTTAGACAATTTTTTTCTTAACCGTAAAAAATTAGCGTTTCTCAATCATAAATAGGCAGGCTATAGATTAGAATGTGATGAAATCATGAAAATTAGCGTTTCTCAATCCCAATAACAAATTATTTAATGCTGAAATCACCGTCTTATTCTCTAAGACACGTCGCTTTGTCCTCTGATTCCCTTCAACCAAAGGCGTTAAAACATGTAATACTCTATTATTTATTTATGTTGGATTTGTTGAACTCTTATTTTATTCACTTTTATTTATAGTCTACAAGGCTATATCTGCAACTTTATTATTTATTATTCACAAAATGACATTGATGTGCCACGCGCCAAAAAAAAATACTCTCTTCATTATTCATCCGTCATAAAATAAATTTCTCTTTTTCTTTGCCATCATAAATAAATTTCTCAAACATATACATTTCACAGTGCATTGTCAATTCAATTCAATTCAAACGAGCTTGTCAAATAAACACCTATAGCCATTAATTCATTCTAACAACATTACTCCTCTAATCTAAATGTTAAACATTGATTATCATATCCATCCGTGCCTATTATTATTTTACTAATTGTTTGCCCTGTAAAAGAAATACTTATTTTTAATGCACTATTTCTTGAAAGACAATTTGGTGAAAATCGTTGTTTGACAAATTTATTGAGAAATGTTTTTATGCGTAATACATCCGACCACTCTGCAGAATTTCACCTCAAAAGACATATACTTGAACTTATTTAATCTTTCAGGCAAACAAAATTTTCAAACATCTATACAAGTATTTTTTTTTATGGATTTTTATCAACACTGAAAATAAATAAAAAAGGCTGAATTTAATTGGATAAATACGTGTGAATTGCGGGCCCCAATGACCTTAATATCCAACCATATTGAAAATTATGGCACCAAAGCCGAATTTAAAGCCATAAATTCGGGTCTCTTATCATGTCAATGGGCGCATCCGACGTTTTATACATTTTCTTTAAAAACTGATGAAATCTTACACCCCCCAGAAAAACTCCTCTTGTATTTTTCTGCCGACTTCTGGATCGATTAACTTGATTCAAACTGAAACAAGAAATTGTTTGAACAAAGAATTTCCTTAAAAAATTAAAAACAACAATTTAAAAGAAAATTAAATAATTTTGAAATGACGCCTTATTTTTAACTATATACTCGCTCTGAATTTAGATGTAATAGCCTATAGTTCATTTTTTTGTATGTATAGGCTATAGTATTTTTATTTTTAAATGACAAAAATTAGTAGGATAAGATTTTGTTGTTGGCGTGATAAAAAAATTAATTCAAAATGGAAATAATAGACAGAAAAGGTAAACGTAAAAAAGTAATCAGTGATCATCAATTATTTACGCGTTCTTTGTTTTTTTGTTTTTTTGGCCCGAATCAATTACGAGGGTAAAACAATAATGTCTACAACTCTACATTATAGTGTAATACTCTATGAAATAACTTCTATTTGCTTTTCGGAAACCAATGAACGCGTCTTAAGTCTCAAGTCTCAACAAATGTAAAAAGGAAAAAGAAAGTAAAGGAAAGTCAATGACTCAACGGACTGTGATTAGTGCTGGTTGATAATTTCCAATCGCACAATTAGCGAAGAAGAAGGAGATACTACTCTTCTAAATCATTACATATATGACTCATTTATTTTAAAAAAATTAAGGAAAAAATTAGTCACTTAATTATACTTAATATTATGTATTATTATGTTATATATAAGTAGTTTATATATAGGTTAAAAATTAGCTTGAGAAACATGTAATACTCTATTATTTATTTATGTTGGATTAATTTTGCATTATTAATTGCATGGAAAAAGTGAAAGGAATTTTATAATTAAGATGGGAGGGAGTGCAATTTTATATCAAAAAAAAAAAAATTTGCTTGAGAAAATTTAAATAAATCAATTTATACATAGGTTAACGTAACTTTTGGTCCTTAGACTTTTATTCAATTTTGCTTTTAGTCTCTAAACCTTAAAATAAGTAGTTTTGATCTTTGAACTTTCGATTACTTTTACTCTTAGTCCATTGACTTTAAAATAAGTGGTTTTACTACTAAACTTTCAATTAATTTTAATCTTGATCTCTGTATTTAAATAAAACGTGAAACTTAGGACCAATGATTTTAAATGTCACAAAGTCAATTGGCTAAAACCAAAATAAAGTGAAAATTGAAAAAAAAATTGCACTCCCTCCCATGTTAATTATAAAATTCCTTTCACTTTTTCCATGCAATTAATAATGCAAAATTAATCACTTTAAATTGTTTATAATTATATTTTTTTATCAAAAACCAATTTATTCTATTTACAAGCTCACATATATTCTATTTTTTTAACACCAAACATATATTCTATTTATATGCAACAAATGTTACAATTTAGTGTATAGAAAGAAAAGGAGGTTGTGAGATATTTGGTGGTTCAACCGGCTTAACCAGAGGTCGTGAGATATTTGGTGGGAGAGCTTTGTCGCCCTTGTGATACTACCTGACTTGATTTGGATTAGTCTGAACCCCCCGATAAATCAGACCTCCGATAAATCCCCATAGCTAAAAGGAGGTTGGTCCAGGATACCGGAGGAAGAAATTCAGAAAAAAGAAAGGAAGAAAAGTTTAAAGGGATTTTATGTTATGTAAATAATTCATTAAAGTTTCCTAATATTTTTTCTTCAAAAAAAGTCGTGTCGTTTTATGATTCGTATTGTAAGTTTGTAAGTTGTAACTATTCTCCAGTTACTTCTTCATGTACTTGAGTACAAATAGTCAAATAGTTGCTTTCTGCTATCACTCTCTCTCTTCTCTATCTCATCTTTCCCACCTTTTTTCACTTCTCTTCTGAATCTTCTCTTCATTCCTCACAGTATCTTCTTATTTAACACTCTCATCACTAAGATCCAATCTCAATCTCATCCCCACCACCTTTTTTCTCTTCCCTCTCTTCACTGGTCACTCTCTTTTCCTCTCTCTCCATTTCCACCTATTCATTCCTCTGTTTTTTTTTAATCATGAACTGCTTCATATATAACATGGGTTATTATTATTAGCTTTTGATCTGTCTAGCAAACTGGGATTTCGTCAAAGTTTTGATCTTTGTTATTTTTGTCACACCCTTTTTGATTGGTGCTGGTTTTAATGATATTTAAGCGTTTTTTTTTGGATTGTTTTAGTGGGGTATGTGATCTGATTTGAAGTGGGTTTGTGTTTGTTTATGTGAATTGTTTTGCAGATGGCTCAGATTTTGCTCCATGGGACTCTCCATGTCACGATCTTTGAGGTGGATAGGCTGAAGACTAGTGGTGGCAATATCTTCAGCAAGGTAACACTGATTTATTTGTCTGTTTGGATTTGCTTGTTCACTTAATGATTTTGTTGCTATTCTGATTTTTGTGTTTCCTTTGCATTGGAAAATTTGGAAAGATTAAAACTTTTGGTGGAATTGATTTAGTGAATTAATCAGCAAAATTTACTGCCATCATGATCAGGCAAAGTATGATGGACTGGCTTTTGACTAGATCTAATACCTTATCCTATCAGGTCAAAGTTAAAGTTTTAACTTTTAATATTTCATAAATTGATTTTGAGGGAAGGGAAAGTTCTTGTTGTCACTGGTTTCTGAGTGTTTATCTTAATTGTGAAGTTATAGATCCAATGACTCTTTACATAACTTATGTTCACTTTGTTCTTTTGAATGTGATTGCTAGCTTGCTTTTCGATCATGGATTCTATTGCTTTGGCTTATCTATTGATTGTTCCTGTAGAATGCCATTCTCATTCAAGATTTCTCTAGCCATGTGCTCTATCTTATCTGATAAACACTGTATTGTCAATCAATTAATAATATTTAAGTTTAATAGTTAAGTAGGCATGTTACTTTTTCCCTCTTCATTTTCTCATGCGGTATATTTGATTTTTTTACTGCTGTTTTTGCAGCTCAAGGAAAATCTTGAGGAGGCAGTTGGTTTTGGAAAGGGAGTTACAAAACTCTATGCAACCATTGATCTTGAGAAGGCCAGGGTTGGAAGGACTAGAATTCTTGAAAATGAGCATTCCAACCCCAGGTGGTATGAGACTTTTCACGTTTATTGTGCTCACATGGCTTCTGATATCATATTCACTGTGAAAGATGATAATCCTATTGGGGCAACCTTAATTGGTAGAGCTTATGTGCCTGTCACGGATGTCTTGGATGGCGAAGAAATAGATAGGTGGGTTGAAATCTTGGATAAAGAAAAAAATCCCATCCATGGTAATTCAAAAATCCATGTGAAACTGCAGTATTTTGATATCACCAAAGATCGTAGCTGGGCTCGTGGTATCAGAAGTGCCAAATTTCCTGGAGTTCCATACACTTTCTTCTCTCAGAGAAAAGGGTGTAAGGTTACACTGTACCAAGATGCTCATATCCCCGATAAATTTGTCCCTGAAATTCCTCTTGTTGGAGGTGAGAAATATGGCCCTCATAGATGTTGGGAGGATGTTTTTGATGCAATCACAAATGCCAAGCACTTAATTTACATTACGGGTTGGTCTGTATATACTGAGATCGCGTTGGTAAGGGATAAAAGGAGGCCAAAGCCAGGGGGAGACATAACACTTGGCGATCTCCTCAAGAAAAAGGCAAGTGAAGGTGTCAGGGTTTTGATGCTTGTTTGGGATGATAGAACATCTGTTGGTTTGTTAAAGAAAGATGGATTGATGGCCACTCATGATGAAGAAACTGAGCATTACTTCCAAGGCACTGATGTGCATTGTGTTTTATGCCCTCGCAATCCTGATGATGGAGGAAGCATTATTCAGGACTTGCAAATTTCTACTATGTTCACCCATCATCAGAAGATTGTGGTGGTAGACAGTGAAATGCCAAGTGGAGGATCAGACAAGAGAAGGATTGTTAGTTTTGTTGGGGGTATTGATCTCTGTGATGGTAGATATGATACTCCCTTCCATTCATTGTTCAGAACTCTGGACACAGCACACCATGATGACTTTCATCAACCCAACTTTCCTGGCGCTGCGATCACAAAAGGTGGCCCCAGGGAGCCTTGGCATGACATTCATTCCCGTCTCGAAGGACCTATTGCCTGGGATGTCTTATTCAACTTTGAACAACGATGGAGGAAGCAAGGCGGGAAGGATTTACTTGTTCAGTTGAGAGAGCTTGAAGATGTCATCATTCCTCCATCGCCAGTTACATTCCCTGATGATCATGAGACATGGAATGTTCAGTTATTTAGGTCCATTGATGGTGGAGCTGCTTTTGGGTTTCCGGAGACTCCTGAAGATGCTGCCAAAGCTGGGCTGGTTAGTGGGAAGGATAATATTATTGATCGCAGTATTCAAGATGCTTATATTAATGCCATTCGTCGAGCCAAGGATTTCATCTATATTGAAAATCAGTACTTCCTTGGAAGCTCTTTTGCTTGGAGACCTGATGATATCAAACCTGAGGAAATAAATGCTTTGCATGTCATCCCGAAGGAGCTTTCGCTTAAAATCGTCAGTAAGATTGAAGCCGGGGAAAGATTCACTGTCTATGTTGTGGTCCCAATGTGGCCAGAGGGTGTCCCAGAAAGTGCATCAGTGCAGGCAATATTGGACTGGCAGAGGAGGACAATGGAGATGATGTACAAAGATGTTATTCAGGCACTCAAGGCCAATGGAATCGAAGATGACCCTCGTAACTATTTGACATTCTTCTGCCTTGGTAATCGTGAGTTGAAGAAACCTGGAGAGTACGAGCCTTCAGAAAGACTAGATCCTGATTCTGATTATCAGAGAGCACAAGAGGCTCGCCGCTTCATGATCTATGTTCATGCCAAGATGATGATAGGTATATCCTTGGTTAAAAGCAATCTTACTATATTTCTTTTGTTTTAACCATGTTATTTTTTGATGATGGTATTTCATTGAGCTTCTTGCTGTTTCATTTTGCAGTTGATGATGAGTACATAATCATAGGATCTGCCAACATCAATCAGAGGTCAATGGATGGTGCAAGGGACTCAGAGATTGCCATGGGAGGCTATCAACCCTATCATTTGGCTCACAGGCAGCAGCCGGCGCGGGGTCAGATCCATGGTTTCCGCATGTCATTGTGGTACGAGCATCTTGGCATGCTCGACGATACCTTCCTCAAACCTGAAAGCGAAGAATGCATCAGGAAGGTCAACCAGATGGCTGACAAGTACTGGGACCTTTATGCAAGTGAGTCTCTGGAACACGACCTTCCGGGACACCTGCTTCGCTATCCTATTGGGATTTCTGAGGAAGGAGATATCTCTGAGCTGCCAGGATTTGAACATTTCCCTGACACCAAGGCTCGTGTTCTTGGTGGTAAGGCTGACTACATGCCACCAATCCTTACAACTTAGTTTGTTTCATACTTGCTTCACATGAACAATTTATTTAATTCTGGTTTTCATACTATAATGGTGGTGCTAAAGTAATAAACACAATGTAGTGTGTGATTTCTTTGTGTAGATGTTATTATCTAGACGAGGATGGCTGTCAGTTGAGTTTTTATTGTTTCTGATTCTGTAATGCCTTGTCGGTTCTTATTACCAGTGCTGTTTGATTAAATACAATAACTTGTTTTTGTTTTTCTTTAGTTTTTTTCCTTATTGTTTTTTATTTAGAGGCTAAAATGAGTTATCAAATCGTTCCTGAAGTGATATAGCTTGTTGTTTCTAAATTCTAATATATTTGGAATAAATGATATAGCTTGTTGGTTAAATTGATGGAAATGTTATTTAGGGAAATTTTATCTTTTATTTTGCCATCAAGGTAATTGCTTACCTAATTGCTATAAGGTGTTCAACAATGCTATACTTATGTGGTAGCAAGTGTTAGATTTTAAGGAGACAACAATACTAAAAAGTTAGGGTATCAAATATGATATTACGATGGATGTGCTATTATATTAGAAAAGACAATTTGAAAATGAAAATACACAATAAGAAATTAATTGGTGTGGTTGTTACTTGAAAAATAATATGAAAAAGGTTTATAGTGCAAAAAATACTTATGCAATTTTGACCAAGATGTAAAAATAATCATGTGATTTTTTTTAGAGCAAAAGTAAACATTTTAAAACAGGGCAAAAATACCTATAGCATTTCAAATAAGGGGCAAAGTACCCATAAGTTATGGGTACTTTTGCCCATCAGTTATGAGTACTGTTGCCTTGTTTTGACATGTTATGAGTATACTTGGTCTAAAAAAGTTACAGGTATTTTTGCACCTTTACCATAATCATATGGATATTTTTGCACCATAGCCTTATGAAAAATTGTATGACGTGAGGTCATTGGAGGCGTCAGAGGTAGACAATGTAGAATCACATAGAAAAGAGAATAGGAAGGCTTAAGAAAACTTTCAGGTTGTTCAGTGGATATTTTAATTAACAATCAGTCAACTCTCAAACTTCAATTGATGCCTTGGGTGCATTCTGTGTAACTAACCTTACCTGTGTTTTTGTTTTCCATGCTCTATAGTCGCATATCTATTGATCTATGGTTTTCTGGAATGATATTATGATGGCCCAATTATGGCTATATGTTTGTAAGCTTGTTGGAAAGGAGCAATTGCAATTATTAAGAAAAAGTAGCTCACATTGGGCACACACATTTTGATGCAAAATAAAAGGTTCCCAAACACGTACATATATCAAACGAAATGACATAAGCTTTTGTTCAAGATATATTATGCCAAATATGGTAAAAGAAAGATATACTCCCTCCGGTCCTAATTATAAGTCGTCTTTGACTTTTTTTGGAGATGTTTAAGTTACAAAATATGTTATTAAATTATGACATATTTGATAAATTTTTATATTAGTCATTAGTTTATAGGTTAAACAAACTAGTTTAAGGGAAAAAATTAGTTAAATCAATTTATGATTGACTTATTTTGCTTTTTTAGGATTTTCCAAGAAAGTTAAAGGCGACTTATAATTAGGACTGTAGGGAGTATTATGCCAATAGCTTCTTGTATTTAATAAAGAAGGACAAAAACCGTGGGTGAAAATTGGGGGAAGACAACAAACAATATCTAATTGTATAAAAAAAACAAACAATATCTAAGAGTGTGATTTGATAAGAGGACTCAATAATGTGTGGCAAGTCAAAAGTATCATCATAATGACATAAGTCGAATGAAGATTCGATAAAAGGTGTGTGGTTGTGAGAAGTTTCGCTTGTCTACTGCAATTTCGTGTTTGAGCTGCCATGTGGAACCAAATTACGATATTTGTTCTTAGCCTACATTATTTGGTTTGCCCTCGTGTCATTTTTTTGTGAACCTCATCATTGTCAGAAAGAGACTAGTGGTTTTTCTAATCCCAAACTCAAATTGTATAGAAGGATGGGACCAAGTTATACTGAATTTTCCAACATTTTGTTGGGTACAATTTTCATTGTTCACATTTGTCGATCTCGTGCCATGGGCGTGAACTACCAAGGTGAAAAGTATCTTGAGTTGAATTCCATTTAGGATGCTACAATTTTTTCATGTCACAATCATTATTCCGGACAAATTTTTCTTTTTATATTTAACATCCTAAAATATTTGTAATAACAAATGGTGTTTTCAAGTAATTTTTTTAGTATAGATTTCCCTTAAAAAATTTTGTTAGTATCAATAAGCACCTATAAGGCTAGAAGCCTTGAATCCACTCCTTATGATGCTCATTACCAAGGAGAAAGTGCTTAGAGCCAAATAGTAAATAAAAAAAATGTTTTAGTTTGCAAAGGGAGGTTTTCAAACGTTAAAATATGTGGTAAGATGGTGCAATGACACTATATTTACAGTCCTCTTAGAAGGGGGAAAAGGCATACTCAAAGAGCCTAAGTATGTAATCATTATTTCATTACTTTGTCATCTAAATATTTAATCATGTCCATCACTGGCCAAAAAAAAAAAATCATGTCCAAATGGTTTCTCAGGAAGCTCGTATTTAAGCTAACTACTAAAACAACTTAAAATAAATATTATCATAATATTAAAAAAAGTCACTCTGATCAATTTAATTCAAACACGCCCTTCAATTAATTCATTCCGCTTTCCAAAAGGGTTTTCATAGTGTTCATGGTAAAAGTAGAAAATGACACATTCCATGAAAGTGAAATGAAATAAGTGAGATATCTTTATGTGTTTACGGTACACGTCATAATGCTTACAAATGTCAAATCAAAGCTTATACTTCCAAGTGATCATAAGTGGACGTAGACTCAAATATATAAAACTAATCAGAATGAATCACTGTTTGCACTTTCTCTAATCCAGTAATCTTCAACTCTTATATTTCCAATATATATTACATTCATATTCCCTTCTTGTGTTGAAAAAAAACACTGAATATTTCTCTTAACTTACACTCAAAGCATCTCTCAGGTGTAGTTGCCATTTATAACAAAAAGGAACTACAAATTAGTCCCCGAACTAGATTCCTTCTCAAGATGAAGCATGCAGGGCATCATCGTCTAATCATATAATTAATAGGCAAAAATCAGGCCAATAACAATATTGCACTGTCTCAATTCTTCAAATGTGTGACAAAAATACCCACTAATACTATTTCACTGCAGAGCGCTTCAGTCAAGTTCTAAACTAATCTTCATCAGAACTGCTAGCTTCAGAAACTTTTCCAAAGTCTTCAGTTGTAACTTTTTCCTACATGGATGAAAAAAAAATGAGTATAAGTTAAACATAACTACAAGCATCTGTTTTACACACCAACACCCAAAAAGTCTTACAGGAACTTTGTCCCAATCTTTCAATCTTGAATTTGTCAGCATATAATTATCTCGTAATGGTGCCCAAGCAGGCTCTTCAACTTCTAGTTTTTCATGGCTCGCTTGAACCTGTGCATCAATATTCTTGTTAAACATAAGACAGCTACTACAAATGAGGTGGCTTCTAAACTTAATTTTGCAACTTCCAGAGTTTATATTGAACAATGAACATTATTAAAAAAGTCAAACTATACAAACAACGGTTTTATGAAAACATGTTGTGATTGAGACAAGAAAAGGGGGGCTGAGTAAAAGAATTGACCTTTCCATGGGTGCCTGGTGCAGACAATGGCTTGCCTAACTCTGAAAAGAAGGCTTGTTTGGTCCGTTTTCTTATTTCTGGCAAATGACATAAACAAGTTAGAAATATGCACAGATTTCCAGACATAAGTTGGATAACCACTTGTTTTTCTTATGATGTGATGATGATGATGATGATGATGATGATGACAGTTTACGATTTTTCACCAAGCCTAAAACAATGGAAGACTGAGAATTGGACCTTAAGTACCAGAACCTAAGACCAATCACCAATGATATAGTGACGTGGTCAAACTTTTGTGGTCGAATGATCACTGTGCTCCATCCTCGGATGAAGTGTCAACATTTTATATAAAATAATTTGGCTGTAAAACATTTTACAAATGGGGCACTAACTAATCTTTTCAATATTCATGCATTGTTTTCAAATGATGAGTCAATAATGTTTATCTAACATAGAGACACAAATCATGTAACTTTAAAATCTCAGTAACATTAAGTCAATAACGTTTTCAAATGGATGAGTAGAAGAAATAAACACGAGAATATGATAATAGGCCAATCAAAACCCCTTGAAATCTAGTAACTTTAAATCAATTGTGCATTCCCTTTGCATATCAGAAATAGTGGCTCCCCTAATAAAAACAATTGAATGAGTTCTAAGGAGAAGAAAGACAGGAAATGTGTCTTGGTGCTAATAGTTCCTATTCAAACAAAAATGTCCATGGTCTCAAGAATTTTCAAATGAGTTATTGAGAGCATGTAAATAAAAGGCTTAGAAACTAACAAAATTTAGTAATGCAATGGGTTTGGGCTAAAATAGAATTAGATTATCCCTTCAGGAAATGTAAACTGAAATATAATTAATCCCCCAAAGCTGAAATATTTCTTTTTCTGATTATTCAAAGCTGCAAGCGCATGAAAGTCATACATCTCAACATTTTCTTTCCTAGTTTTGTCAGCTAGCAACAACAGAATACCTTTTGCATCTATATTCCTTGCAGGATTCAACCCTTTCTGAGCAGTTTGTGCCTTGTTGATCTGCAGAAGGGCAGCACAACAATTATAAAAAAAGCAATAAATTACCAAAAAGAGAGAAAAACTACCAATGGAAATTTAAATTCCAATCAAATACTTACAGCATTAAACAACTTAACCACTGAATGAAGTCCAGCACGATGATCGGTCATGCAATTAGCCCAAGTCAGTATGACAAAAATTCTATAGATCATAAAAAGTATACCTCTACTTTAAAGAGAACCTCACAAAAATACCTCCTTTAGTAGCAACACTTATTAGAAACTTTTCATGTGAATCCAAATAATTAGCTGGTTTGACATGCCCCTTTTCTGCCAACTGTAAAATTAAAATAATCAGTCTAATTGCCATCAGGGAATACCATTAGACATGCAAAACTCTTGGCATATAAATTTTTCAAATGCCAACGACACACACAATGGTATCATGTCTTCCTAAGAGGTGAAAACAATATATTACCGTCTTCTTTTCCTTCCTTGCCTCCCCCTTGACATGGCGTTCAGCCTCCTCTTCTGCAAGCTTGTCTGCAATAAGTTTCTTGTGCCCCGATAACACTGGACCCTACAAAGCTATCGACACGTAAGGGAACCAGTTTCATTATTTGTAAATTAACAAGCATCTTGCTTACCAATGAGTCATCGGAAACACTCTTCTTCATGATATTGCTGAAGGCCATCCTGAATGCTCTACAACCTTCAGTAAATTTTGCAATTCCTGGCTGAATATCACCATTTTCTCCTTCATCATCAGAAATGTCATTATTCATATCATTCGCAGTTGAGTTCCAAGCATCTTGTCCCCCTGCCTCCTCATCATCAAATGATTCATTACTTTCTTTATCTTCCTCTTCAATCACTTTCTTGGTAAATTTTGGTTGAATATCATTGCCACCACTGCCATCATTGTCATCATCATCTGAGTTATACTCCCGTGCTCTCTTACGGATAAGTTTTTTCATTCTCTTATCCATTTTGACTTTATTCTGCACCGGGGGTACTGGCGTCAACTTTGGTTTTTTATTTGATTTCTTACCGCCATGCATTTTGAGTGGCTGCCGCTTTTTCAAGCCTCTTCCAAATTCTAGCAGTTGGGTTTCTTCAGCCATGAACTGTGGAAGGATGAATGAAACAAGGCACATGAAAAATGGGATAGACATAGATATAGTGATTGAACAACTAAATTTGGGGGGGGGGGGCAAAATTCACATAAATTTAGCCACAAAATAGGGCTTAATCATCATTATTATGTGCTCCACAGTTCAAATCTGGCACAACCAGATGGGGCTTACTCAGAAAGAAACAGAGACACGCAAGAAATCAGAGATCATGGGCAGAAAAAGCAGTCACCCATAGTTGGCAATATTAAGATAGATTTTTCCCCCACCAAAAACCAATATTTCTATTAGAGCGCCTAAACTAACGCAGTTACTTTTTTATTCATCCCCTAGCGTGTTCAAGTGTCCTTCTATCGTGCCTGATAACTCCATCATCCCAACTAACATTATAATTTCCAGTAACATCTCATGCCCACTAAGCACTAACTAAACTGCATCATGAGGATGAACTTCTCATGCCCACTAAAAATCAGAGTTGTTAGCAACTACTAATAGCACCCAAAAATCCTTAAAATGAAAAAGAAAAGGAAACTTAGCTGGACAAAAGGGGTTTAATTGATCATCATCATTTTCATTCATTTGACCCCAAAATAACATAGCCAATCTTATACATATAGAAGTAGAGTATCTAGCGTGCCCTTTTAGGGTCAAGTGTCCTTCTATCAATCCTATTAACTCCTTATGCATATCATGAGTACTAACTTCTCATGCCCACTAAAAATCAAAGTTAAGCTATAACAACAGAGTTAGGAACTAATAAAAGAAGCCCAATATCCAAAACCCTTAAAAATAAAGGCAAAATAGACATATAATGCTTGAGCATTCCAGTCATTACTCATTATATTCCTTAAAAAAAAAGCAACAACTTAGCTATACAAAATCAAGAAGAATAAGGTAAGGAATCAACATGGAGAGAACAAGAGGCAAAACGAGAAAGAAGGAAAGAAAGCTCACCACTATGTTTCGTTCGACGTTAGGGCCGGCGCCGCCGTCGCTGCTCAGGTTCGCCGGTCGCCGGAAAAAGGTGGCTGGCCGAGGGGAAAAGAAAAGAAACCAGAAATAAAAGAGAATGAGATGGAAGGTACATGCAGCGAGGAGAAGAGTGAGAGAGAGAGAAGGCTTACCACCTTTAAACCGCCGTTAGTTCTCGCCGGAAAAGCTGCCGTCGCCGGAAATTTGATTTAAGGGAGGTGGCCAATATGCTTGTTGAGGAAGATGAAGAAGAGAAAGGAAGTGATCTAGCATGTAGGTTTAGGGTTTACATTAGGGCCCACTTCTAATTTCTTTCTTTTTCTTTATGAAAAAAACATGGGAAAATCTCAAATAAATCCCTCCGAATACTCAAAAGGACAAGTGAGGAATCTAAACTTCCAAAATGATCATGAAGGAACCAGCACCTATCTGTCATTTTTAAATTTTGCGAAAAGACAAAATTGCCCCCATCCTAAAACACAAATTGCGAGAATAGGGTTGGTGTTAGGGTGGGTTTAGGGTGGGGTAGGAATTTGTGTTTTAGGATGGGGCAATTTTGTCTTTTCGCAAAATTTTAAAATGACAGATAGATGCTGGTTCCTTTATGGTCCTTTTGGAAGTTTAGGTATTCGGAGGGATTTATTTGGGATTTTCCCCAAAAAATTTACTTAATATATATGAATATAGATATATGAATAAAATTATAAAAATAACACTATTTCTAGAATTACAATTACAATTACAAATTTACAATGTATCAAAAAAGAATTACAATTACAATGGCTTAAATGATTTCATATCCTTTTATTATTCCTATATTATTTCAAATTTAAAATATTTTTAAAAAATAGGATTATGTGTGGAGTAATATTCAAAACTAACAGGTTTGGTAAAAAAGCTACCTCCATCATTCTAGAGATAGTGTGGAGCTACGTGAATTTTTTAATGTATATAAAAATAAGTTTATTTATTGTAAACAAAAACTATATCTATCTTTCTCGTCCCTTAAGTAAGTGGTTGCGGATTCGATCTTCAATTATCTACCCTTTATATGGGACTTCAGAATAGTAAGGGATTAGATCCACTTGACATGCGAATGAGGATACCTTTAAGAAAAAAAAAATGTTACATCTATCAGGGAAATTTGGAGCAATGGAAAAGTTTTGAAATATATTAAAAGAATTGTGTATTTCTTTCCACAGGCCGCCATGTGACATGTAGGGAACCCTTTTTAGTTACTACCGTTAGGTTGTTAAATAGTTCTTTTAATGTATTTCTTTATAGATGGATTTGCTGTCTCATACAAAATCAGCCTTTCTCATACAAAATAAGCTATCAATAGCTAGTACTCCCTCTAGTTAATAAGGCGCCAACTATTCATTTCTCACAAACCAAGGAATGATAGTTGATTTTTCATTATGTTAAATTTGCCACTTTTCAAATTTCACCATTCATTACATGACATGTTTCACATTTTCAAATTTTAAATTCCATTAATGACAAGGGTAAAGTGGGAAAAGAACATTTAATGCTGCGATTGATGCCTTATATTAAAAACCAAATATCATAAGTAGTTGGTGTCTTATAATAAGGAATGAACGGAGTATTTGTTTTTCTTTAATTTTGTTGTTAAGAATGTTTTAAATAAGAGGCACTCCAGTTTGATAAATGATACAACCTATTGGTTGAATTGATGGAAACATTGTCTATTTAGTGATTTGAATGGAGTAAGATTACTAGTCATTTGTAACCAATACCTAATATTAGTTCTCTTAAGAAATTTTATTTCTTTATAAATTTGCGATCAAGGGAATTTCTTAGCTAATTGCTATATGAGTTCAACAATGTTATTTTTATATGGTAGTGAATGTTAGATTTTAAGGGGACAACCCTACTAAACCTAAAAAGCTGGAGTATCAAATACTGAGATGAATGTGCTATTATACAAGAAAAAACAACTTGGAATGAACATACACACGAAGGAATTGGATGACATAGCAGTTATTGAAAAAATGGTTAAAAAATGGTTTGAGATGAGATCGTTGGAGGCGCCAAGATGAGTAAAGTAGAAAATGTAGAATCATCTTAGAAAGAAAAGAGTAAGATTGAAGAACACATTCAGATTTTAAAATGGATATTTTTTTTTACTACCACTCATCCAGACATATCATATGCCAATTAGAAGAAGCAGCAAGTGCCAATAATAAGCGAACAATGGTAATTTTTACGTCTGGAGAGAAAGTATCAAAATAATCAACACCCTTCGTATGAGTCTGTATAACCCTTCGCTACTAATCAAGCCTTGTAACTAATTTTGCTATTTGTAACTAAACTAACTTAGTTACTCTATTATGATGCATTATTCTATGTAACTAACTTTCTCTGTTTTTTTCCCATTCTCTATTGTCACATATCTATTGATCTCTGGTTTTCTGAATGATTTTATGATGTCCCAATATGGCTATGTTTGCAAGCTTGTTGGAAACGAGCAAATGCAATTATTAAGAAAACTCAGTCACATTGCGCATGCACATTTTGATGAAAGCCAATAGGTTTCCAAATACATACTACATCAAGCAAAACGACATAAGCTTTTGTTCAAGATATATTGTGCCAGTAGCTTCTTGTACTGAGTAAAGGACAAAACTTATGGGAAAAAATTGGAGAAGGCAATAAATAACATCTAAGAATGTGATTTGATAAGAGTATTCATCAGTAATGGGGTAAGTCCAAAGGAACATCATATAATGATATTATGAGTCATGATAAGTTGTTGATGGAAGATTCAATAAAAGGTGTGGTTGTGAGATGTTTCGCTTACCTACTGGAATTTCTTGTTTGAGCTGCCATGTGGAACCAAACTCTGATCTTTGTTCGTAGCCTACATTATTTGGTTTGCCTTCGTGTCATTTTTTTGTGAAACTTATCATTGTCAGAAAGAGACTCGTGATTCTTCTAATCTAAAACTAAAATAGTATAGAAGGATGGGACCAAGTTATACTTAATTTTCCAACATTTTGTTGTGTACACTTTTCATTGTTCACATTTGTCAATCTCGTGCCATGGTTGTAAATTATCAAGGTGAGAAAGTATCTTGAGTTGAATTCCATTTAGGATGCTACAATATTTTTCAAGTCACAATCATTATATTAGACTAATTTTTTCTATATTTAACATCCTAAAATATTGTTCTATTATCAATTGGTAACATTTAAGTAATTTTTTATTGTAGATTTTCCCTTGAAATATGTTCTTAGTATTATTAATAAGAACCCAGAAGGCTAGAACACTCTCCGAAGTCGAAGGATGCTTATTATTAAGGAGAAAATGCTACTCCCTCCGGTCCTAAATATAAGACCTAGATGACTTTTTTAAAAAATCCTAAAAAAGCAAAAAATAAGTTAATTATAAATTGATTTACCTAATTTTTTCCCTTAAACTAATTTATTTTACCTATAAACTAATGGATTATCTAAAAATATATTAAATATGTCATTATTTAATAACATATTTCGCAACCTTAATCTTTCCAAAAAAAAGTCATCTAGGTACTATATTTAGGACCAGAGGTAGTATAAGAGCAAAATAGGAGAAGTAAATAAAAACTTGTTTTATTTTGCATGGAACTACTAAAAAAATATTTTACCATGCTAAATGCTTTTTATTTTTTTAAAAAAATGGAGGTTTTTTTACAATATTCCTAATTATAAGACCATTTTGAATTTTTTATAGAAATTATGGATGCAAACACTTTAAATTACCTATAGTTAATTTTTCTTCAAAACTAATTTATACTTATAAACTAATAAATCGTCTAATTATATCTTATATGTGTTTTAATTTAATGATCTAATTTGTTTTCTTAACTTGCACAAACTAAAAAGTAAAAAGATAAAAAGAATTTATACTTGGGCAAAAGCCCAAAAATGATACATAACTATTGACCAAGAAATAAAAATAGTACATAACTATTCAAAGGTACAAAATGATACCCAACTTTTACCATGTGATCAAAAATGATATTTTCACTAATATGACAATAATATTAGACATGAAAAGTCCGAAATACCCTTATAAATTAATTGCCGCCCGGTAAAATTTTATTTAATTATAAAGGCATTTTGGACATTTCATGTCTAAAATTATTGTCATATTAGTGAAAATATCATTTTTGATCACATGGTAAAAGTTTGGTATCATTTTTGTACCTTGGAATAGTTATGTATTATTTTTGTTCCTTAGCCAATAGTTATGTACTCCCTCCGGTCCTAAATATAAGACCTAGATGACTTTTTTTTGAGATGTTAAAGTTACAAAATATGTTATTAAATTATGACATATTTGATATATGGGTAAAGGAGCAAATCTGGCCCTCAAGTAACCACCAAGGAGCGCTGAGGACCCTAAACTAACCACAGGTCCGGATCTGTACCCCAAGTAACCAAGATGTTAAAAAAATACCCCGGTTGGACGGTCAACTACATTTGACCGTTACCTTGCTTATTTGGATGCCACGCGAGCTCCTGCTGTGCCACATCTGCATGCCACGTGGCATGTTAGTTTAGGGTACTCAGCACTCCTTGGTGGTTACTTGGGGGCCAGATTTGCTCCTTTACCCAAATTTTAAATTTGTATCCATCAAATTCTTTTGATAAGATTCAATTAAATACTTAAATATTTAGAAAATGTAATTAGAATTAGTTAACTTATGATTAAGTTTGGCATTAGATAAAAGATGTTAATTAACACTATAAATGTTATATTATGTTACAACATTCAAATTTCATTTGTACATGCTTTCAGTAGGGAAAAAAATTTGAGCGAGAAATAACAAAAGAAAACTTGTAATAAGATATAGTCGTCAATTTGTCTAAAATGAAATTTAGGAAAAATGAAAAAAATTCATTCACTACTCATGTATCGCATATAATTAGTTTAGTAACATAGGTAACTACTCGAGTATCGCTTTTAATTGCTAGAATTTTCCATTACTTTGAGACATTTCAAAACCCCATTAACTACACATATATCTCAAATAACTAGTTGAGAAACGTAGGTAATTACTCAAATTACTCGAATGAGGTTTGATATTAAGTGGCTATAGATTGGATATACTAAGTGGGAATTCTTGTTTTATAGCAATAAAACTATTTTTAAGAATAATTTACATGTTTTCTTTTGTCATTTCTCGCTCAAATTTTTTTCCCTACTGAAAGCATGTACAAATGAAATTTGAATGTTGTAACATAATATAACATTTATAGTGTTAATTAACATCTTTTATCTAATGCCAAACTTAATCATAAGTTAACTAATTCTAATTACCTTTCCTAAATATTTAAGTATTTAATTGAATCTTATCAAAAGAATTTGATGGATACAAATTTAAAATTTGGGTAAAGGAGCAAATCTGGCCCCCAAGTAACCACCAAGGAGCGCTGAGTACCCTAAACTAACATGCCACGTGGCATGCAGAGGTGGCACAACAGGAGCTCGCGTGGCATCCAAATAAGTAAGGTAACGGTCAAACGTAGTTGACCGTCCAACCGGGGTATTTTTTTAACATCTTGGTTACTTGGGGTATAGATCCGGGCCTGTGGTTAGTTTAGGGTCCTCAGCGCTCCTTGGTGGTTACTTGGGGCCAGATTTGCTCCTTTACCCTTGATATATTTTTAGATTATACATTAGTTTATAGGTTAAATAAACTAGTTTAAGGGGGAAAACTAGGTAAATCAATTTATAATTGACTTATATTTTGCTTTTTTACGATTTTTCAAAAAAGTAAACTAGGTCTTATATTTAGGATCAGAGGGAGTATCATTTTTGGGTCTTCGCCCTGCTTATAGAATGCAGAATGTACTGTGGTACAGGTCCTCTTAGAAGGGGTAAAACCGTAAAAGGCATACACAAGAGCTTAAGTACGTGATCATTAATTCATTATTCTTCAGTTCAAAAAAAATTCATTATTCATGTCGACGTGCGGACGTGGTTTCGCAGAAAGCAGTGGTGTTGGTTGGGTTCCGGCCAAAACAAAAAGTAGTGTTGGTAGGAAATTATTTGAGATTTTGAATATGTCATGGTTTTAATATTTTTGTGACAATTATTTCATATGAATATTTTTTCTGCGAAAAATTATTACTAAAAAATCCTTAGATTACAAAATTAGTTACCTAAAAATATTTAAGGAGTAAAGACCCAACATTTTTTGTGCAGGCATAACTCATTTTTAACATGGTAAAAAAAATCAAATTTTGGACAACAAATTTAGATGAAATCTTTTATAGTAAAGTTTCCTAATTTTTGTTGATGAGAACCATAATTTATAATGCATTCTAAATTCTAAAATCTATTAATTTTCATGTTGTGGTTTTTGTCATTTGTCAGATGATGGTTGATTCATTGTCCATTATTGAAGTCATGTGTTGATATGTGATTGGGTGATAATCAATTGAGTCTAGATTTCACATGTCGTGTGTGATCAACTGATTCAGTTGATCAGATTACTCTTTTTTTTTTTTTGGAGTTCTTCTTGGTTCTACTTCTTACTAATTCATTTTCTTCTTTAATTCCAAAAAGGCTAAATGGAAGAGTGACAAAATATCTATAGTTTTTGGCCTTCCAACAAATATCTCTAGTTTTCTTACCTTCAGATAAATATCTGTATTATTTGGCCAAAAAAAGATAAATATCTGTATTAAAATCTATATGAAGTATATAAACTACGCAATTTGTAAAGAATTTTATTATTTTATATAAACTACACAGTAAAAAATTACGTCTGGCAGGCAAGAGAAAGGCATTCATTAAAAAAAACAGAAGAAAAATCATTCTTTTGTTAGGACTTTTACCAGTGCCAATGTTATAAATTATAACTAAAAGACATTTCATAATAAAAAAGGACTTTTACCAGTATGCTATAACAAAAAAAAAATTATCAATATGCTATAGAGATAAAAATATTTATTAAAATGTTACATTGATCTAAAATCGTTCTTAGCATGAACGAATTCAGATTGACAAATAAACTATTCTTTTTTTATAACACAAAGAAATTATTCTTGGCATCAACAATTTCCGATTATTTAACTTTTTTTGTATTTTTTTTTTGAAAAACATGTCACCTTAGGAGTGTAAGATTCTATACATACGACATGCAAGTGTAAGATACTCAATATTCTTATTCTCATAGACTCACACATACTTAGAGTTGAGATTTCGGGCAAATCCGATTTAAACAAGCTAGCCCAACTCAATCCTTTAAAAGCGGGTCAACTCGCTTTTAGCTTGTTTTAATTTGGGTTTCACTTTTGCAACCTACCCTTTTTTTCAGACTCAACCTGATTTAAAAATTCAAACTTTACATTTAAAGTTGAGAATTTAGACCAGTTCAATTCAACTAACCACTTTATTATATGTGTTATATTTGAGTATTATTTTTTGATCCAGGTTTATAAAAAAATATTATGTATGAACCAAATTAATTAAAAAAAATTATGCAACATTATTAAAGTCATTTAAATTTATAAATTTCAAAGTTCTTTTGAAAAAAAACTTTATAAATGTGTATAATGTTAGCCACTTAGCAGTTGAATTATATGTGTGTGTACATAATTTATTAAAAACGTTTGCCAATATGATAGATTGATAATAATTCAAAACATATATATTATGAAAACAAGATAAAAAATAGTAATAATCTTTAACAACTCAAAAAATATTGTTTTAAATGTTCATAAAATAGTAGTGGTTTATGTAAATGTAAATGGGAGGTTTATGTAAGATAATATATAACTGTAAGAGAGGTAAGATTATTGTGCTTATTTTTATTTTTTATGTAGAAATTTTTTACAAGATACTTTGCTTGATCAATTATCATAATACTACCTCCGTTTCTAAATATAGGACCTAATTGACTTTTTTTTGGAGAGATTAAGGTTGCGAATTAGGTTATTAAATGATGACATATTTGATATATTTTTAGATTATCCATTAGTTTATAAGTAAAATAAACTAGTTTAAGGGAAAAAATTAGGTAAATCAATCTATAATTAATTTATTTTGTTTTTTTAAGGATTTTCTAGAAAAAGTCAATTAGGTCTTATATTTAGGACTGGAGGGAGTACTATATTTAGGAAGTAGAATGGATAGTAAAAATGAGTTTGTGTGTGTTTGCAAATGGATACATTTGTGATGGTCTATCTGGTGCAACATTGGCAAGGGAAATTTTGTTTTATTACTTAATCTATTTGCTTAATTCAATTAACCTAAATATTTATGTTTATATTTTTTATGTTAAATAAGATTGCAGGGGAGAAAAAGCACGAATTTTGATGCTTGGAAAACAATTTGACTAAACAAAAGATACTTAGAAAAATATTCACAAGCTAAGTTTGCAATTTATCAGCGTGTAGTATTAAAATGTAAATAGTTTTACAATGTTTATAAATTAGTAATAATATAATGCTTAATTGCCTATACTAAATTTACAGAAAGCTGGCAAAACTTTTACTCCCTCCGGTCCTAAATATAAGACCTAATTGATTTTTTTCTAGAAAATCCTTAAAAAAGCAAAATAATGGATAATATAAAAATATAACAAATATGTCATCATTTAATAACTTATTTCGCAACTTTAATCTCTAAAAAAAAGTCAATTAGGTCCTATATTTAGGACCGGAGGTAGTATATTACATCTTATTTTGTCCCCCCCACCCCCACACATCTTATAAAGTATAATAAAAATAGTTGTTAATGTATATTATTAGAAGCCATTTTGTTAACATAGTACTTAAGCCTATTTTTGGATGAAATAAAGACTTTCAAATTTACCTATATTCAATTCAATAGTACTTGAAGGTAAACAAAACTCCATAATACTCCCTCCGGTCCTAAATATAAGACATAATTGACTTTTTCTGTAAAATCCTTAAAAAAACAAACTAAGTTAATTATAAATTGATTTACCTAATTTTTTTCCCTTAAACTAGTTTATTTTACCTATAAACTTATGGATAATCTAAAAATGTATCAAATATGTCATCATTTAATAACCTATTTCGCAACCTTAATCTCTAAAAAAAAGTCAATTAAGTCCTATATTTAGGACCAGAGGTAGTACTATATAAGAAAGGAGCTATAAAAGTTAGGTTTGAAGGAGCTATAAAAGTTAGGTTTGATCAGGCGCCTTCTTTCATTTAAGGAGGTGGGGTACCATATGATATTATGATTTAGATGTGTGTGGCTACATAATTTTATTGTTAGTAGAAACAACATTTATTTCAAAATTGTACAAATAAGTTTTATTCAAGCCTTCAATCTTTTTGTAATTTCAAAATTTTAAAGCATAAATATTGAATAGAACTTAAAGTAAATTAATGTCACCTAAATAATTAATGTCATATGGGCCAAATGAAATACTAACTACTCGTAGCTCTCCATCAGTTCAAAAAAACAAAACGAGAATAGTATTATGAACCAACTTGTTTCATATTTTCTTAACTTTATTTAAACAAATACCTTGCAAAAAAAAGATGTAAACAGATAATTGAAGTGGCAAGTGGCAATCATATTTGTCACTGAATGGGGAAAAAGGGTAAAACACATCAACAGAAAAGAAAAAGAGAAGTGAACATCTATAAGGCTGTGATAATCATTGTAGAGGCACATATCCAACATTTTGGCATGTCTGATAGGAGGTATATGCGGAAGGAGAGGTGGGAAAAATTTCGTGAGTTAAAATTTTAAAAATTATAGAAGTATCTTTAGAATGACTTTCATTATCATGGATGCTATTTTATTTTTACGCGTCCAAATTGGATAAGAGATATTTTGTAATGTGATTTAGTTTGGATTTGTGATGGTATAAGAGACTTTTCAACCATGTTTGGATAATATTTTTAAAAATTTCGATGAAAAATTACTAGAAATGATATTTTTTTAATAAATACTCGCTATACTACATCACTTGTACATAACTATCCAAGAATAATTATGTAAAATATAATTATAGTAAAGCCATGATAAAAGTTATGTACAAGTGATTGATGTTGATGTAGTATGTTGATGTAGTAGTACAACATTAAAATGTCTTGTTTATATATAAACAAGACATTTTAATGTTGTTCTACTTCTACTATTTTTCACATAGGAATAGGAATTAGATACTCTCCTTGTTGAAAAAGAGAGAGAATACTCTCCTTGTTGAAAAAAAAAACAGAGAGAATACGTACTCATCTTGTCCTTAATCCTTAAACATCTAAATATATAAATCAAAAGCTTTCAAAATAGGTTTTTTTACTCAAATGCTACCGGACAAAAAAACATTTACCAATATGCTATAAGAAAAAAATATTTACTTGGATACTACATTTAACAGAAGTCGTTCTTGGCGTGAACGACTTCTAAAGTCGTTCTTAACGACTTTAGAAGTCGTTCACGCCAAGAACGACTTCCATTGCACATATCCCGATGCACATCATCTTAGAAATATTACTTCCTCTAATTCTAAATATAAGACTTAGTTGACTTTTTTAACCTCAGGATTGTATGGAGTATCATTTAACCTCAAACTATCTCATTATATTTATGTAGCTTAATTAGAATTAAGCATATTAAACATATATCTTCTTTTTATTTTTTCCACTTTCGTTACTATCTTTAGAAAAATTAATGTCATATAAAACAAAAATAATGACACATAAATTTAATAAAGTGCATATCTATCTAATATATATCTTAAAATCTCCTAATTGATCCACTTTGCATTTACACATAAACCTGTTTTGCATGTGGCTTTGATTGTTATTAATTATTACTAAAAATATTAAAAATGAAAAAGTGTACAGTGTTGTTATTACAAAAAAAGGTTGATATTTCCAATAACAATAAACCATCAAACCATCAGACCCCATTTCCCAAATCAAAGGCCTAAAACCCTAAAACTAATTTCATCTCCTACTATCTCTCTCCAACAACTCACAATCTACTATCTCTCCTCCTCTTCATATTCTTCCCTCACTCTTACTTCCGTCCTATCCTCTCCTCTCATCTCCTCTCCTCTCCTCTCCCATCCCAGTTACAGTCTTCCTTTCTCTCTTCCTTCACATCCCACCTTGAAGCACGCTGAAAGCGAGGTCGAGGACAGGCAAACGGTGAAGACAATGGCGGTAGACGTCAGATACTCTGTGACGACGCCTTGTCCCATTCCTTCTCCATCTTCTATCTATAGCGGACTCTTATCACCATCTCCTTCGATCTGTGATGGGAAGCTTTGGTTGTGACAAAAAAAAGTTGATCTGTGGCGATGGTGGACGGCGAGTGGCGGATGCGACGGGAAGATCACTTTGAAAACATTAAAGGTACTCTTTTCACTCTCTTTATCTGTACTATTTCTTCTAATTCATAGACCACCAACATTTTTCTCTTGCATATGCCCTCTAGCACTGTGTTCCCATCTTCAGATTTTTTTTTGCCTTGCCCGTTGTGTTGGGGATTTAATACTGTTTAATGATTTATTTTGGTACTCAAGTTCCATAGAAAGTAAGAAGGGAGGTTACAAGGCTTTGCTTAATAACATTTTTTCCAGGTTGCAAGGTGTTGGTTAACAATAGGTAGCAGCTTGCAATTGTTTGGGTATGCTCCTCCTGGGTTTCTTATTTTTGTTCCCTTTACTTTTTCATACATTAATTCTTGGTACAACTTATTATAATCCACATGTAATTCTATATTTGAATCGTGAAATCTTCTCTTTCTAATAACTTGGCTGAATGATTCCACGTGTAATTTATATTTTATGTTTGGCTTATGTTTGTTGTTGATTGTCTCAAGGGAAATTTCATACTATTCCAATATTATGCTCAAAGAGTTGAAGCCTCAAAAGATAATGGTATTGTTTTCAGCATTCACCCTCTTAGACTTTGATTTCTTGCTGCTACTATTAAATTTTACTCACATGTGGCTGTTGAGAGATTGCATGAGTTTACTGATATTTCTCTATTATTGGAATTTGGAAAATGGCAGAATGCATGAGTTAACTGTTATATAATGCATCATTATAAATACAAGGCTTCTATTTATTATCTTTTTACCTTATCATTCTCAAAATACTGTAACATTAGATGTTAAATCAGTCACACCCTCACAGATATGATGTTAGTATTAAGCATCCTTACTTTGGATATCCGTTTTTTTTTTCATCATAGTCACGGATATATACCTATTAAACTACTATGATAGTGCTTTGATCTGTTTTTATGCGGTTCTCTTTTCTCTACAGAAAATAATGGATTCTCATGAAGAGGCCAATCAGAATGATAGCACCACCTCTCACTAATACTAAGACACATGCTCTTGGAGACATACATTTACTCCTCATTTATGCATGCCCTACTTTTTTAATTATCATCTTTATTGGTTCCAATGAATATGTTGTAGTTATGCTTTCCTTATTTTTTGGGCTTTACATTTCACTTACAGATTTATACTCCTGCATTATTTGTTAGGGTTCTGACAGTTTCGATAATAGTGAATCCATTACAGCTCGAGAATATGCTTATATTTTTTGGCACTGAGAAGATGCTTATATTTAACTATTTAAATTTAAGTGCTTTTAATATAGTCTTAAAAATTTGTCTTAAAGAATTATATCTCATGCAATAACAATGACAGTGCTGGGCTTTTTTTATGCGACTTTAATTTTTCTGCAGAGAACTAATGGATGATTATGAAGAATAAGACATATGCTTTTGGAGACAGACATTTAATGCTCAGATGAGAGAGGTGAGCTTTTTTAATTTGACTTACACTAGACAAATGTCATCTCTTGAAATCTTCGAAGGAGGAGTATGGTAATTGAAAGTGAGTTCCAAGACAGATTATTCTTCTGCATTAGTTGTTAGGTGACTGATAGTTATCAGGTGTGTATATCAGTAGTTATATTTGTTGTAGTTTCAAGCATGGTTTGACTTTTGTATTGCTTTGGAAACTCATTTGGAATCTGACACTAATTTCATTGTCTTGAAATAATTCCAGCGCAGAAATATTAAATGTCATTCACTCTCAATTGTTTAAATTGCCTCTATCAGAAATAGACATTCTCTGCTGTCACGATATAGGTGATTTCTTTTGTGGGTAAACTTCCAAATAGTTGTACTGACTAAAGCAAGTTGCAGCACACACATTAATTATGGTTGAGTTCCAAAAACAATGACTACATTTTTTACTCACTGATCTATATGCCTGCAGAGTTTAAAACATGCTTACAGCCACGCCTAAATAATAGATTAACTGAGTGAAGCAAGTTCCAGCACACACATAATCATTATGGTTGATTTCCAATGAAAGCAATTACATTCTTTCTCACAGATCTATACGCATGCTGTGTTAATAAAATGCTTGCAATAAATGCATGCTATTTGGTCACGCCTAAGTAATTAAGCACCTATATCTATGTGTTGGCTTAACTACACCACCCCCTATATTGGTAGGCCTCATTTATGATTCATACACCACTTTTTTTGTCATCACTTATTCGGTTCCAATGCACATTTTGAAGTTATGCTTTCGGATTATTTTAAATTTAAATGTTTTGACCAAAACCTTATTTGATAACCACTCTTTTATGTGTGACCATAAATGAACTGCTGTATTATTTATATATAGACTCTGTCTCATGCTAAGTATCATTCGTTTTATTAGCGTTACACAAGTTTCAGTTTACTGCAAGTTAGTGTTATCAGTCTTGAAATATTTATTTTTTCTTTTTCATAGTGACACTAACGGTTCTATATTTCAGTTCTTAGTTTCTTTTCTACTTTTATGGCAGCACTGCATTTTCTCAGACCAATGGAAACAACATTGCTGAGGAACTTAGATGGCTCTAAAGAGACATGGAGAATTGCAGCCTGTGTTATAAAAAAGTGGGAAGTGCATAGGAGGACACCTCCCTTCCCTGTGTGGAAGCATTCTTTAATGCTAATGGATGAAGATGATGTCAAGCTCAATTGGAGCTCACTTCAAACAAGTTCTCTGATTGAAAAACATTTAAGTTGTAGTTTATTTAATTTTCTAAGATGTTTCAATGTTTATAACTGTTTCTAGTCCTTCATTTGCCCTTCATTAGTAAGACTTCACTCTAATAATCAATGCTAAGTGGTAATTCATTTTCTCAAGTCATTTTTCTAAGATCCATTACTAAAAAAATTAAATAGAAAGCAATATATAAAGTACTAAACACCTTTGTTAACTAATACAATTAAAAGAGGAATTTTTGAAGTGAAAAAAGGCATGTCAAGAGAGAACATGTATAGGATTTATGGGAGTTGTTGTACTGAAGGGGGGTTGAAGATAATTTGATTCTTAAACGAGTAAGTTTGACTTTTTTGTTTTTATAAACGAGCGAGTATGATTCTTGGACAAGTTAAACATATTACATATTGAAATAATTTGGAAAGATCAAGTACAAAAAGATTTATACTTTCAAATGTGGAGGTGCCCAGGGAATTATTGTTTTTTCGGGGGGTACATGGGGGATGTTGGAGATTGAGTTCTACCATTTCTTTTATTAACAGGTGAGTCTGATTCTTTACTAAGAGAAACTTGATTTATTTGGGGGGGGGCAATTGGGAGGTTAGGGATGGAGTTCGACTATTTTTTTATTTTTATACACGAGAGAGTTTAATTCTATGTTAAGTTGAAAATATTACATGCAATCTAAATTTATATGTTTTTTAAAACAATTCATTAGTAGTAATCATAGTACTTTAAATATTACATATAGTTTAGATTCTATTTTATCTTCTAAAACATCTCGTCGCTCAAATAATTTCATCAAAATATCTTCCTACTAATTTCCGGAGGGGGGGGGGAGGGGGATTTGGTTCATGTTTTTGTTGTGGGGGAGGGGTATGGGACTGAAAGGGGATTAGAGATAATTTAATTTTAGCCTTTCAATTAAAACACAACTTAATATCTAGCCTTTCAAATAAAATACTGATAAGTGTCAAATATTTAATTAAATATGTCTCGATTTACCCTCATATATGACTATATTTTCTACCTATTGAACAAATTATCTTTCATATTACCACAATATATAATATTTTGATAAAAAATAAAAACTTCCCGTGCATCGCACGGGGGTAAAATTCTTGTTAACTTTTAAAGAGCACAAAAATTTCAGACAAAAAAAAAGAGCACATAAATAAAAAATAATAACCAAATTTATAAAAAATAAATTAGTGTACCCTATAAAATAGTAACTATTAGATTTAAGAATTCAAATAATTCATATGTCTAGACTTAAGGTTTTAAGCATTCAAAAGATAGTGAAGTTGATTTCTTAGTTTTGGAAAATGGAAATGTATACTAAAATTAAAAGAACAAATTTCAAAATGTTTTTAACCAAAATATATTAAACATAGTTAGTCACAATGAATATGCAAATTAATTTCTTATTGTTCAGAAGCATATCGTCACTTCAATAATACTCCCTCCGGTCCTAAATATATGACCTAGTTGACTTTTTTTAGAAAATCCTATAAAAAAGCAAAATAAGTTAATTATAAATTGATTTACCTAATTTTTTCCCTTAGACTAGTTTATTTTACCTATAAACTAATGTATAATCTAAAAATATATCATATATGTCATGATTTAATAGTCTATTTCACAACTTTAACCTCTCCAAAAAAAAGTTAATTAGGTCTTATATTTAAGACCGGAGGTAGTATTAATTTTGAATGCATGTATTTATACTCCTTCAAAAGCTACATCTTCCTCAAAATCAAATTGTGGAAAATAATCACTTACACATTTACTTTAAATTTCTCATTATACCAATAAGTCCTTGTTGAAGGAATATAGATATACACATTCAAAATTAATATTATTGGAGTCACAATATACTTTTGAACAATAAGAAATTAATTTGCATATTCGTTGTGACTAATTATGTTAAATATATTTTGGTTAAAAACATTTTGAAATTTGTTATTTTGATTTTAGTATACATTTCCATTTTCAAAAACTAAGAAAATTTCATTCACTTCACTATCTTTTGAATGCTTAAAACCTCAAGTCTAGACATATGAATTATTTGAGTTCTTAAAGCTAAAAGTTACTACCTCCGGTCCTAAATATAGGACCTGATTGACTTTTTTTTGGAGATATTAAGGTTGCGGAATAGCTTATCAAATGATGACATATTTGATATATTTTTAGATTATCCATTAGTTTATAGGTAAAATGAACTAGTTTAAGGGAAAAAAATTAGGTAAATCAATTTATAATTAACTTATTTTGTTTTTTTAAGGATTTTCCAAAAAAAGTCAATTAGGTCTTATATTTAAGACCGGAGGGAGTACTATTTTATAGGGTATACTAATTTATTTTTTATAAATTTGGTTATTAATTTTTATTTATGTGCTCTTTGAATTTAAGTTAATATACACTTATATTAAATTTATGTGTCATTATTTTTGTTTTATATGACATTAATTTTTCTAAAGATAGTAACGAAAATGGAGAAAATGAAAAGAAGATATATGTTTAATATGTTTAATTCTAATTAAGCTACATAAATATAATTTGATAGTTTGAGGTTACATGATACTCCATACAATCCTAAGGTTAAAAAAGTCAACTAGGTCTTATATTTAGAATTAGAGGGAGTGATATTTCTAAGTTGAAGTGCATCGGGATATGTGCAATAGAAGTCGTTCTTGGCGTGAACGACTTCTAAAGTCGTTCTTGGTAAGAACGACTTTAGAAGTCGTTCAAGCCAAGAACGACTTCTGGTAAATGTAGTATATGGGTAATTTTTTTTATAGCATATTGGTAAATTTTTTTTGTACTGTAGCATTTGGGTAAAAAAACCTTCAAAATACATGGCAAAACAAAAGCTTTTAAAAAATTATCAATTATTAATTGATATAAATAATAGTGGGAACAAATCAATGGGTAGTTTTTTTTTATCAGAAAAATCAATAGGTAGTTAGTTGATCTAGAAAATAGCCCTCAACCCCATAAAGATGAAAATATGTGTTTAAATCTCGGAAAACACTCTTATTGAGAGAGAGAATAACTTTGTGTGTGTATATATATATATATATATATATATATATATATATATATATATATATATATATATATATATATAGATAGATAGATAGGTATCAGTGCTATTGCTACTCTTACTCCTTTCGTTTGTCAATAAAAAAATAATCATAATAGTGGAAACAAGGAAGCCACTTGGAGTATCCCCCAAAATACAAGTCGACTCAAAAGACACGAGACTTTGACAATTGACTTCATCTTCATCATCAAAATAAAAGCCACTCAACTCACAAAACAAACCGCAACCGATTTCATTCATTCACTTCCTTCCTCTCTCCTTCCTTTTAGTAAGCAAAACTCAACCCAAACTCTCTTGCTCCTTTCATAAAAAACCTTTCATAAAAAAAAAACTCCCTCCCTCCCTCCCTCCTCCCATTAGACAAATCCAGACGCTAACCAATTCAACTATTTGTTTTTCTTGGTCAATAGTCAAGTATTCAACTATTTATTCCCATTCTACTTGGAAATTTCTCTTTCCCCATTCATTATCCTTCCTATCCTACCACCCCTCCACTTTTTTCTCGTGACTCTTCATTACTTTACCCTTCTATCTCTCTCTATATATACAATTTCCAAGTCTTCCTCTTTTGGTCAACACAAGTCTTTCTCTTTCTTCTCCTATGGCTTCTATTTCCCAAGGTCTTGTTCTCACTACTGCCATGCTTGTCTCTAGCACCGTTCTCTATCTTGGTTTCCTCAGGCAGAAAAACTTCCCTCTCCTTCACCTTCCATTAAATTCAAATCCCAAGAAATCTCTCCGATCTTGCTTATCCTCAGGTTGGTAACTTCACTTTTCTTTATTATTCTTAAACTCCCCTGTTTTTCTCTGTTTCTTGTTTTCCTTTCTGATCATAAAGTTTTGATCTTTACTCATTTTCCCATGTGGGTTTTTCTCAGAGGAGAAGAAAAATGGGAGAAAGAACAAGAAGAGGGTGAAATTCGCAGATAATGTGAAGGAAGAAAGTGAAAGTGAAACAAAGAAGAAGGGTCAAAAACAGAGGATGCAAAACAGAGGAAGTGGTAATTGCAGATATCAAACCCCAGAGAAAATGAAAAGAATGCCAGAAAATCGAATCGCTTTGTACAATGGAATTCTAAGAGATCGAGTTCACAGGTTGGAGTACTCTTGCTGATTAAGAACAAGAAAGTCCAAGACAAGAACAAGAACAAGACATGTTGTGTCTTTGGTTAATTTTAGGAATGAACTAATTGATGAACTATTATTATTATTATTATTAATTAGTTTTTTTTTGTGTGTTTTGTGGAGAGGGGGGATTGAAAAATCTGAGAGGATTTATGTGGCTGTAAATACATAAAAGGAGAGGAGAGTAGGCTTTGTCAAACTCAAAGTGGATTTTCATTTTCTTTGAGTGGTCTTATTTATTATGATGGACACTGGACAGAGTTTTTTGTGTATCTCTCTATCTGTTTTTCAACTTGTGTTTGCAATTATTTCTTCCTGTTCCTCTATGACATTGACATTGACACTAGTTTTTATTATTATTATTATCTTCATCTGGCGCCCTCACATTTCTTGACTTATTTTGGTATATATTTTGTCCAGAAAATGCATTAAAAACTCAAATGATAGATTTGGTGGGAGGAAAATACTAGTGGTACTTTATCTAATCCTTAAAATAGAAGTTTGGTAGGAGGTGGATTGTTGTGGTTATGACTTATGAGTATAACGCTCAATCCACATCTTCTAGAAGGAGTTTCTAGATTATCTTTATTCAGTGTATATGCAGTGGCCAGCGAGGAGAGTTTTCATGTAATTAATTTCATAGTAAATGATAATTAAATAGGGTAATTTAGAAAACCTGCACATATTAACTTAATATTTTTCCAATATTTAGATATATTAGTTACTTAACCTTAAAATGGTTGCTTTTATCAAGAAAATATACGTGCAAAATTTAAAACAAAAAGATACTATAAAATACTTTTTTTTGACCCAATTAATAGGAAGATAGTAATTCATTAAATCTATTACATGAATGTATAAATTTACACCTTGGGGGAAAAATTGCATTGAAGTTTTTATTGTTGGACTTAGCTACTTATGCTTTCATCTTTTTTCTCTTTGATATTACTAAACATTCCTTCGTTCATGTTACATGGAGATAAAGATAAAAGGTTATCAAATTTTAAAATAGTATTCACAATATCTATGATTTGCTTGATGTCAAAAAAATATTTTACTCGTTCAGTCCAAAAGAATATTTCAATCGTGCTTTGTAAATAAAGCCGACTTTTTTTTTCCAAATTAGGAAGTCCACAAGCAATATTGAATTGCTGCCTTATATGATATTAACACCCACCCCTCATTGGCAAAAAAAAAAAAAACACCCACCCCTCAATTCATAATTATAGGAAAATTCAATCAATCTCTAGTAATAAGAAAACATTCAACATAACAAAAAAAGAAAAGAAAACATTCAACAAGGACATTTTTAAAGAAACCTCGTTAACTTTTCCTAAAAGAACCAAAAAGTTTGACAATTTTGAACTAATGATATATTATTTACTCACTTTATTTCTCAATAGTAAATATAAGACGGAGATGAATTTTTAGAGTGCAAGTTTCGATAATATAATGTCATTTTAACTAATATAGAATAATTATATTTTCATTTTGGTTTATTTTCACTTATTTATAATCAGTGCAAGTTTCAATAGTAATGATTTTATTGACGAGATCAGAACTTGTTATAGCAATAATAATGCTGCTTTTGCAAATATTTAAAGATTTGTTCATCGCACACAATGATATATAGCATATGGTTAATATGCGGTCTAACATGATGAAGCATATTTTCATATAATCTTTCTGATTTTATTTTAGGGTAAAGGTGCAAAAATGAGTTCAAACTATTACGCCAGGAGCACATAGGGGTAACAAATATTTCCGGGCTCAATTCTGGGATTGAAGAATAAATATTGGTGCAATATAGGGAACGTCGTTTATGTTGACCGACGTTGACCGTTAAAAGTTGACGTGGAGGGGGAAATGGCTTTTTGCTGACGTGCACGCTACATAAGCGCGCCACTTCAGCAAAAAGTGGCACATAAGCATGCCATATCAGCAAAAAATGCCACATAAGACCGCTACGTCAGCAAAAATTGCCACATAAGCACGCCACATCAGCAAAAAAAAATTCATTTCCCCCGCCACGTCAGCGTTTAACGGTCAACGTTGGTCAACATAAACGGCGTTCCCTATATTGCACCAATATTTATTCTTTGGTCCCAAAATTGAGTCCGGAAATACTTGTTACCCCTATGTGCTCCTGGCGTAATAGTTTAAACTCATTTTTACACTTTTACCCTTTATTTTATATTCTAGAAGGGCTCAATGGATTTTATTCCCAATTTCCTAAGAATAACCCTCCATCCTACCCACCACAACCAACTAATCTACTCTAATATATTAGCAAAGCCACTAACTAATAAAATGTTCAATTCTGATTTATTAGTTTCATGATTTATATATGTTCATCCGGTTATGATATGTGACTTCTTTTGCTTCTATGACATATTCGATTTATTTGATGTTTTTGAGATGAAGCTGTCAAATAATTAAGAAAATGGAAAAAACA
Source organism: Mimosa pudica (assembly GCA_029929735.1). Taxonomy (NCBI): domain Eukaryota; kingdom Viridiplantae; phylum Streptophyta; class Magnoliopsida; order Fabales; family Fabaceae; genus Mimosa; species Mimosa pudica. Next base: position 6,924,779 of record JAKELP010000027.1, read on the forward strand.
GAGAAAATTTACAGTTCTTACTATCTTTTTCTTTTTACCTTGGTCTCTTAATATCTTAAAATTTCATTCATATGATTTTAATTGAATATTTTCCAAATTAAATATGTCAAATCAGTATTAAAATCATTTTTTAAGAAAAAAGATCTTCTGTTTTTTTTGGTTTAAGAGATATTCCGTATTTCAATATTCTTTATCATAATTTATCAAGATGTAGATGCCAATGGTTTTATAACCTAACTGCATTGGTTGCTCACTATATGTCGATGTATAGTTGCAAGTTCAATCCCTTGTGCTTTCTCTTGTACCAAATCATTCATTGTTGTGAAATTGTTTTCTTGCTTGAAAGTATTATCTAGAGAAAAACTATATGAAGGAAATACAATATATAAGCCCAATTGTAAACATTATATTGTCATGATTTTATGTGCCGTCGTTCTTTTGTTTATTTTCAAGAGTTTTTTAAAAGTTTTGTTGTTTTGTAAACACAAGTCTGATATAATAAAAAGCTGACTCTAATCCTTCTCTCACAATCCTTTGTGCCTTAAAGCGTTACATATTATTCTTGCTCAAATTTCTTACCCATTGTCTCTTAGCCATTGACTACAATCACCTGAAAGGAGATAATAATAACATACAGCACATCACTTTATGGTATTTTTCTCAAGGGTGTTAAGACCATTTCTTTGCCTGATATTTTTAATTCTTTTTAGGTAGTTTGGTGTTTTTATTTATATATATCAATGGGCAATCAACACCTTTTTTAGATCTACCATGTAGATATATGAGTAATAACTACTTAAAAATTTGAATTCTTACAACACAAGTGTCATATCTAGGACTCTTTTAGTACTCTAGTGTTTTTTATAATGTGATTAGGAATGTGACTTTTATTAGTGTCTTATTATGTTCTAACATTATAAAATTTGTAAAACTTTATTTTGGGTAATAATATCATTCGGCCTTCAATAATTAAAAAAATCTCTTGTAGCAGACAAGATCCGTGAAGGCATCACATGATGATGAAGGTATATGCATGAATCAAAGAAGCAAAATGGAACACACAAATCCGTATTGAGGTAGCAGGAAGTACTCTGATACTTTTAAGATTTATGGAGGCCGCCCAAGTGATTTGAATTTGAACCAAATCTGTCTAAAACCATATCCTATCACCTAACATTCACTTAATTTCCGACCACTAACTTCTCCTCTCAAGTACAGATATTGATAGCTTGTTTCACTCCCTCTTCTTCATGTGATGTCTCTTGCACATGCTCCACAATTTTGTCCCAAGATTATTGAATGGTACGAGTGGTGTTATGATGAATTGAAATATCGAACAATTTTAAGATTTGTACAGATCCCACCTTCCTAAATTACATCATCACATCTAACTATATGACATAAAGTTGATTAATTATAGGAGATCAATGAAGTAAAATGGAACAACTCCGCCTATGTTGAACCTCATGCCTATCATATGTTATAGCCAGTCCAAGCCCGGATAAAGGAGAAGAGTTGTGTTAGTTCTTGACAACCAACGTAAAATTTGTCAAATCTCATGATTATGGACATACAAAGATCCATGTAGCCGACCCCATGAATGAGATAAAGCTTTGTTGTTGTTGTTGTTGTAATGAAGTAAAATGGAACACTTGATCATGACATATGTAGCATATAACTATATGACACATTGTTGACAAACTCGTGAATTTAAGTTAACTCGTGCAAAGAAGGCAAAGTCAGATTGTAGTCTCTAAGCGTAAAATAGCAAGAGTCTACGTTGATTAATAAAATGTATTTCTAAAAAAATTAGGGAAAAATAATTAGAGGTCCCCCACAAGGGAGTTAATACTGGAAAAATCCCAAAAGTTGAAAATATTAATGTAGGGTCCCAAGGGACCTCACATTAATATATTTGAAAAGTGAAAAGACAGTTTTGCCCCTAGTCTTAAAAAAATTTTACCCCTCCTCCCCCCCACCCACCCTCCTCCCTCACCAGCCTCCCCCTCCAGCCACCCTCCCCCTCCAGCCCCACCCTCCCCCTCCAGCGCCCCCCACCCCCACCCTCCCCAGCGCCCCCCCCCTCCCCCACCCTCCCCAACGCCCCTCCCCTAGGGGGTGGTGGGGGGGCGCTAGAGGGGAGGGGCGCTGGAGGGGTGGGGGTGGGGGAGGGGGGGGCGCTGGGGAGGGTGGGGGTGGGGGGAGGGGGGGCGCTGGGGAGGGTGGGGGTGGGGGAGGGGCGCTGGAGGGGTGGGGGTGGGGGAGGGGCGCTGGGGAGGGTGGGGGTGGGGGAGGGGCGCTGGGGAGGGTGGGGGTGGGGGAGGGGCGCTGGAGGGGGAGGGTGGCTGGAGGGGGAGGCTGGTGAGGGAGGAGGGTGGGTGGGGGGGAGGAGGGGTAAATTTTTTTTAAGACTAGGGGCAAAACTGTCTTTTCACTTTTCAAATATAATGTGAGGTCCCTTGGGACCCTACATTAATATTTTCAACTTTTGGGATTTTTCCAGTATTAACTCCCTTGTGGGGGACCTCTAATTAATTTTCCCATAAAATTAACTATGATACCAAAGTAATTGCCCAATTTATGATAAAAAGTAATTGCCTAATTATTCATTTAATACGCATTCATTCATAAAAGTTCGATTTGTGAAATATAATAACCCAATACAATTGATATATTTCTCAATATAATTCAAGTTTAAACATTACTTGGCTTAGATGGAAAAAATAGGCAGGGTGAAAAAGAAAAATAGAAACTTGTTTATCAGTTACTAGATACAAGAGAGGGAAATGTGAACCCTTTATGAACACAAATGAGCTCGGCTTAGCAGGCCAGTAATTTTTTTAACTGAAAAGATCCATAATTTAATTTGAATTCAGGAACTTAGAGAAAAATATCTAAAAAAAACGAAGAATAGCTGAGGAATTTGTGTGAAATAAAGCAAATCTTTCCTTTGTGGTTAAATATTGAACCCTCTATAGAAACACAAAGCTTACCGCTACAAAACTGCTCAATTTTTTAAAACTACTTTACAACAGACATGTTAGTGTGGAACTCCTAAGTTAACAAATCTCACTAGCCAAAATCAGTATCTGCAGCACAAAGAAATAATCATACTCAATTTTTATGTTCCACTTTCACAAATTGACAAAAAGAAGGGAATCTCAGGGTCAATCCCACATTCATTTATGCTCATAATTCATCATCAACAACTGCAACTAACTTTCTTGTTGGCTTTTCTCGTCTTCATAGCCTGCCGCCCTTCCTTTCCTTCCTATGAAATATGGCTCAGGTGCAGCATTTTCATTGTCAATATTCAGACCCTGATAAGATCTTGTGGCAAAAAACTCGGCTCCGGATTTAGCGTCCCTTTTAATTAGAGAGCCATGGTTATCCCTCAACTGCAATGCCTTCTCTGTAGCATTAACTAAAGCAAGGGCCTCTCTGTCTTCCTTGGTGTTTTCTGATTATGTCAGCAGTTCAAGTGTTCAGTATTCAGTAGTTGAATGGAATATAGATATGATCTTACATAGGAATTAAGAACAGGAAAAGACAAAAAAAATCAAAAACAACATTTGCTTAATGGAGAGTAATCACTAATCAGCTTCACAAGAGGGAAAATCTTGACAGAACCATAACCACTGGATTATCATTCAGTTACCAGATAGAAGCAAGGGATTGAAAGTAAGAACCTACCATGTTGATCATTATGTTCCACATATCCACCCTGCAGGAATGAAAAACGAGCTTCTTCCTGGTTCCCAGCTTCCACTTTAGGCAAGTCTATTAGATTTTGAAATCCCATTACATAGGATCCTGTCCATTGGCTTCCTCTGGCAATATAAAATACTAAGGCATTAAAATTGAGATAGAAAGCAATTCACAATTGTAAAGCTTCTCAAAAAAAGACACATTACACATGAGACATTTCAAATATTGATACAAGTAAAGATGGACACTACATGCAGATAATTCATTCCACTAGTAGTTCACATTTGACTTCATAAATCGGTACTTATTAATATGGAGATTTTTTGGTATCATGACATTTCCACTTTTTTTTTTAAACTTTAAATCTCCAGTATTTTATTCTATGCACGGAACCAATCATTTTAATATCAGAAATGGTTCTGCCAACTTGTTCTCAGCAAATAAGACGTTTTAATATGAACACCTACAAGTTCTGACAATGCAGAATCATTAAAAACATAAAATGCTTTTCTCACCAAAAAAAAAACATAAAATGCTTTTAAGTCACAATTGGTGCATGGATAAAAATTAGGGTAAAGGTGCAAAACTAGCCACCGTAAATTTCCAAATGGACAACTTTAGCACCCGTAAATTGGATGGTGCAAAACCGTACATTATAAATAAAAATGGGACAAATTTAGCCACGCCGTTAAGTTGAAGCTAACAGACGTTTGTGTTGGCGTGGGGCCCACCTTCATTAAATCAAAACGTCTATTAGCTTCAACTTAACGGCGTGGCTAAATTTGTCCCATTTTAATTTATAATGTACGGTTTTGCACCATCCAATTTACGGGTTCCAAAGTTGTCCATTTAAAAATTTACGGTGGCTAGTTTTGCACCTTCACCCTAAAAATTACTACATGCTTGCTACTCCTAAAAAGAAAACATGTTCATTTTCCAAACATCATAGGAATGAATTAAAAGATAAAATGGAAATGGTGTAGGTGAAACTGCATAGAACAACAGAAATGATTGCAATTGATACCAGAAAAGGAAAAATATCTGATTAACAAGATAGCGTGTGGGAAATAACATGATAGGATACCTGCTGAAAGCTATTGTTGCTTCATATGGAGTAATAACTGGGGCTAAATACTCTTTGCTATCCAGTAGAGCAGTTTGAGCACAGGAGACGTAAATGAAAACATCACACTGATGAAAAACAAACAATTAAGAATGAACAATTATTTTCTGTAATGAAAAATCTATGATTGATGTCTAGAATGAACCAGATATTACCTCAGGAAAGTTGGCTAGTTTAGCTGGGTTTGGTCTTCCCATGACCATAGTATATGCCTTCTTTCCTGCCCCAGTAATGAGTTCTTTCATCTGGTGTATCATGTGAAGATAACCAGCTGCATCAGTGGTATCAAATTAAAACCCCATTTTTGGTAGTACACAGTGGTTTATATATGTAAACACTTGAAACACATTATTTTTATTCTTAGTTGTTAAAAAAGATTACAAAAAATAATCATCGATATGAACATATATTTTCATAGACTGATAGTACTTTTGCAACATCCTTGAAAGGAAAACCAAATTTCTAATGGTAAAACATACCAACACCAAGAGTTCCAACCAAAATCCCAATGATATTTGCATCTTTAGCCCTCTCGACTAGGTAATATCTGCATAAAAAATCAATCCAACTAGTAAACACCAGACTAAAAATGTGGCATTATTTAAAATATTAGATGACAAAAGGTGAGGACAGTCTTTTTTGTTAGCATATGTACCTGCGTTTAAGAATCCTCCTCTGTTGTGACAAGTCCGTGACCGTTTGTTTTAAAGTTGCATCATATCTGACTACAACCAGCAGTATCACAATTAATATAACAATTTACTATGTATCTACTGCATTAAAGTCAATCAGGATTTACATTTAACAAATCCTAGATAGACAATGAGCAAAAATTTGCAATAATTATCAAAAAATTAGACATTATAATATCAGGCAATAGTGTGAGCATGAAGAAGGATTAACTCCCACGTGCAACTTATAGAGACTGCATTGGATAAAGAAAAACCACTGCAACCATGAATAAAAGTTCGAGGACTTTTGACACAGGGTAAATAACCAACCTATTTCACAGGCATTGAATGTGAGCACAGCATTTGCAAATGCTGAATTATCAAGTCCGATCCAAAAGATCGAGAAGTCATCCATGCTTTTCCCCTCAGGTAATCTCCATGTCAATCCTCCAATGCTATAGCTAGGCCCACAAGTTTCATTACAACTTCCATTATTGGTCAAACCATCAGCTGGTTCCTGAAGCCCGTTTAAGTTTTTGATATCTTTCGACGGAAACATAAATGAAGATGGAATGTCAGCGAAATGAACTTCTGATTTTAACTCAGATCTACTTGACATTAATGCCTCTAACATTGCTGTTTTGATGGGCTGTATTGAATGTGCGTATTCCAACCCAAAAAGGACCTGCAATTAGAATGGAAATAAGATTTAATGGTAAATAAACAGTACAGGATAGCTATTAAAATGATAACATATAATGCTTCATTTTCTGCTGATACAAATCTAACTGCTCTTTCCTCATGAAAAAATGCAATCACAGAAATATTTGATAATTGGTTATACCATGATAGGCTTGCTACACGAAAGAGCGTATTTTGATAGACTTTCAGCACAGTTGGATATGCTAATAGAAGCCTCCCCAAAAACAAAGAAAGCTGGAAGAGTTGTTGTCCTGCAAAGATCAAATAGGACTTTAAGGCTTCAATTAACACACAATAGAGAGAATCTGAATCCTCACAGCAATGTAAGCACATATAATATAATCAACTTTTGCTTCAGAAACCAAGAAAACATTGCCAAAACAGGAAAAAAAGGAATGTGCTATAGAACCCTAAGGAAACAATAAAATTGAGACACGTGCGTATTGCATACCACAGAACATACAATGTGACATTTTTAATATTGACATAAATAACTAGGGTGCACAGTAAGCAGATGGGAATGCTAGATATATTCTTAAAATTATTTATGCATACAAGTACAGGATTCGTAGTATTAACAACTAAGGAAGAAACTAGAGCTCGAATTGTCTAGCCATGAAAATCTTGCAGAGATCATTAGGAGCACTTACGGGCTAAAACATGTCTGTCCATAATGAATGACACAATCAGCATTGATATGCAATGCTGCAACTTCATCAACACAGCAACTACCATACGTTGTGTCTGCCATCACATACAACCCAACATCTGTCACATCCACACTTCCTGTGACATCAATTTCCCTAAGTGATCGAAGCTGTTGGTTTAACGCCGCAACCACTTTCGTTGAATCTTTTAAGAGATCATCTGGAAACTGGGAATTTAGTAAAAACAAGTTCAATACTCTGTACAACTGGGATTTTCAAATCAATCCTTTCAAATGATAAATTTTTTACTGGGCAGCAACAAGCATTTGTTTCCATCACTACTTGTGTAATACTCCATGACCAAACCTAGTTAACTTTTTTGAAAAATCCTAAAGTTAAATAAATTACTTATAAATGAACTTCAATGGATTTTACTCTAAACTACTTATAAGCTACAACATAAAATTTGAATGGTTTTAGTCCAAAATGTAAGAGCCCACCCTTACATTCTCTCATTATTTAATGTGCTTATTCCTAATTTGCCCCTAAACTCTCTTTTGTATTTATTGCTTACTCCCTCCGGTCTTTATTATAAAACACCAACTACTCATTTCTCACATACCAAGGAATGGTATGATAAAAAAAAACATACAAAGGAATGGTAGTTTGGTCTTAAAATTCATGTTAAATTTGTCATTTTTTCCAACTGTACCCTTCATCAAATGATGTGCTTCACAATTTCACTTTTGAATCTCCATTACTACCATGGGTAAAGTGGGAAAAAAACATTTAATACGGCAGTTGGTGACTTATATTAAGGACAAAAAATTGTAGGTAAGTAGTGATTTATAATAAGGACGGAAAGGAGTACATTTCTCTCTCTTACTAATATCAAAATAACAACAGGGGTAAAGGTGGAAAAAACAAATGAGCTCCATACATCCAACTAACTTATAACTAACTTTTACATGTTTTCTTAACAAACACGTTTTGATGGTCATGCTCTAAACAATAAATAGTGCCACTTCATTAGTATCTCCAAAAAGAAAAGTAAAAAGATTTGAATGGCTTACTTGCAAAGCAACTGTGGTGAATTTGTGGGTGTGAATGAATTCAACAGTGGCGGAAATATCGAAGCTTGAATCAAAATCCATGCCCAAACGTAACGTACTTCACTGTTAAAAACAGAGGGAACAATTTGGAGACTCAAAATCGTAACGTAACCTAAAATCTATAATGGGAAATCGCTGTTGTGTGTAAAGTTTGAAACTTTAATGATTTTGCGGTAACCCACAAGCTAAAACCACGACGGCTTTTGCTTCAAACTAGTAATGGGTAAGTGCGCCGGCGGCCGTCACAATAGAGAAAGAACAGAAATGATCATATTTATTTATTTAATTAATTAATAGTTATCTATATCTATAATTTATTAAAAATTACTCACTCTTATGCTTATTATACGGAGAACTTGTTTATATTTATAATTATAATATAATTATATTTTTTAAAAAAATTTATTTATTCTACATTTCTAAAGATAGGGAAAAAGACAAATAAAGTCTTCCCAATTGGTAAAAAGGACAATTGAGGTTGCTAAATTGTAAAAAAAGACAAGTTGGGTCATAAACACCTAATACACATTAACAAATTTGGGCAAATGACTCAAACACCCTTAAAAACACACACTTACCCCACTCTCACAAAACACATCATTCATTCCCACTCCACCATCTCCAATCTCGAATTGTTAAGGGCATTTGAGTCTTTTCTCACAAATTTGTTAATGTGTATTAGGTGCTTATAACTCAACTTGTCATTTTTACAATTTAACAACCTCAATTGTCCTTTTACCAATTGGGAAGACTTTATTTGTCTTTTCCCCCACTAATTTAGAGTATTTATCTATTATATATATTAAAAGTGGTGATAATATTCCTATTGTATTTATTCAAACTTTATATTTTTTATGTAAACGAAAAAAAATTATATATTTTTCTCAAATTTTATTTATTTTACTTATAAACTAACTTATATTTAGGATTGAATGAGGTATCAATGGAGACATTTTCTTTGTTTAGAATTCTTTTGTGATAATTAACGTTTGATATTTTTTATAATTTGTTTTGAAAATATATAATAATAACTATTACTATTTCATGAAGTATAAATAATAAAAAATGTTATAAAAAAGTATAAATAATAAAAATAACCCTTTACCCTTTTCAATTAAAAGTAAAACTCAACCCTCACTACATTTCTACAATGGCCCCATGTAACCATTATTTTAATTTTAATTGACAAAGTAAAAGAGAAGTGTTATGGAATACTCATTACACCATAAATGTTATGTGGTAGTGATTGGTGAGTGTTGGGCACTCCAAATTCAACATGAACGTAAGATGAAGGGGATAGATATGAGAATGTTGAAATGAATACGTGGTCATACAATAAAAGATAGGATTCACAATGATCATATTAGAGAAAAAGTTGAGGTAGTTTCGATTGCAAATAAAATGACAAAAAGTGGTTTAAGGTGGTTTGGGAATTTGGGCATGTTCAAAGAAGAGAATCAGATGAGTCGATATTAATAGTTGATCAAATTGTATGAAGTCCTTACAAAAGAGGGAGAAGGAGCCGAAGAGAACTCTAGATGAAATTATTCAACGAGATCTTATGATCAAGAATTTATCTCCAAACATGATTATTGATCGACTACAATGGCCTTGTGATACATGTAGCCGACCCCACCTAGTTGGGATAAAACTTTGTTGTTATTATTATATATATATATATATATATATATATATATATATATTGGGAAATAATAGTATATAAATATAAATATAAACCCATTAAAAAAGATTTATCTATGATCTATCCAATATAAATAACCAATCACTAGGCAATCCATTTTGCCTTCCTTTGGCTTTCTCGTTCTTGAGCTGCTGTGAAGGAATTGGAGGAAGGGACGCTAATCGATTTCGGGAATCAAATCTCATACCGTAATATCTCTCTCTATCCATTATACCCATAAATTTATTTCCTTATTTTCTCTTTCTATTTTTTGTTTTTTCTTTAAATATGTCGCCTTTAATGCTTTCAATTTCTGGGTTTTCAGCACTGCTTTCTAATTTATCTTCCCGGATTCCATTTTCGTCTTCCTCCATCGGAATTCGCTCTTGGGTGTTACATACACTGTATGCATGGGGTATGTTTTTTATTTTAATTTTAATTTGAATGCTTTAGCTTATTTTTATTCATTATTTTGATTGTAGTGGTGTGTCACTTCTGAAATTTATGATTTTTTGTGCTTCTCTATTGAGAATTCATGAAGATTATGCCTTTATCCTCTGATTATAAGAATTGATCTAGTTGATTTTTTTTTTTTTTGAGAAATTAAGGATTGAAAAAATCACTTTAAATAGTTTATAGGATAAAGTATAACTTTGGAAAGTACTCTTTTTTGTTTGTTAACACCTTCAGTTAACGGAAAAAACATTATTTTAACAATTTTAGATGGTTAATATAGGATTAAATATCTAAAAAAACTTAAATTAAAATATTTTAGTGTAAAATTTGTCATTTTTACCCTCATTTAATTATGATATAATCAAATTAAGGGTGTTAACAAGAAATGACTAAAAGTGTACTTTCCAATCATAAGAGACTAAGTTGAAACTTGATGCAAACAAAAGGGACCAAAAGTATATTTAGTCAAGTTTATATTTATCTTCTTCTCCAAAATTGATGTATTTTACTTATAAACCAACCTCTAATCTAACATATATGTTATAATTTAGTGGTATAATTTGCTTTTTTAACCTAAAAAAGTCAATTTGATCTTATAATTGGGACTTGAGCGAGTAATGAATTTAGTTTAGGGATATTTTTTTCTTTTACGGCCATACTTTTAGTTTTTGGAAATCACTTGAATTTATGAATATTCAGAGTTAGGCCTGAGTGCCGGCTGATTAAGAAGCATGGGTTATTTGTGTCCAACACACTTATTGAACATGTGTTTACACACCACGGAACACTTTTGAATTATTTAAGATATTTTATATGTTGTTCTGTATCTGTGGGTCCATGTCAATGTATATTCTTCCTAACTGGTCGGGCATATTGCTCTATTTTACATTACAAGTTGTTGGGTGGATGGAACCGTTTGAATTATTGAGAGAAGTATGGTATCTGGCTCATGATCAGCTCCAAGTCTCCGACTATGATATTATAGTGAGGTTTTAAATCACATGAATGGTTTAAATAACATAACTAACTAGTATACACAACTAAGATAGGGGACAGCATGGTGATATTTCTCTGCCATCTTTTGGTTTTAGTAGGTTTGGATGTTGTGATCTCTCTGTTAAAAACAGAGTGTGCCGTCTATGTCTAATAAGTTACCTTTATGAAGTTGTTGATGATACTCCTGTTTTATTAGCTTTGATGCATGAGGACCAGAGTGGAAATGAACATGTGAATGTGAATGTGAAGCAGAACATGTTCAAGAGTTTTATTATTTACTTGAGAAAAGCTGTTGTAGGTTTTGTATAATTCAGCTGCCTTCCAGTTGATGTGTGTGCATACCAAATTATTGGGTGTTATTAGATTGCAGTTTCCAAATATTTGTTAGATAGTTTAGGAAATCATTTGATATTGTGGTTCATAACAGAATTTAATGTGATTGCAACAGAGCAGTGGTTGTGTTGGATGCGATAAGAATTCCACACTAATTACCCTGGAACCAAAAGAATTTTCACAGCAAGGCCAGCCTGCAAAGAAATCTAGTACGTCTGACAATTTCTGGACCACCAGCACGCATGATATGGACAATAGTGCTGTACAATCGCAAGGAAGCATCTCATCAACAAGTGTAACAAACCAAGCCCCAGATCCTCATGGCAGCTCTTGCAAAACAAGCAACCCAAATGAATTTGTTAATCATGGTACCTTTTATTGCTCATTTTTCCATGGACATTAAGTATAACCATCATTCGCTTCTGTCTGTTTATTGACTATTTTTCTGAAAAGATTGAACTTACGAAACATGGTCTCCTGTGGTACCTTGTGTAGCGTACACGTGTGTTTTCATTCTCTCTTCTTTCTTTATCCATGTGTCTTGGTTGCTTTTTGGTGCTCCTATGGGAAAATTGATTTATACATGACGTGGTGCTGTATTTTATTATTAAAAAGTTTTTCTTGCTCTGGATAGCGCTGTTTATTTGTTTTTTCCCAGAGTCTTTTATGTTTCTGGCATTAATTTTATTCTTCTATCTGTGTTGGTTTGGCTGTTTATGTTCCTGTATTAAGTTGCAATCCATGAAATTTTGAAATAAGCCAGCGGCTGAATGAAAGAGTAAAATCACTTTGAATCTGTGGTTACAGGTTTCATTCTCTGGAATCAGACACGGCAACAGTGGGCAGGAAATAAGAAGCCTCAAATTCAATCACAGCAGCTGCGAGAACCTAAATTAAGGTAATTTGAGTCGTCTGGCCAGTTTCACTGACAGTTTTTTCACTTAATTTTTAATCTTTATGTTTTGGAAATTGTGGTGGGACTTGGGAGTAGTGACTTGGTATATTCCTAAGACGAAAAGAGAGGAATGACTTAAGAAATTTGGAAGCCTCGGTATATAACTATACCTTTGCTGCCTTGATTATAGGGAGCGTAGTATTTTTTTAAGGGTCTAATTGGCATGTGAGGAGGAAAATTTTAATGAGATCGATTAAAAAAAATTGAAGTGGGGTTAAAAACTTTCAAATAATTTTTCTTGCACTTTAAATTTACATATTTTCTGACGTAAGATTTTATAACCCCACTTCTCCATTTCTTTTAAATTGAATTTATTAAAAATTTCCTATCCCTTTCCTTCTCCTCCATTCCCCTCTTACTATTAGTAAACAGAGATTGAATGTCAGCACTGCTCCTACTGGCAAACAAAAATCTTTCACGCTTTTGAGACAAAACATGATTCAAATTTCAAATGTGTCAAGTAGGGCAGAATCTGTGGCCAATGAATTTTGTTTTTGTTTTCCTTGTCAACATTTATGGAAATATGTTTCTTTTATTTTTGTCTGTACTCACTGTCTGTGCCTTGGTATATGGCTTTGCAGTTGGAATGCAACATATGAGAGTTTACTTGGAAGCAGCAAACCTTTCCCTCAGCCTATCCCTCTTCCTGTAAGAATTATCTGGTTCTGGATTATGTTGCAGATTAAGATAAGATTGTTTATCTGATTGGCTTGCCGCTTATTGATATTGACAGGAAATGATAGATTTTCTAGTGGACATTTGGGAACAGGAGGGCCTATATGACTGAATTACATGATTGCTGTTTGATTTAGAATTCTTGAAATAATCTTAGTTATTGCTTCTGTGTTAGGAAAGAGGGAGAATTTCAGCTTACTACATTTTGTACATCAATTGTAACATTATGTGCCACATGTTATGTATCAATGATGAGGAATCTAATTTTCTCTTTGCTGCAACTGTGTCTTTTACTCTTTTATACGTGGTATGCCAATTGATTATCTTTAGGGATTGAAGGATCCAGTTTTGAGGGGGCTGAAAAAAATCTCCTTTTTTCCCCCCAAAAAAGTCCTTTTCGTAGCAATAGACTAGTGTTACAGTTACTCTCGACAATGGTAAAACATCAGACAATTTTTTTTAAAAAAAAATTATTGCATAATACAAATTTACTATGGTAGCTCATTTTTAATTAAGTCCATGTATCTGCCTTTTTTAATTTTATTGAATTCCTTCTCAATTATAGGTATTAGACTATAATCATATTTTGCTAATTTTGAGTTTGCAATAGAACCCATGTTTAACCGACTTAACGTTATAGTGCCTCCTTAGATATAAGGTTATAAATCTAGGTATGCGTCTAAACCCATGTTATAAAATCAGGATAGAAAACACTCATCCTTTTCAAAAGTTTTTTCTGTCAAAACATGTTTTAGTTAAACTAGACAAACACTCGTAGTTTTTTTAGAATAATTTTTTATCTGGTAATCTAGGTTTGCTAGAAGTGCCAGAATCTATTCTTCAAAAAATATTTTTCAGTTTTGTTTTTCAAACAGGAAACATCATACTGCCAGTCTAGACTACATGACATTTGGTTCTAGAGAACAAATGTTAATAGCTGATGGCATGACTGTTTTATGGCATTTGGTTCTAGAGAACAAATGTTAATAATAGCTGATGGCATGACTGTTTTCTGTATTAATTAATTTGGATTAACCATGTCATATTGATTAAAAATATTAAATATAAATAGAATGTATTTTAATTAAAAATAAAATTTATTTTTACTAAGAAACAATCAAAATCCAAATAAAACTATACAGACGAACTGACTGACTACTCAATTTTTTCTCAAAATAAGCAAAAGTGATACACTCTGGAATTCTCTTCAGTGTTCGTTACAAAATGCCTGAGAAGCAACAAGAAGGCTCCAATGCTATTCTGATATTCCACATAATGAAATACTCACTTTCTACTGTGCCTTTTCCTAGAACCTTTTGGATACTTCTCAAAGCATCCAAACTCCAACCAATCTTTATTTAAGCCCTCTCACTTCATCATATCATGCATGATCTACATCACTATCAACCACAAAAACAACTCATTTCAGCCTCTAAGGTTTTTCCTCTGAATAAAAAAACTAAAACTTCAACACACAAAAAATGGCTTTGGCTCGTTTAGCTCTGAAACAACTTCAACAAAGGGTAGGCTCAGCTCCTGCTTCTTCCTTAATGGAAAGCAGGCCAATTGGCTGCACACAGAATCTGCTACACAGAAGTCTCTCTACTGAGAAGGCAAAATCTGATAACAAAGGCTCCGAGGTTGCTGTCTCTGAAGGCAAGAAGTCAAGATTGTTTCCTAGGAGACAACGAAGAAGATGGCCATGGAGAAACGATGACAGAGACTTCCCTCCTGCCCTTATTGGTACATACTCTATCTCTCTATCTCTTTCTCTCTGTATGTATGTATGCATCCATGCATGCATGCATGTATATGTTTAGTTAAGTAAAGGGTAGATAAGTATGGAGTCATGTTAATAAGGGGGAATAAAGCAAACACTTGAAAATCTTTTGGTTAATAATATATCCAACATTTTGGTATTGATTATGTACAATGGATAGTATGATTAATGGATAGTGTGATTTAAGTAGCGGACCATACCATACCTAATACCTAATGGGATAATGTTTTATACCTAATGGATAAGGTTTTGTTTTTGTATTTAAATCTTATCAACTTGATGAGAGATTATTCATATATTGAGATCAATCGTATATTGAGTATTGACAATTTTTTTTATACATGATTTTGCAAGAGAGATCATTCATGCATTGAGTATTGACTATTTTTTCCATTATTTTGTGACAGAGTTCTTCCCTTCAGGGCTAGGGAACGCTCTGATGCAAGCAACAGACAACATAAACAGGTTATTTGAGAACATGAACATAACACCATGGTCATTGAGTGGACAAGTGAAGGAGAAAGATGATCACTACAAGCTGAGGTATGAGATGCCAGGGATTCCCAAGGAGAAAGTGAAGGTTACCATTGATGATGGGGTTTTGACAATAAAGGGAGAGCACAAGGAGGAGAATCAAGAGGAAGGAGATGATGAGTTCTGGTCATCAACTAGCTATGGTTGCTATAACACAAGCCTGGTTCTTCCTGATGATGCCAAAACTGATCAAGTTAAGGCTGAGTTGAAGGATGGTGTTCTTACTGTTACTATTCCTAGAAGTGAAAAGCCTCAGAAGGATGTGAAGCATGTGTCTATTCAGTGATGGTGGACTCTTTGTCAAGGAAGCTTTTGAGTTCGTTGGTGAATGTTCAAATATGAATAAGGAGTGTGTTGTGTTATGTTGTGTTGTGTTGACTCTGATGAATAATGGTCAAACAACACGTGTATTTTGGTAAACATGAGTTTAAGGTTTTAACATTTCTGATTTCTCTTTTGTTTGTACTTTTCTTCTTTTAATACAAGTGTTTTATATTTTTCTAATTTTACCATTGTTGACCCAAGTTTAATTGAATCAGGACTCAATGCAAATACTCCCTCCGGTCCCTAATATAAGAGCCCAAAATTTAAATGATTTTGGTCCCTAATATAAGAGCTCATTTCACATTCTCTCATCATTTAATGTGTTTTTTTTCCTACTTTGCCTCTAACTCCCTTTCATATTTATTAATGCTTATGTATTTCTCTCTAATAAAAGTATCATAATAAATATGGGTAATATTGGAAAAGAAGCATTAACTCCAGAGACTCAACTAACATTCACGTGTTTTCTTAAGAAGCGTTTTTTTGGCGACTGACTCTTATATTAGGGACCGGAGGGAGTAGTTAACAAGACACAACCGCTCTGAAGTATTTCAAATACTCATGGTTGAAGGCATATAAGCTATAGAATTGGGAATGAGCAAGATGGCAGAATACAAGCCCGAGGTAACCGCGACACATTGGTCGGCTACCAATTTAAAGCATGTTTTGACTAGCATTTGAGAAACACATTTACACATGTCGCAATAAAACTTATATATTACATTACTTTTCTAAATCACGTTAGAAAAAGTAAAGTGGTTGTGAAAGTAATTTCTATTTTCTATTGCTAATACAAATTACCACTAAAACAAGTGGCACCCTTTTTGGTCAAGAACTATATGACTACAAAGCGTTGCAAATACATACTATCTCCATTCTAAATATAAGACCTATTTAGAAAGACGAGTTTAGTCTTAAATATAAGACCTATTTATAATTCTTACAATTTTTCCCAAATTATCCTAATCAATTCTCCCTAATAAAAGACAATAAGAGAGGGAGAGTGAGGAAAAAAGTAGATAATTAGGATATATTGGTAATATCATGTTATTTTAACTAATTTAACTAACTTCCTTAATTTAATCAAATTAGGAAAACAGGTGAGGAGTTCATTGTTATCTTAAAGGCTCCCATGTTTTAGCTGTTGATTTTTTTTTTTTATGAAAATTTGAGACTGTATGTGAAGTGAGCTTAGCTTAAGGGGCTTTTAGTTGAAAGGAAAGCACATGAATGGGAGGGCCATTCCACATGGGCCCATTTGGATTTTTGGCAGCATATTTGGGCCAGTATCCAGGCCCAATAGATGAAGATGGAGAAGAAGAGAACAAGGGAATGAAAAGACCAATGAGAGACTGACAATAGAACAGGGATGACGCAAAAAGAAGGAAGTAAACAGTAACGTGCGGGTGCGAAGGAGACGAGAAAGAGAAACGTCCTATCAAGTATCAACCTCTTTCACTCCTTCCGTACAATTATATCTACTTCTCTTTAACTGGACCCCCCCACGTCATAACTCATAACACATCAATCCTAATTTTTGTACTCTCCTTTATACACACTAAAGATTTAATCACAAATTGTATGGCATAACTTGTATCTTGTTAGTTGTCACCCAATCTAGTGGTTGGACCTGTTTTGTTTTTCTTTACTTAAATATGGTAACATAAACTTGACCACCAGGAATTGACGTGAATGGTAAGTACTATCGTCACTTAAACAAGTGATTGAGGTTACGATCTAATTCTTACGAATGAAGTAAATTCACTCCTACCCCCTATATGGGTTATTATGGGACTTCAAAATAACGAGAGATTGGTCCCACTTGACACGCTGGTAGAGATACATTTTGTAACAAAATAAATAAAATAAAATATGGTAACATAGTGTGTCTAAGGGACCAAAGCTTGTATATATTTTTATCATTAAAAATGCATGTACGTCTAGTTGATGATTTCAAGCAATGACAACGATATTACAATTTAATAACAAAAACATTTGAAACTCACTCCATTCATGGCATTGCCAAACTTAAAGAAAAGGTACAGATTTCATTTATAATGTTTGGCATTTATATCAGGTGCTAGTTGGGAACATATATACTTGAAAAGATCAGATTTTTAATATTTGCTCATCATCACAATAAACCTTTCATCTCATGCATCTCTATCAAAGGACAGGGCCAAACTTACTCACTGAAAAGAAACTTTAATATTCATCTCTCACACACACACTCAAGTACTAGTTCACGATGGATACACACATGTATTATTCATGAAGATCGGGTCAAAGGTCAATCCAACAATTTGGCTGAATATGAAACAAGTGAAATACAAAAGCAAGTGGGTAATTTGGTTGCCCAACAAAAAAGTCATTGATGTACCCAAAGTTTATTTCACTGTCTTTCACTGTTCTCTTTCACTACACTTCACCAGTTTCCTAAGAAACACTTCACTTTTTGATTGGTGAAGTTATTGGCCATGGAATCTGGTCTCTGTCTCTCATCCAGGAAACATTACTCCACTTAACACATTTCTCTCTTTCACCTTATCCCTATTCCTCACAAAACATCATTTCCATTCAAACTTCAAACCCTATTAACTCCTATTTCCTCTCTCCTTTTCCCCCATCATAAATACATGTTCTCACCTTTGCCTTCACTTCCACTACTGTGACTTACATCACATTCAATTCCAATGGCTTCACCTTGTAGTAGCAGTAATATTAGAACTATGCAGGTTTCAATCACTGTGGTTTTCTTCTTTTCCCTCACAGTTCTACTTCCCACCAAATCAGGTAAAAAGATATGACTACCCTTTACCTATATCTAAATGTGTTACTTCTTGTCTCTTTTGCCTCCATTTCTGTGTCTCAAAATCTCCTTCCTTCCTTCGTCCTTCATTTATCTTATTTCTCTCTTCAGATTTGAACACCTCAAAGTACTAATTTTATTTATTTGTAGTGTGTCATGAGGCAGGTGGGTCAAGTTTGTTTCACATCGAAGAGAAAGATAATACTAATAAGGGTTGGAGAAATATAGAAGTTGAAGAAAGCAAGAGGGTGATAGGGTCAAAGCCTCCTAGTTGTATGCACAAGTGCATGAGGTGCAGGCCATGTTTGGCTACACTAGTGGCTCCTGATCACCAGAAGAGGAAGAGTTACATTAATAGTAATAAGGGTTTGTTGTTCAAAGTGTGGTCTCGTGGGGAAGATGATGATCCGTACTACCTCCTTTCATGGAAATGCACTTGTGGGAATAAGCTCTTTCAGCCTTGATTTGATAGTTAATTGAATCACCCATTTCTCTATCTCTTGTTTTACCATTTTCATTCACAGAACTTGATGAAGAGCAGAGTTGAAGCTTACTGTAGTTGTGAGTTTCTGTCGTTCTCCAGAAGTATATACAGAGAGTTCTTATAATTGATGTCCTTATATATATAGTGATATATGTGTGTGTATGTATGTATCCGTGTGTCTTTATTTTTCTTTATCATGTCAATCTCTAACAAGATATAGAATAAAGTGTTTCTCTCAATCAAAGCTGATTTGGAAATGTTGTGTCTCCACAATGAAACTCCATAGGAAATGCGATTTATTTGGGAAAAAACATATAACCTATAAACATGATTACTATATAACTAGAATATGTTATTGCACGGTTTTGGTTATTTTAGAAACTAGTGAGTGTTGGTGAATTTGATGTCGCTCATAAGTCTATGGGCCTGTTTGGATTAGATTCTGGAGAATAGCTTTTGTGAAAATAGCTTTTTGAAAATAGCTTTTGAGTAGAATAGCTTTTCTGGAAAATAGATTTTGATAAAATGAGAGTGTTTGGATAAAGTGTCAGTAGAATAACTTTTTGAATGTCAAATTACCAAAAGAGACAATTTTGCCCAAAGAGAAGCCTATGGAAGATCAAAGAGAAGGGGTACTTTTGGGAAGATATTTTGGGATGAGTAGATGTTTTTGACTCTACCCATTTTTAAGTGTGAAAAGTAACAAATGGTAGATTTCCCTTAGTGAAACCAAGGTTTTGTTTTTAAAATCTATTTTTGGTGGCTATCCAAACAGGCTCTATGTTGACTAGACATTCTATATAGATGAAGTGATGACCTTAATATAATATAGTGTACTTTATCCCTCCTACCCTACCTACCCTAAATATAAGAAGTTGGTCTTCTATATATTTAAGACATGAGGAAGAGGAAGTAGGGTTCTTGCAGATTTTCAAAGTCCTTTAACACAATTTACTTGTATGTTAGTCTTGATGCATTGAGAATTTAAGTGGACAAATATGTTAAATGGAGTAAACAGCTAAATTATAATTTTGGTTATGAATACAAAGTAGAAGTGAAAATTTATTTATCAAATCCATATTTTATTAGTTTTGAGTGTGTGTGTGTATATATATATATATATATATATATATATATGGAAAAGTCTTAAACTAAGAACGAAAACCACATTGGAAACTTGGAAGGAATGAGAGTGTGAAGGATGTTACAAAATGAAAATTAAAGCTGAACAAAATATTGCTCTTCATATCAAATTAAATAATTAAGTTTGCATTGTCTAGATTTAATATTCTTGCAGTTTTATTTTTCATACTAGAAATTGGAAAATGAGGCTCTTAATTGAGTTGAAATTTCTTTTGGGTGCTAACAAACATAAATTTATGAGATTTGTAGTAAATAATTTTAAACATTTTAAGGGTTAGATGAGTTCCTTTAGAGGAAAAGGACATATAGAGTACAATTAATTATAAGAATTAATAATTTTTAATTTATTTGTATACTATTTTAAATTTGTTGATGAATATATGAATATATTGTATTGAAATATCAATATATCTTAACTAGAACAATTTATAAAAAAAAATAAAGTTAACAAAAAATATAACAATTATAATAGAAAACTAATTGTTGATATAACTAACCTGGCGGGTTGGCGTGAGTGGTAAGTACTCTCGTCCCTTAAGCAAGTGGTTGGGGGTTCGATCCCTAACCCTTGCGAATGGAGCAAATTCACAGACCAGCTGTCTACCCCCTATATGGGACTTTAGAACAGTGAAGGATTAATCTCACTTGACACGCGGGTGGGATACCCTTGGGAAATAAAAAAAAAACTAATTATTGATATATTTTAACGTGAATACCCACGCACACACATAGCATAACTTTGAACAATTTATAATAATAAAAATAAAATTTATATTTAAAGTAAATAAATTAATTATTGATAATATCTTTTATTTTAATTATTAGTGCAAATTAAAGTTAGTAAGTGTTTTCACAACAAAAAAAAGATAAAAAAGGTTAAATAGTAAAGACCAGTGGAATATGAATTAAAATTGTAAGATCTCAATTGTGTATCACCAAAAACTTCTCTTAATGTTGTTACTTTTTTCACTAAAAAAAGTTGCAGAACTCATTAAGTCTTTCCGCTTAGTTAATATAGGCTCAATTTCTATTACTCATTATCATAATATTATTTCTTCCTTTTCTTTTATGGATATTATAAAACTCATGTAATCCTAACTAATATTAATATCATTTTGTCTTTTATTCAAAAAAAAAAAAACACAAGTTGAAATTTTGTTGCTCACAAGAGGTAAATATAGACTTCAAGACTCAATTAAAAATATATCCTCGTCAAAATGACAAGTCTACCCATAGCCTATATGAAGACCTCATTTGTATGAGATCTACAAGTACATTTGTATGCATTCTTTAAGCTTATAGATATGTCCTCTAGCCTTAGCTTTGGTGAGCCCCCATAACCAACTCAACTCAGCCAAACTTTTACTACATAACAAAAACGAAAAGCCTATCCTCTTAATGACGTAGCTAAATAATTCACCAATGGGTAGTAGTTGGTCGAGCTGATAAGTGAGCTACAGTCCCGTAAGTATGAAAACGCGTATTTGAATCCAGAGAAGCGCTCTCATTGAGAGAAGGAACAACCTTGTCTGTGTGGGCAACACTCATATCCCTCAAGTCCCTCCCCGAGTGGTGATTATTAAGAAAAAAAATACTACCTACGGTCCTAAATATAAGTCCTAGTTGACTTTTTTTAGAGGTCAAGGTTGCGAAATAGACTATTAAATCATGACACATTTGATATATTTTTAGATTATCCATTAGTTTATAGGTAAAATGAACATTAAGTAAATCATTTATAATTAACTTATTTTGTTTTTTTAGGATTTTCTAAAAAAAATACTAATGAGCGGAGGGAGTAACACACAATTCACAAGTTGACAAGCCATATAAGGGAGGAGACGGGTGAAATGGAGCACCCACAAATACATAAACAACGTTTGAGGAGACAGATTAAATTTGATTCATAATTCATTCATTCATTCATCACTTGATTTTCTCTTCAAATGGCTATAGGACTAGGCCTAGGAGTATCATCCCCAACCACTTCAACCAATCTTCCTCTCTCTTTCTACTCTTTCTCTAATTCCCCCAATTACAATTATAATTATAATTATAATTATATTTATAATTATAATTATCGTTCTCTCTATCTACCTTCTCCTACCGGAAATAGGCCACGTCAGCTTAAAGGTCGGTGTCGCGCCGCCACCCCCGGCCCTCCTCCTCCTCCTCCGCCTGCAAATAAGCCACGTCAGCTTAAAGGTCACACCTTTCCTTTCACGCCTTTTATCTTTCCCCTTTGATTCTAATTCTACTGTATTTTCTATATTTCGGATTTCAATTTATGTGCTATCAAGTATCAAGTGTGTGTGTGGTTATGGTATGATACGAAATTGGGGATTTCGCTTTGCATCAAACAGATAAAGCGGCGATGATTTAGGTCCATTACTTCATTTTTAGTACTACCTCCGGTCCTACCTAATTGACTTTTTTTTTTTTTGAGAGATTAAGGTTGTGAAATAAGCTAATATATCATGACATATTTGATATATTTTTAGATTATAGATTAGTTTATAGGTAAAATAAACTAATCTAAGGGAAAAATTTAGGTAAATCAATTTATAATTAACTTATTTTGCTTTTTTATAGGATTTTCTAAAAAAGTCAATTAGGTCTTATATTTAGGACCGGAGGGAGTATTTTATGCCGCAAACAAACATTGTCTTCCTTAAATCAATGCACATTCTGTAATTCAAGTTTTTACAATCTAATTTAATTGCTCCCTCGTTACATTATAGGCCTACTTTGACTTTTTTTTTTAAAGTTAAGGAAGTAAATTAGATCACTAAATTATAACATATAACCAATGTAATTACAATATATGTTGGTTTATAACTAGAATAAATTAGTTTTGAGAAAAAAATATAATTTTGAACCATTTAAAAAAATAAAGTTTGTAACTTTGACTTTTTCAAAAAAGTCAAAGTTGGCTTATAATTAAGAACGGAGTGAGTATTTCTTTTGGTGGTATGATTGGCCATGGTTACTATAATTACCCTTTTTGAATAAAACATTTTCGTTTTCTAGTCCCTCTGTTCCTAATTATAAATAAATATTATAGGATTATTTGGGGAGCTGACCTTGTTGAACCCTTTCTATTTTTCATTTTTTTATTAAATTATCTCCATTGCATGCTCATTAATGATATTCAAGCAAGAAAAATAGTTAGATGGTTAGGGGCTTTTTGGTAATATAACGTGATTTTAACTAATTTAACTAACATTCTTAATGAAGGGCCAACTTGGCTCAACGGTAAGCTCACTTGCCGTGGGGTATGAGGTCGTGGGTTTACCATTTTTTAAGTAACATCATCAATGTAATCAAAATAGTTAAATATGTCTTGTATTTAGTAGGGAGAATTAGCTTAGCCTAAGCCTAACTCAAAGGCTAAGCCTAACCATGTCTATATTTGCTCCTGGAAGAATTGTTAGAGACGACCGTTTTCTTACTGCTGTGCTCCATTCCAAATGTCTATCCCCTTGTATTGATTCTAGGATTGTGGTTAAATTATAATTGTATCAAAGAAATTTCACGGATTCTCTGAAGAAAATTGAGATTTAGTGGTGTTTGGGTAAATGTTAATTAACTTTGGCTTTAGGTGAGCAATTATAGGTGGAGAAGCTTTCCCACTTTAAGCCTATGAGAAATTGAGATGACTAATCAGTTATTTGTCTTTCTCAAGGCTTACCTGCTTTTCATTAATTAGTTCTTCAAGACAATGGAGGCAACAAGTTTGTCACTATTCAGTTGGCAGTATATGAGATCATTTAATGAATGTTTGAATTTGGAACTGACACACTAAGTCTTTAAGTAAGATTTGACTATATCAAGTTTAAAACCTTGTTTATCAGAAAATTACTTTTAATGCTTCTTCCTTTGGTATAACATGACTGTGCTAATTGCCAATAGCCTGGTTTCTATTCCTCAGATATCAGGTTTTTTTATTGATGGCAAAAAAAGAAAAAGTTATCAGGTTTTTTGTTGAGAAGGATGCTAAGCAATTTGTTCTCTTTCTTGAGATTGGGCCTGAAAAAGTTTAGATGTTGGCTTTACATTGTGACATGAACTTTCAATCATAAAGAGATAGTAAAACTAAATCTTTTTTATAGTAAAATTAAATCTGATGGTACATTGCAGTTGCAGTATCGAAAAGAGAAACCTTTGTTTCTGTTGTAAAACGAAAGTCTCTGTTTCCCCTGCAAATTTTGCTTGCTATGAACTGTTGCTCGGTGTTCATCAAGTTGTACTGATCTAATTTTGCACCCCATCAATTTTATAAGCTAGGTCTGTGTTGACAATACAGAATTGTATTTGTTTTTTAATTTATTTGATATCATATTGATGAAGGGGCGATTTAACTCTACGGTAAGCTCGTTTGCCGTGAGTTCTGAGATCATGGGTTCAAATCAGTCTCTTTGCATAAAGTGGGGGTAAGATTGTCTGATATTACCTTCCCCAGTATCCTCATTTGTCAGTACTAGCTAGAATTGGGTTTTTTGGATATCATGTTGATGTTTCTTCCATCACATGATGATTAGTTTGATATTGTGAATGAATCGTCCATGCCTTGATTTCTCTTGCAAGTTGCAGCATTAGGTACATGTTATAGTGTTAGTAGGGTATTATTGGTAAGAATTATGACATGTTTTATAAACATCTAATTTATTAGGAATCATATGACCCACTTTAATTAACTCTTGATTTGGTTGTTTCTTCTTCTATTGTGATACAAGACTAGTTGTATTAGTAGGAATAATAGCATTTAACATCATTTACTAAGAGCACTTGACTGTATAGAAACTATTGGTTACATAATTGTGATTAGTTGTAAATCGTCAGATTGGAGGAAACAAAATTAATCGGGTCTTGTCTGGTTGTAATACAACTGTTTCATACAGTGGGTGGGTATTGCCCATTCGAAGAGTGTGGAATATACATATCATTTCTGTTCAGCTTTCTTTCTTTCTTCTTCTATCTATATCGTATAGCCTGGTGAATCTCGCTGAACTGACAGGACCTTTTTTTGTTGAATCTGAGGACAGGCCTTTCTACATCTTTGTCCAAAACTAAAGATAAAGTGCAGATCTTCTTTGCTGTTCTTTTCTGGATGTCTTTGTTCTTTTGGGCCTCTGCATGGGATGGGAGGAATAGACCAAACAAAGGATCAAGACGTAGAAGATAACATGCAAGAATTTAATTTGTATATATTGAATCATAGCTTAGAAGGTAGAATCAGAATATACAGTTGTTAAGAAAAAGCATTTAAATGGGTGTTCCTGATCCTAAGGTTGTGTTTGGTTGGGGAGAAAAGTAGGGAGAAAATGGGAGGAAAAAAGAAAATGGAGATGAGAGAATTTACTTTATCCTTTTTTTTTTATAAAAACTGGGTTAACATGATTATTTACTCTCCCGCTTTCCTTCTCCCTCGATTTTTTCCCCAACCAGACACAATCTTAGTGTCCATTATGTTAATTTTTTCCCCCAGTAACAAAAGGGGATACAAAAAAATCAGAATATCACAAGATCCTGTGAATTATTTATAGCCTAAGCCATCATGTGTCAAATTTAGGCAGTGAGTTCCCTCCCTCCTGTTCAAGAAAGATGTCTTTATGGGCTGGTGGCAGAAAGGTCAGATGGTGAAATCCGGAGTTCAAGGTGATCAGAGATTGCAGGGTTAGAAAGGAAATATGCGCAGAAAGGAAATATGCGCTATGGTTAGCCTGACTTGAAACTTGCTGAATGATGACCTTGTCATTCCTTGTAAAGCATATGCTTGACACTCTGAATCAGCCTTGAAGAGCCATTAAACAAGTTTTTCTGCTTTGTCAAGACCTGGGGTGACCATAATCATTGGTTAATTTCAAAGGTCCTTACTGTCTGGAATTCATATTTGTTTTGTAAACTTAGATCAATTCTATTATACAAGTACTTCCATAACTGTACCCCCCCATGATAATCTTTGGTAATTTGTTATTGGAAAATAAAATGCACCTTCTAGAGTGACCAACCTTATCTCTTCTATGTGCAGATAAATAAAAGGGTGAACTTTTTGGTATTCATTTTGATGTTTGGAATTCCCATTTGTGAAGTACTACCTCCGGTCCTAAATATAGGACCTAGTTACCTTTTTTTGGAGAGATTAAGGTTGTAAAATAGTCTATTAAATCATAATATATTTGATATTTTTTTAGATTATCCATTAGTTAATAAGTAAAATAAACTATTTTAAGGGAAAAAATTAGGTAAATCAATTTATAATTAACTTATTTTGCTTTTTTTTAAGGATTTTTCAAAAAAGTCAATTAGGTCTTATATTTAGGACCGGAGGGAGTATTATTATCTTGGACGCAAATTAATTTTTTAAATTAATCTATCAACGGGGCAGGTATTTTCCTCCCATAGGATTGGATACAGTACAACTTTTCACTTGAACCCCCTGATAACCTGCTTGACAATCTTTTATCTTTGACTGTTATATCACACCTAATATAATTTCTAGTGGCGTAGGCTGGTACATCAACCAAGGATATAATTGATAGTCTTATAATGTAACTTTTGCTTTGCGGTGCTGATATTTTCAACAAACTAATCAGTGCATATAGACTGTTGATGGGAGCAAGTGGTTTGCAAACTTTTAATTACCTTATGCCACCTCATGAAGCGTGCGATATAATAGAGGATAAGGACAACATCTTGTGTTGTTTTCTCTGGCCTTTGTAACAAAATAAAGAAGGCAGTAGGATTGAGACAGAATTTTCAGGTGCATTACTGGAGAAAATGCTGCGGAATTATCTACTTGTGTTGAGAGGGTGTTTTTATATTTTTCTTGACTTGGTTTTCAAAAGACTAATCTTCACAATAATTCAGATGCCATATATCTTTATAGGTTGCCTTTTTATTGGTTGATATGTTTTGGGTCCTGGGTTTACTACTATTGTCTATTTGTCTTGTCTTAGCTGCCCTTATCGGCATCTTGATTGCTTGCATGCTTTAGAAAAACTTCAGCTATCACCAATATACCATTAGTTGAACTGGTAAGCCGCCACATAGTCTTAACGAGAATACATGTTCAAATCCTAAGAAACACACTAATTGAAAGAAGCATAGATTCTTTGCACTCTATGCCTCAATTAGGATTAGTCTCATATGATCAAATTATGATATAAATAACTTAAATTGGCATAAGATGGCCGTGGTAGCTACAAACTAGTAATGCGATTTCACTTGATCGCTCCATGATTGGAATTATTTCGATTCTGTTCATGTATAATCATAACTTGGCACAGAAGCTATCCAGGTGGGTCAGCCTTCTAGCATGCATATCTGTAGTGATCAAACCAGTATTTGCTCAAGATATTGGGAAATGATAACACTTATCTAATTCGTGTCTCCATTAGCAGGTTAGAAAACCACAGCTTTTTTTTCTCTTTTACAGAAATGTTGGATTAATTTATATAGTACAAGTTCAAAGTTAAGTCATCGTGTCTATTCATGTATGTTATGGACGTTGATATCTCAGAAGGTGATGGAAAGTTTGAAACAGAAGAAAGTATAACATACATAGATGAAAAGATAGGTACAAGATGACAAAAAATGTAGGAAAATTACCATTAAGAAGGTGTTGACCCATGATTGGCCAGCCTCAATTGGTAGTCAGAAAGTGCTAAGGCGAAAGGGATGCCAACTTCTGTCACTTACCATACCTACTTGTGGCCGTCCATTTTTTTTTAATTAACTTTAAAATCTTTATTTTTTCTATCTACAACTTTCTTGATTTCATTCTGTCAGACTTTTCCTTTGTTTAAATTGACAATCAATCCCAACAATCAGCTCATGGAGCTTCCACAGTTTGGATGATACTATTAGTTTTTGTTCAAAATCTCTCTTTCAACACACACACACACATGTGATCTTCATTATGGTATCTGCTTTTGCTTCTTCTGAACTTATCTATCTCTGAATTGAGCAATCAACCTCTTGTATTCTGCAAGGGCTCTTCTTTTCTGTGTCTTGTCTTGCTGAATTGCAAAACATGCTACTCAGAAGCTCTTCAGCTCCTATTCCAAGCTCACGGCTTCATCATTATTCAAGAGAATGTTCATTTCCCGAATCTGAACCCATTCTCCATCTTTCTCGAACAAGATCATTTTCACTAACCACCACAAAATATCCATCTCATCAATCCCTTAACTTAAACACAGACTTTCTCAACACATCCATGCTTAACAGCCAAAACCACTTACAACATCTTGGTGTTTCACATAAGAATCAACTGAGTTTTGATGTCAAAGAAAGTGATGAAGTAGAAAACCCACTAAAGAAAACTTGCTCTGAGCTTGTTATTAACACTGGTTTAGTTAAGAAAGTGGTAAAGCATGAAGTGGAAGTTGAAATGATAAATGATGGATTTGGAAGCAATGGATGTGGTGGACATGGAAGTGGATGGAATTCCTCTGATGATGGGGAAGATAGTACAAATTCTTATTATCAGGAGATGATTATAGCTAACCCCAACAATGCTCTTTTGCTTGGAAATTATGCAAAGTTCTTGAAAGAGGTTCATTGACTAACACACACACAGTGTTAACATAGTTATCATTGAAAGTTGGTTATTTTTTTGTTGTTGGGATTTTTCTTATTTTTTAATGTCTGAAATCTAAATAGGTGGTTGGAGATTATGATAAAGCAAAGGAGTATCTTGAAAGGGCAGTGTTAACGAATCCAGGGCATGGCAGTCTTCTGTCTCTCTATGCAGAATTGATATGGCAAACAGAGAAGAATGGAGATCGAGCTGAAGGATATTATGATCTAGCTGTTCAAATTGCCCCTCATGATTGGTGAGTTAGTCCTTTTGTCACTAAGTTTTGACTTGGAACATTTCAGTCCTTATAATTTTTTTTAGTTTAGAAATTATAGGGATTGAGTTGTTTGGAACATGATCTGGATCAATAAACTACAAGGACTAAATTGTTTGGAGTCTAAAATTTGATGATTGAACTAAATAATTGAAGTCAAGTTAGAGGCTCAAAAGTTATATTCTTTCTTCATTTTCCACTAATCTAATCAATATTCAATAGGGTGGCCATGCAATTCTACTAATGAGGTGATGATGTAGGAACATTTGACTCGGATATATTTCGAATGGTGTTAAAATACATAAATAATTAAACATGGAGCAAAAAAATCAACATAATATATTTTCCTCAAACGTCCATCAGATTAAGCACATAATAGATGGGTCCGGTCATAAACGAACATTTGGGAAAATAAACAACTTTAGTAGTTTTGCTCTGTTTTAAAAATCATTTGTAAGTATTTGTGCAAAGTGTTAAAATACCCATGTGATTGTGGTCATGGTGAAAAATATCCATGTGATTTTTTTGGAGCAAAAGTAACCACAACATTTTAAAATGTTATGGTTACTTTTGCTCCAAAAAAATCACATGAGTATTTTTGCATCTTTACCACAATGACACAATCACATAAATATTTTTGCACTTTTGCCCTAAGTATCTTAGATCTTTTTAAAACATATTTGTATTAGATGCTCCACCGCAATAATTCACCCATAAAATTACATGTTTGGGGTTGTTGATGAAAGTTGATGAAGCTAATGTAGAGAGACTCTTATTCATGTACAGTTATGTGGCTGCTTCATATGCTAAATTCCTGTGGGATGCTGAAGAAGAAGAAGAAGCCAAAGAGTGTAACCATATATCTGATCATGATCATATATATGCTTTAACTGCAGCCTCTCGTCTTGATCCAAAATAAGAAAGACTGGCTTTTGAATTCTTAGCGTTCAACAAAGTTTTGCTAGTTGTATAGTTGTATGTTTTTGGCGTGCTAAAGAGTAAGGAATAAAGAATAATCCTTTGTCTATATTTCCTTTTCCCCATTTCTAATTCTCCTTGTTTGGCCAAATAATTAGCATAACTATGATCCCAGCGGAATATTGCAATATTAGGGGCTCAAAAACTCGTGACCGTATCATTTCGCAATTTTTTTTTAAATAATATACTCCCTCCGTTCCTAAATATAAGACCTAGATAACTTTTTTTTTTAAAGATTAAGGTTGCGAAATAGGTTATTAAATGATGACATATTTGATATCTTTTTAGATTATCCATTAGCTTATAGGTAAAATAAACTAGTTTAAGAGAAAAAATTAGGTAAATCAATTTATAATTAACTTATTTTTTGCTTTTTTTAGGATTTTTCAAAAAAGTCATCTAGGTCCTATATTTAGGAACGGAGGGAGTACATGATTAATTTAAAAAGATTCAGTTTTCTTTAAGTGATGCAAAAAATATGAATAAGGAAAATTAAGTTAAAAGAACTACCTTTGATTTGGTGGATCATACTTGAATTTGATCCAGTAATATCATAAAGTTATAACTCTATTTAAAAACAAGGATACAAATAATTGAACGAACTAATTTTAAAATACAGCAATGTTTTCATGATTATGCAATTTTGATATCAATCCAAAACAACCTCTTGTTCTGCACAGTTCACATATACATTGTCAAATATTAAGGGGGAAAATCTAAAAGAGAAGAAATTCAACCGAGTATACTCATTAGTCATGATAAACAAATTGAAATATAACGTTATAATAAAAATATTATCATGTCTAATAATAAGTTAACATTAATATTTTGATATTTATAATTTTGACTCGATTTCAACTTAGGTTTGACCCAATTCAATCCTTAGTCAATTATAAAAATGTGGTTATATCATTATTTAAAACACCTTGAAAGTAGTACATACATCACGCAATCTGGCCGAGATATTCAATATTTATATATTCAATATGTATATTTTACAACATGTATGTACGTACGTATTTTTATTAAGTATTCATGAGGCCATCGGTATAATTTGCAAAGTTGCTTATTATGTCTCTTGTAAGAAGCCAGTTACCCAAGAGGCCACGAAAAGTATTTGATGAGTCGTTTATGTACTTAAAGGTTTCTAGAGACACAAGTAAATGCATGGCGGAAAAAAAAAGAGACACAAGTAAATGAAAACAACAGCTAGAGATTAGAGTATATATGAAAAACACAACATCAACAAAAAAGTGAACTTTAAGATCAAGAGGCAAAAGGGTCATCAGATCAAGGAAAGGAAGAATCTATTCTCTAATCCCTACAAAAAGCATAATCTTAGGCTTTAGGCTAAGAATCTTTTCCTCACACACAAAATATGTCTTCTTTGATGCATTAAGGCTAAGAATCTTGGGTTCCTATGGGCATACCTGGAGGAAAAGTATTGCATCATTACAAGGATTGTTAATGGATTCTCTTTTCACTAAAGACGTTACCCACATTAATGAATTACATAATACACCCTCCTTCCCCACATTTCTTTCCATCTATCATTGGAATGCTCTAGTAAAAATTAATAATGCTCAATTCCCAGATGGTCTTCTCTTCTTTCCTCCTTTGGCTTCTTCTTCTTCTCTTCTCTGTTTTCTCATCCCATGGTATACCATCATTCACTTATATTTACATTATATTCTTCATGTTTTCCATGACAATGACATCAATTTGAAACGAAATAAATGTGTCTTTTTCCATCTTAAAAAAGTCTTATGCCCCTTTCTCTACCATGAAAGGGACAACTTTTTGCTAGGGAATTTTAGATTTTTTATATCTAGGTACATGTTGAAAATTGTCTTTTTGAACAATGACATCATGTTTTAGGATGTGTTGGATATATTAAGATAAGATTACTTAGTTAAGATTTTGTTAGTGACCCTACTATAAAGAACAACTTTTTGCTTCAGAAAATTCTTGCTCCAATAAAGAAAAGTTTGTGTTTATTTTATTGGTGTATGTGATGTGATTATCTAAACCAAATTTGTTTCACTATCTTTTGAAATGCAGTTGTGGGGGACAAGTTCTTTACAGGAACATATGGAGTTAACTATGGAAGGATAGCAGATAACATTCCATCACCTCACAGTGTAGTTACACTTCTTAAAGCAGCAAGGATCAAGAACATCAGAATATATGATGCTGATCATAGTGTCCTCACAGCCTTCAAAGGATCAGGAATTGAGATTGTAATTGGACTTCCCAATGAGTTATTACCAGGAATCAGTGTAGGTGAAGATCAAGCCATGACTTGGATCAAAGAGAATGTTCAGCCATTTCTTCCTGGAACAAAAATAAGAGGGATTGCTGTGGGGAATGAGATTCTTGGAGGAGCAGATTTGCAGCTTTGGGAAGTCCTTCTTCCTGCAGCAAAAAATGTCTATAATGTCCTTGATAGGCTTGGTTTAGCTGATGATATACAAGTTTCAAGTCCACATTCTGAGGCAGTTTTTGCCAATTCCTACCCTCCATCTTCTTGCACTTTTAGAGAAGACATTGTTCCATTCATGAAGCCTCTCTTGCAATTCTTCTCACAGATTGGCTCTCCTTTCTTCATCAATGCTTACCCTTTTCTGGCCTATAAGAATGATCCTGAACATATTGACATTAACTATGCACTTTTCAAGAAAAGCCCTGGCATTTATGATGCAAAGACAAAGTTGCACTATGATAACATGTTTGATGCTATGGTTGATGCATCCTATGCTGCTTTGGAGAAGGCTGGGTATGAGAAGATGGAGGTTATTGTATCCGAGACCGGTTGGGCCTCCCGTGGGGACGCGAATGAGGCCGGGGCCACGGTGGAGAATGCTAGGACTTATAATTATCATCTGAGGAAGAGGCTTATGAAGAAGAAGGGGACACCTTATAGGCCAAAGATCAAAGCAAGGGCTTATGTGTTTGCTTTGTTTAATGAGAACTTGAAACCTGGTCCAACTTCAGAGAGAAACTTTGGATTGTTTAAGGCTGATGGAAGCATTGCCTATAACATTGGCTTCACTGGCCTTAAGGATTCTTCAGCTACCTCTTCTCTTCTTTCCTTCAAGGTATCAAAACATCAATAACCTCTAAACTTTCTTAAACTATATACTTCCTCCGCTCCTAAATATAAGATCACTCTCACTTATTTTAGTAGATTAAGAAAGTTAGTTAAGTTAATTATTTACATATGATATTACTAATTTATCCCAACTATATACCTCTATATCTCCACTCTCCCTCTTTTGCTTGTTATCATAGATAAACATTGTACTTGATCAAAAAAATAGATAAACATTGTAGGGTTAATTTGGGAAAAAATTGGGAAAAGTTAGAAAGTGATCTTATAATTAGGAACAAGTTGAATTTCAAAAGTGATCTTATATTAAAGAACGGAGGGAGTATTATAGTAAGACAGACTAGCTAGATCTTATATTAGGAACCGGTCATAATACATTGTTGTCTGCAATTTTCTTTTAATGTTTTAAATGTTTGCTCTATCAGCATTACACTCCATATATGAGTACTCTGTCACATATATAACATATGAGTACTCTGTCACATATATAACTACCTCTCACATCTCTGTTTTGGCCTTTATGCCTAGTTCACTCAATTTCAGGGGATAGCGAATGTTTCATGATACAAACCCAGGATTAGGTGTTATATGACATAATTACCATATAATACAGACCCAAAAATTAAGTGTTATATGATATAATTATCATATAAATAGTCACGTTGGTGCTTTTAAGATAGATATTTGATGGGTATAAATATGTTTTGTCCCTGTTGGTTAGTGTTTGTATTCTAACGTGTACTTTGCCCTTGTGCAGGGAATTGGATGTTCATACATGTTGGCAATAACAAGTATTGTTTTTCTCCTTTTGGCGTTATAATCATTAAGGGTTAGAGATTGAAGGCACAACCAAGATTATTGTGTAACCATACCTTTATTCTTTTCAATTTAACCCTCATTTCCTGGTAAGTAATGTATCCTTTACGTACTAGGCATTCATTCATGTCTTATTTATATATAGTGAATGATCCAGCTGATGATCCGATCTTGTTGTTTAATTTCCTTTCCCCCCCTAATTTGAGCAGTGTAATACTCCCTCCATTCCTAAATATATTTGGAGATGAGACCTCATTCCTAAATATAAGACTTCAATCTATTTTAATAATTTCTATTTAACTAGTCACTCATCTTTCCATGCTAACTTCTCTTAGTAAGCATGTATATATTGACCCTAAAAGAATTAACTTACCATTCACTAAAAAAAGTTAATTAACCATGCAAAGCAATCTTTGAGTTTGTCATGAGCATGCATTAAACTATTCATACCATCAATCGATTGACACAAATCTACACAGACAAATGTAAACACGAAAATATTTTATCTATTAGACAGAAAGACGAGTAAGGGATATTTTTCTACTCTGAGATGTTCAAACTAATATAGACGATCTACATTCAGTATTTTTTTTATTTTTAAAAAACAACTGTTTTTAACGAAGCCAAATATTTTAATTCGTATGCAATCTAAAATAAAAATAAATAATCACTTAATTACCATTTTTGAATATTGTTTTTAAAATCATTAACTTAAAATACTAAATATTAATCAGTCCATATAAAAACTAGACTATTAATAGTGAAGGAACCCCATTCAAACCTATTTTGTAATAAAAAAAATTGGAACAATGGACATCAAGAACTAGTACACAATCACTTGCATAGAAATTCACCAACTAATCATAGAAAAGATAATTCCACAAAAGCAGGCATCATCACCACCAACATAGAAATTCTATATATTTCTATGCTACAAAACCACAACATTGTAGGGAGAGAGAGTGCCACATATCGTGCCGCTCAATGGGCTCAATACCTGTTTGCTTGGCAGAAATTGAGATGATGGAAATGGAAATGAGTTTAAGGGGTACAGATATAAAATAGATGTAAATTAGGTAATAAAGAGAAAGTAAAGTTTGTGGGGCCCAGAAAGTGTGAAATTGAGAGAGAAAACTCGTGGGTCTCGTGATATATGTAAATTATCATTTTCATTTCTGACATCCATTTTCATTTCTCAATTCAATTCAACCAAATTGACCCTTATTAGGGTCGGAAAAACTCATTTTTAGGAAACTTGAGAAGATATATTCCACAATTCCTACGTCTTTCAACCAAAAAGACTTGCTTCCAAACATACACAAGTGAACTTTGAACTTTCTAGTAGGCCGCCAACATATTTAAATGGTTGAAAAGGACATCTGATAAAGTGTTTAGATGGTTTTGTAGAAAAGTGACTTATTTTTAAGTCAATTTAAAAATAGGGAAAATTAATTTTCAGGTCTCACCCATGACACATAGTATTGAAAAGGTTGCACTAATTAACCAAATTAAAGTAGAGTGTCAAGGGACTTTATTTTAATTATGTTAAAACACAAAATGACTCTTATACCCTCTTTGTTAAATTAAAAAAACAAAGTCAAAGCATATAAGAGTCTTTTTGTATTGTAACATAATTAAAGTAGCTCCTTGAGACCCTACTTTAATTTGACCAATTGATTGGACCTTTCCAATATTATGTGTCTTGGATAGGACCTAAAATTAATTTACCCTTAAAAAAAGTCAGATTGTATAATGAGATTTATGTTTAAATTAACTGTGAAAAAGTGACTTATTTTCCACAAGTCACTAAGTCAAATTGTGTAATTTGGATATGTAAAATAAGTTAGAATTTGTGTAATCCGCATCATAAACTACTTATAAGCTGAAAATAAGTTACTTTTTCTACTTATGAAATAGAGCTACTTATTTTAAATAAGTCAGTTCAAAATATAAGTCCGACCATACATTTCAAAAACACAATGTCTTTAAAATAGATATTTTTTTTTTGGTAAAATAAGTCCAATCAAACACAGATTTTAAAATCATATTTCTACA
Organism: Mimosa pudica; assembly: GCA_029929735.1. Lineage (NCBI taxonomy): Eukaryota > Viridiplantae > Streptophyta > Magnoliopsida > Fabales > Fabaceae > Mimosa > Mimosa pudica. The sequence continues at coordinate 6,960,728 of JAKELP010000027.1, forward strand.
TAGAACCAAGAGAAGATCGATATCTACTTTAATCTACTTTAATAAAAAAAAACAAAGTTTCTTTATTGCAATGAATTTGAATCTCTCCACATTGTAAATATACCGTTGTTGGCCGAAAGACAAGCATATGATTATCACAAAGAAACTGATCTATTTGAACCATGGAGACGATCATATCACAGTGATAGCTGAGCGATGATAAACACCGAAACTGATTATGTCAACATGTTGTATATGCTAACGTGGAATGATTGGAAATTAAAGTTCATGGCTATGAAAATAAAAAGGAAGACGATTGCAAGAAAAAGAAACATAAATGAAAAAGGAAGACCCAGCAGGTGACTGACTTCGTGTTTCCTTCCTCAATTGCCGTGTTGAATATTCCACACATGTACAGAAGTACTTAATTACACTCTTAATAATCAACTATAAACCACTTTCATATCTATATATATATATATATATATATATATATATATATATATATATATATATATATATTACCCTCTTCAACCATCCCCATTCATCCATTCATATCATTCTTAGCTTCTTCCATTTTCTCATCTATCTTATACATACAGCTATTTCATAATATTTAATTATTATTCTAAATATATATTATACACTCATTTTTATAATCCTCACTATTATCCCCAGTTTATTCACCATGATAACCAAAACCAGTGATTATTCCGTTGGTGTTGCTTCCGCAGCATTGATGCTATTCCTTCCTTCTCTTCTAATGCATTGTGCCACCGTGGTGGGCACCATCCACGTGGTCGGAGACGCCAGCGGTTGGACTGTCCCCATTGATACCAACTTCTACAACACCTGGTCTTCTTCCAACACCTTTCACCTCAACGATATTCTCAGTAAGTAACACACTAATATTCTCCATTTACCCTTGATTATCTTGTTTATGCCACACATATCGGTTCCCCTACTAATAATCAACATGATCGGTAGAGAGAGCTAAGCATATTTAGATTTTAGACCATATAGATATCATTTAATTTGTACGTTTTATTTTGAATTTAGATCAACATTTAAGATCTAGACTGTATTGAAAATGGCTAAATCGGGCCAAGTTTGGGGAACTTCCTAAATACCCGATCTGTTTGTAAATATGTGTGTGTGTGAACAAATTGTTTTTTTAGAAAATTTTATAAATTTTGACTTATAATCAAATTAATAATAAAAAAACGTTATTATTAATTGATTCATTTCGCTTACCTAACCTCTCTAAGCAAATGTCAACTACCTCTTGTATTTATGAATAAATAAATTGTTCTTGTGTTTGTTTACGCTGTTTGCTTTTAATGTTAAAATTAAAGAGTGGCATTTTGAATAAATAATATTGCACAAACACACAAAAGAAAAAAAAAAGCATTTGGGAAGCGGGCCAAATTTAAGGGGAGCCAATCCTCTACTTGTTGTGTTGTGGTCTATTTTACTCCATTTGAATGAAACACATCGTTATATGCCATATCCATATATATGTGTAGATATGCACACATGTATGTATATATATATATTCCCTTCAATCCCAATTAGAAGACGTTTTTTGTTATTTTTTGCAGAAATTAAAGACACTAAATTAATCACTTTATAAATTGTCTACATATTTTTCAAGATTAATTCATTATGCTTATGAACTTAGCTATTATCTAATAATTACATGTGGTATATGATATATAATTAAGTGATATAATCTGCTTCCATTATATATATATAATGCAAATTCCCAACCCAAAATTTTTCATGAATAACAACCACTTCTTCTCTTCTCCTCAATGGATATTTGCCTCCGCATATATAGTGAATTCTGAAGTTCTCATCTCATCATCGTTCGTGGAGCAAAACTTTCCCCGCCAGTTCTAGCACCTAGTCTCCACAACAATAACCATGCATGGAGTAATGAACACTCAAAACAAAGAAAAGCATAGAGAGAATAAAACAAAAACGATTAATAAGCTAAGATCGGTGGCGAGGTAGACATACAGGGGTCCGGTGCTCAAATGTTTATTAGCACCTGTCGAACTGGTCTTAAATAGACACCATCATGTAATTAATTAATTAATTGACTGATTGATGATGTCATCGTTTGTTTTTATGGTGTAACGTTCAACTTCGCTGCTGGCGTACATAATGTGGTGGAGGTTACAAGAGGATCTTACGATTCATGCTCAACTGATAATAAGATAAGTGAAATCAACACAGGCCCCACCAACGTGACCCTCACTGAAACCGGCATCCATTACTTCATTTGTAGCTATAGTTCCCACTGCCAGATGGGACAGAAGATGGCCGTCATCGTCAATAGTGATCAAGAGGCTATTTGTTTCTATATATAAAACAGAAAACTCCCTCCTATCTTAATTATCACACGGTTTTTACTTATTTTTAATTTAAGTAATTAAGAATGTTTGATTAATCACTTTAATTTTTTTACAATTACATTTTTTCCACAAAACTAATTTATTATAATTATAAACTAACCTATGATATAATTACATGTGTCAAATATTATTATTCAGTTATATTTCTGCATCAATATCTAATATATAATTAAAAACATTACTAAGGAAGAAAATGATGATTTAAGCAGAAGAACATTAATATAGCTAGCACTTTTTTTTGCCAGCATATACTTAGTACTAATGTAATATAAAACAGCCGATTAGTTGCTAATTATTGTGTAAATGTCAATAATCAATAATAATAAAATAAGATTATATCAGAAAAACTGAAAATAAAAATATTTAATAATAAATAAAAAATTATAGTAACCATTATTTGAACAACTAAATGTAAGCTGTATAGAAGTATCAATATTAATTCTTCCCATTGCAGGCATACATTTCCAAGTACTAAAGCTCTCCCACATTGTGGCCTTATATCGCACGAATATCACAAGTCAATGGCTAGTAGCACTGGCTAAGGTGGACAGATAATCCAAATTAAGTTTGAAAACTTAAATATATATATAAAAATAAACCGCTAGCTATTTCATTTATTTTATCAATTACTCAAAACTTACAAAGTTACAATTAGAAAAAAAATTGACCTTGTCAATATTGAGTGGACAACGAGTTTCAATTCTATACGCTTCATGAAAAAGAAAGACAGAAAGTCAACATTTAATTGTTAAATTTTACAATATTTCAGTTTAGTTGTTTAATTTTATATGACATCCCTTCATTAATCTAATTTCATGATTTTTATATGCTAACCATTGCTTTTTGTGGTATAATAATGGATCCCACAATCACAATCAATTGTGGTTCTTAGATTGTTATGTGGTTATTAACATAGTTGTTATTGAATTAAACTGAATAAATTATTTTGTAGATGTTGGTCATCGCCATAATGGTATTCACCATGTTGGCCTTTGCTTTCCTTAGAGTCGGTACCTACAATATACCTCTTTATTACACAACCTCATCATTATATATGCTCCTAGATATCCATATGTAAATCATACTTGATATCCTTTTATTTCCCAATGTTACTGATGTTCTAAATTGACTGTTGTTTATGTTAGCTATTGTAGCTATCTACTTTCTATATGTTTGCTTTCTTTTAGGTTTGTGTATGGTGTGTGTTGATGACACTTGTTTTTATACAAGTGTCTTAATGTAACTTTATTTTCACTTAATATAATTGTCATTTTATAAAAAAATAAAACCATTGCTTGTTATCTAAAAAAACTTATTTGATGGGTTAGCATTTGTATGTGTTCAATTGATAGTAATAACATTTAAAATTTTAATTTCGGCTTTATTAGTTTATAAAAGATCAAAGCAAGGGGCTTATGTGTTTGCTTTGTTTGATGAGAACTTGAAACCTGGTCCAACCTCAGAGAGAAGCTTTGGATTGTTTAAGGATGATGGGAGTATTGCCTATAATATTGGCTTCACTGACCTTAAATATGTAAATCAGTATAGTCTCTGACCTTTCTTAAATGGGTAAAAACGTTGATCTGATAATAATTAACTATTTCAGTTTGGGCAAAACTAATAAATGACTATTTCGCTGTGCATAAGTAATATCTAACTTTGTGAACCGGTGCAAAAATAATAAAACCAGTGCTGAATGTTAATTTGTAGTTATGTGGAACCTTTCTGATATTTTTTCAAAGTGAAAAATACATTTTTGCCCCTCCCAGCTAAAACCTTGCTGATACTAGTTAGCATGTGAAGATGAATGGCGAAAGGAAGAAGGACTGAGTTTTAATTGTGAGAGGTAAAAAAGTATTTTTACTTTAAAAAATTATATCAGAAAGGTTCCACAAAACTACAAATTAACATTTAACACCGGTTTTATTATTTTTGCACTGAGTCACAAAGTTTGTTATTATTTATGCACCACGAAATAGTCATTTATTATTTTTGCCCAAATTGAAATAGTTAATTATTAGATCAGCGCTTTTGCCCTTCTTAAATAAAGAAATAATACTGCACCTGTTATGAATTTTAACATATTATTCAAATAATTAAAAATTAAAGGAAAAACTAAATCTTATATTAAGTACTGATATTACTACAATGTTGTATGTCATCTTCTTTTAATGTTTTGAATGTTTGCTCTATCAGCATTACACGTCATATATATGAGTACTATGTCACATCTATAACTACTCCACATCTCTGTTTCTCCCTTTATGCCTAGTTCACTCAATTTCAGGGGAGGCTTACTAAACCAATATGGTGAATGTTTCATTGTAGAAACTACATGATTAGGTGTTATATGAAATACTTAGCATAAAAATAGTGAAAAATTCGGTGCTTTTAAAATGGATCTTTGATGGGTATAAATATGTTTGCCCCCTGTTGATTTGTGTTTGTATTCTTATATTTTGCCCTTGTGCAGGGAATTGGATGTTCACACATGTTGGTAGTAATAACAAGTGTACTTTATTCTTTTCAAACTAACCCTCATTTCACAGCAAGCGATGTACCCTTTACTTACTAGGAATTCATTCGTCTTTGTTTTAGTTGACGATCCGATCTTGTTGCTTAATTTTCTTTTCCCCCCACAGATTTGAGCAGTGTAATATAATTTGAACACATCTATTTATCCAATCATTCTTCTCTCCATGCTATCTTTCTCAATAATAGCATGTATATATTGAACCTAAAAAATTAACTTAACATGCAAAGCAATGCTTAAATTTTCCATAAAGGCACATCAAACTATTCACTACCATTAACAGAGTGACACAATGCTACAAGGACAGGGATACAAGGACGACAGATATAAACACAAAACCACTCTCCCTTTTCTTCTTAAGATTGTTAGTGTGCGCTCTTCCACTTTGAGCCATTTAAATTTAATATCTTAAACAAAGACAATATCTTAAAACAAAGACAATATCTTAAATATCATTTTTTAGTGTCCAAACTATCATTTTATTCCATACGAAATCTAAAACAAAGACAATATCTTAAATATCATTTTTTTCAAAAAAATCTAGTTTTCATTTTAAAATCACCTGCTTGAAAAAATTAAATATGAAATGTCCATTTTGAATATGGACAATTCATAGTGGATGGGTATATTTTAATCCAAGGAAAGTGGTTTAAGTAAACCCAAGATGTCTCTTTTAAAATGATTGTATTGTTGTAACTGAGAATTTGGGTGTAGAATAAACCTATTTTTTGTATGGTAAAAAACGAAGCAGTGGGCATTAAGAATTATTAGTGCACAAATTACTTTGCAAAGAAAAGAAAAATAAAAAAAACAATGCATCATCATTATCGAACAAATTCTATCTTGACAAAACAACATTGTAGGGAAAGAGACTAACACATTATGTTACTCTTGTCCATGGGCTCATCGGTTGAATGCTTGGATACAAGGGAGTGAACTTGATCTTATTGTCATCATTATGTTGGAGGAGACATTTCTGATAAAAAAAAGGAGGCATCCTAATACTTGGATAAAGCACAAAATTTAGATTTAACTTCTACCTGGTTGATGCTCTACACGGGCTTATGACTAGGAAGGAACCACATATCATCCTCATCTCAAAGATAAGCAATCAGGTTCTCATTCAATTTGTGTTGTTGAGATTTATTTTCAAGGTCCAGATTCATTTTAAATTATTTTAATATCTTTTAAAAAATTATTTCAGTGGATACAATGAAAAATTAAAAAATGAAGTTAATTTTATATTCATCTTTGAAAAATGACATTAAAAAATTTTAAAATATAGACTATTAAGATCAATTTTTCTGGCCAAAAAAGATCAAATTTTGAGTGACTTATTAGATTATAGGGCGAAAGTGTAAGAATGTCAATGTAATTGTCACGAATGTGCAAAAATACTTATGTAAATTTTTTTAGAGCAAAAGTGCCCATAAAATTTCAAAGGGTGAAGACCTAACAATGATACATAACTATTGGTCATGGAACAAAAATAGTACATAACTATTTCAAGGTACAAAAATAATACCCAACTTTTACCATGTGATCAAAAATGATATTTTCACTAATATGACAATAATATTAGACATGAAATGTCCAAAATGCCCTTATAATTAAATAAACTTTTACTGGGCGGCGATTAATATATAGGGGCATTTTGGACTTTTCATATCTAATATCATTGTCATATTAGTGGAAATATCATTTTTGATCATATGGTAAAAGTTGGGTATCATTTTGGTACCTTAAAATAGTTATGTACTATTTTTGTTCCTTGACCAATAGTTATGCATCATTTTTGGGCATTCACCCAATTTCAAAACTGGGGAAAAAATGGTCATTACAGTTAATTTTCTGACTTTTTTACGCATCATCTTCTGCTGATTCATCTCTCATGCATTAAAACATGTGTCAAGTTTATGTTTTTGTTTGTCCTTGTGTGATGCTGATGCGACAAGGAATGATGAGTGAAAAAGTAAAAATTTAACTGTGATGGACATTTTTGCCCTAGTTTTAAAATTTGATGGACAATTTTTCTTCTTAAAAGTTTTCGTTGGCATTTTTGCACCTTCATGACATTTACGTAGACATTTTTGCACTTTAGCCCTAGATTATATTTTCACGTGAATGGAACGCAACTTGGGAACACAATTATCACTTCAAGGACACCATATGACTAAGTATAATTTAGTTGTGTGTATAACAGAACATGCACTACCCTACCTAGCATTTGGGTGAACCCAAGTCCTACGTAAATTCTTCCTGTTTTAAACAAAAGATCAACACATGATGTGAGTGAACCTCACGTGATATGTGGTGTCCATCGACTCCACAAATCTCTCTTCTTAGAACGCGGTATTACTGTATGTTGTGACAAAACTTTTGATGTATACCACTTTTGTCATTTTTTGTGTTTCTTCTAAAATAAATTTGTTTTTTTGATGAGAAGTTTACTTAAAAAGTTAATTAATGTTTTTTTTTTCAATTTTATGCAAGTTTAATCTTGTTTGAAAGAGAAACAGAAAAGAGAAATGAAGAAAAAAGATGACAGTAATAAAGGTAAATTAAAAAAATTTATCAATTAAAGATATATTATATGACTTATTGTATTTTTAATTAACACACGAAATTTGGTCGAGGTAAATGTATAATGGAAATTAGAGTGGTGTCATAAACTTATTTTATATAAAAAAGGGAAAATGAAGGTTAAGAATCAGAACCCTACACAATTATTTTGGAAAGAAAGTCACCAAAACTTTTCATTTAATGGAAGGAAGAAAAAAAATTCAGCAACTTGAGAAAAGGTAGGGAAGGTGAGCGGAGGATTCGTGGCGAAATGAGAATGATGGAGCGTACAAATTGGGGTTGGGAACGAAGAAGTCTATTTTGACTTTGGAACAGTTTTAAGAGACTTGAGCGTTGAGATGTAAGATATTTTCCACAACTCCAACGCCTTACAACCAAAAAAACTTGTTTCCAAACACACACAAGTGAACTTTGAACTTTCTCGTTACGTTGGGTTCCATGTAATACAATTTCCCCTATACTCAAAATGAAATTGACAAAATTAGTAACGATGGTCCCATCTTATTAATTACCTTTGGCTCCTTACGCAATATATGTGGAAATTATAGGAGTATATGATATGCCCTATATATTTAACACGAAATTTGATCAGTCATAGTATGTATATATAAGCGTATAGGTCCAAATTGAGTGTTCTAATTTCTCTCGATAACATTTTCCACTTTATATTTTGGAAACATTTATCTTATCGATCAGTTCGATTAGCTAGTCCGAATGAATGATTGGTAAAGACATCTCGTAGTAAATTTATATATATATGTGTGTGTGTGTGTATATATATATATATATATATATATATATATATAACCATGAGAAAATCTGTTTTATATACAAAAAAAACAAAAGTTTCTTTATTACAATGAATTTGAATCTCTCCATATTGTAAATAATATATCATTGCTGGCCAAAAGGCAAGCATATGATTAACGTAAACGAACTCTTTTTGAACTATGGAGATGTTATATATTATATATAGTGATGAGTTGCTGATTACGGCAGTTGAAAATGGATTATACATGTCGATGCATATATGTTAACGTGTGACAATGGGAAAATTAAAGTTCAAAGGGTGTGAAAATGAAAAGGATGACCCAGCATTTGACTTGGTTCTTCTTACCCTTTCTCAAATGCCGTGTTGAATATTCCACACATGTACGTAGTAGCCACTTTATCACACACTTAATAACCAGCTAGCCCACTTACATGTCTCTATTATATATACCCTCTTCAACCATCCCCATTCATTCATTCATATCATTCTTAGCTTCTTCCATTTTATCATCTCATACATACAACTATTCATAATCTTTAATTATTATTCTTATTATTGTACACTCATATATTATTACATCCTCAATACTATTCCCAGTTTATTTCACCATGATGACCAAAACTAGTGATTATTCCGTTGGTGTTGCTTTCACAGCATTGATGCTATTCCTTCCTTCTCTTCTCATGCATTGTGCCACCGCCGCAGATACCGTGTACATGGTCGGAGACTCCATCGGTTGGGTTGTCCCCCCTAATACCAGCTTCTACAACACTTGGTCTTCTTCCAAAACCTTTCACCTCAACGATATTCTCAGTACGTATACACTAATATTTTTCATTTATCCTTAATTATCTCGTTTACATCACACATAACCTATTTCCCTCCTATTGATCAACATGGCGACTAAACATATATTAGCTATCTGGATATCATGCGAACGGTCTATATTTAATTTTAGATCTACATGTGTGATATTATATATATATATATATATATATATATATATATATATATAGTCTCTTTATGAAATTAGATTCTACTTTAACAGAGTGATATTTTGATTTTGATATATAATGGTATGAAGAAGGAAAAAACACATTTGAGAAGTGTCCACTGGAAGCATAAATAATGTTCATACACATTTTTTTATGTACAGGAAACTGTTACGGTCTTAAACAAATACCATGAAATTAACTAATTAATTTAATGCTTTGTTTTTGTTATGGTGTAGTGTTCAACTTCACCGCAAACCGTCATGACGTGGTGAAGGTTCCAAAAGCAACATACGACTCATGTTCAGATGATAATCTTAACATAATCAGCACAGCCCCCACCAACGTGACCCTCAATGAAACCGGCATCCATTACTTCATTTGCAGCATCGGTGACCACTGCGAGAAGGGACAGAAGATGGCCGTCACTGTCCTAGATTCCTCCGCCTCCTCCCCAAATTCACAGCCTCCACCACCTAATAGTGATTCTCCTCGTGTTCTTGCTGGTTTCTTCTTCATCATGTCTTCCTTTGCCTTAGGCAAACTGGTCCTCTAGATTATTAAAACAATATACACAGATTATTGGTCATAAATTTAATAATTTGGAAAACATTTTATGTTTTTGAGATTTAAATAGTTTCAGTATATCGTTTTGGTACGGTGGAAGTTTTGGTAGTGAAATGTGTTGCTTTGTGATTTATTATTTTTGCAATATTATCGATTTGTATTCTTCTTGATGTCAGGTCACATGATAATAAAGATTTTACGTGTTGAAGTTGAGTTTCTTAATTAGCTTTTTGCTTTTTAAATTTTCTTGTACACAATGAAAGGATATGATTTTAATTTAACGTGTCCTGCTCCACACGAAATTGTATATTTCTTAATGGTAGAGTATTCAAGAAATAGACTCGACGTTGAAGAAATTAACTCGACCATTATCTAATGATAATGACATATATCTTTGTCATAAATAGTCCTTTTAAAATTATTAATCTAAGTCAGAATTTTCATGAGAAAATTAAGTACAAATAAGGAACTTAATTAATTCTATTTTGACTTTGGAACATAGTTTTAAGAAACTTGAGAGGTAAGATATTTTCCACAATTTCAAGGCCTTGCAACCAAAAAGACTTGCTTCCAAACATATATACAAGTGAACTTTGAACTTGTTCGCTCGTTGGGTCCACGTAATACAATTTCCTTCATACACATTAATGTGATTGTCAAAATTAGTAAAGATGGTCCCACATGCATATTGCATCCTATGAATCACCCCTGTCTCCTTAGGTAGTATATGTGAAATTATACTATGCCCTTTACATGAAACTTGATTTAGTCTATGTATGTGTATGTGTATATATTGTAATCATGGTCGATTTCTTTCAGCTGCATTTCCCCCAATATTCTGAAAAAACATTAATCTTATCGGTCCAATCTGTCTTAATAATTAGAAAAAGACATCTAACCTCCCAGTTTATAATTGTACATAATAGAATAATGAGAAGATTCACTACCATAAGAAGTCAAATGTTTCTTTATTATGTAATGAATTTAAATCTCTCCACATAATTTACTAAAAAGAATAAGTCTGTAATCACACCCCGATGTCGCACCACAAAGATACGCGACTTGAGGAATAATGTTGTTACGGTTTTTTCCTTAACTGCAACAAACTGCACGATTTATTTAATTTTTTAAACGCATTATATCGCACCTGATAGCACGACATGCATATTTTGATTGAAACATATGCATGTTGCGCCACTAGGCGTGACATAACGTTTTTTAATTAAAGAGACATGTCGCGCCTGGTGGCACAACATGTACGTATTTTTAAAATTAAATAATGTATGTCACACCATCAAGCTAAGTGCGACATGTTGCAATTATTTTTTTAATTTAAAAAGACATGTCTTTGTATCGTGGTGGGACAAGAATATTTAAATTAAAAATATTCATGCCACTTCTTCCAGGAATGACAAGCTGTTTTTTTTTAAAAAAAAATTAAAGCTAAACAACATGTTAACATGACTTGTTGCTTTTATTTTTCAATTAAAGCAACAGGTCACACCTAGTAGTCTGACATACTATTTTTATTTTTTAAATTAAAGTAGCATGTCGCTCCTGGTGGCGCGACATGCTGCTTTTTAATATTTTTAATTAATTTAAAAATCAACCATATCACGATTTTATGCTATATGTCGCCGTTTTTCAAAATCACAACATATATATGTCTTTGTCTCTCACGTTTTTATGGCACAAAGGAAAACTGCAACACATCCATCACATTTTTTACGCGACTACGAGACTTTTTTCTTGTAGTGTGTATATATATGTATTCACATGGGCTCGTAGGTAACACAATATATATATATCATCATCAAAGCCTTATCCCAACTAAGTAGGGTCGGAACACAATATATATATATATATATATATATATATATATATTGCACACTTGTCTTTTGCAAACAATGTATATGTTAACATGGAATGATGGGAAATTAAAAGTTACAGAGTATGAAAATGGAAAGGAAGACCCAGCAGGAAGCAGGTGACTGGCTTCTTTCCCTTCCTCAATTCCCGTGTGTTGAATATTTCACTCATGTACTTACATACTTATATACTCTTAACCACAAACCTTATCCACACTTAAAGTTGTCAAAGTTTAAGTAAATTCGTAAAAGTAATATATAATGAGATCGTTATCAACTTATAACAATTTTCCATTTTCAATAATATATTTTTCCATTACATAATCAAATAAAAAATAGAAACGTAATAATTTGACTTAAATATATTTTAATTATAAATAACTCAACATTTATCTTTATCATCATCCAAAATAAAAAAACTTCTTTAAAATCTATATACAAATCCATTGAATATATATGGTGAAACAAAATAACTTAAATAAATTCGGCATGTAAGGTAGAATCGTACAAAAGGTAAATTTGGCGTATAAACTCGTGAGTTTTTATCGAATTTAACTCAATACGAATTTAAATTACTTGGGACATGTTTCGGTTAAGGAGTACTATAAAAAGTTAAAAACTGTAAAATCGATGTCAACTCCCGATTTTAATTTGACAACAATGCTATCATGTCTCTATATATGTACACCCCGTTCAACCATCCCCATTCATTCATTCATATTATTTTGAGCATCTTCCGTTTTCTCATCTCATATATACAGCTACTTCATAATCTTGTTACTATTATTCTTATTCTTATTATCATACAGACAAATATACATCCTCGATCACTATTATTCCCAATTTATTCACCACGATGACCAAAATCAGTAGTGGTTACTCCGTTGGTGTTGCTTCCACAGCATTGATGCTATTCCTTCCTTCTCTTCTCATGCATTGTGCCACCGCGGCAGGCACTGTGCACGTTGTTGGAGACTCCGGTGGTTGGATTAACCCCCATAATGCCAGCTTCTACAACTCTTGGACTTCCAACAAAACCTTTCACCTCAACGATATTCTCGGTGCGTACAAACAAATATTTTCCATTTATCCTTAATTATCTTGTTTATAGGGGAAATGACAAAAAAATGACACTTGAATTTGAGTTGGACAAAACGGAGTCTCCAATTCCAACTTGGACAAATAAGGGATAGTCCCCAACTTGTCCTAAATGAAGTTTATGACTTTGTGTCAAACAAGTAGTTAATAGCGATACATGGGTAGTGAATTGCGATACTTGAGTAGTTAATGAGAAGGGTAGTTAATAGCGATACTTGAGTAGTGAATTGCGATACATGAGTAGTTAACAATTAACTACTCATGTATCGCAATTCACTACCCAAGTATCGCTATCAACTACTGTTTTGACACAAAGTCACAAACTTCATTTAGGACAAATTGGGGACTATCTCTTATTTGTTCAAGTTGGAATTGGAGACCTCATTTTGTCCAACTCAAATTCAAGTGTCATTTTTTTGTCATTTTCCCTTGTTTGTACCACACGTAACCAGTTTCCGTACTTTTAATACTCATGTATTGTCCGTCTATAAATTTAGATCAATGTGTGTGAGATCTAAACAGTATAGATGTTTAAATTGTGCCGGGTGGTCAGTTGCCCTTTAAATTTGGGCAGTTTATTTCTTAACATAAGACATAGTTGACTTTTTTACAAAAATATCTGAAGAAAGTTAAATAAGTTACTTGTAAATTTTGATTTAGTTGATTTTGTTCACTAAACTAGCCAATCTGATCATAAAGCTAACATATAATCAAATATAATACTTATAATACGTTATGATTATTTGATTCATTTTATTTATTTAATTTCTCTAAACAAATGTTAACTTCCTCTCATGTTAAAGAATGAATGAATTTTTTTTTCATACCATTTTGCTTCTATATAAAAATAGTGACATTTTAATTAATATAATAATATAAAGAAGAAAAAAGAAACATTGCGATTTGCGAGTGTTCCAAAATGTAAGGGGCATATGATAACCAAGCCCGCTTAAATCTTCACAGCCATCTTTTTTATGTGCAGGGTAATTGTTCTTAAAATTGACTGATTGATTTCATCTTTTGTTTTTGTTATGGTGTAAAGAGTTCAACTTCATGGCAAACCGTCATGACGTGGTGAAGGCTCCTAATAAAGCATCATACGACTCATGTTCAAAAGATAATATTACCATAATCAGCAAAGCCCCTACCAACGTCACCCTCAATGAAACCGGCATGCATTACTTCGTTTGTAGCATCAGTGACCACTGCGAGGAGGGAATGAAGTTGGCCGTCAACGTCCTCAACTCCTCCGCCGCCTCCCCCAACGCTACTTCTTCTCCACCACCTGCTGCTGCTGCTGCTTCTCCTCGTCTTCTTGCTGGTTCCTTCCTGGCCATGCTTTCCTTTGCTTTGGCCAATCTCTTCCTCTAGTTGGGGGAAAAAAATTAATAATTGTTTAGATTTCAGTGTTATCAGCAGCTATATGTTTTCGGTGGAAGTTTTGGCAATGTTGTTGTGCTAATTTAAATTTGTGATTCATTTTTCATAGTGCCTTGTGTTCTTGATATAGGACACATAATAAAGATTTTACATATTGAAGTCGTGTTTCTTTTCAAACTTTTGTTTTAGAAAATAATGATATATATTTTAATTTAATGTGTTCTGCTCCACTGGAAATTGGAGTTATTGATGGAAAAGTAGCCAAGAAACAGACAACCAATGGAGGAATTGACTTGACACCGATTTAATGATACTGGCATAACAACTATTTTGGCAGAAATAGTCATGTTAACATTGTTTATCCAAAATGTATAAATAAACATTGTTTATCCGAAGTCAGAATTTCGTGAGAAAATTGATTAATTTCCGATCCCGACCACATAAATAACTTAATTAAGTTGATTAAGTTGTATTGAAAATAATTACAAAAGTGGGCTCATAAAATATTAACAAAAAAATGAAGATAAAATTGTAATTGCGAATGTAAACACCCTATTTTGTCCAGACCCCACTAAATTTAAAAAAAAAATATAAAAAAAATAAAAAATGAAAAAATAAATAAAAAATAAAAAAATAAAATAATAATAATAATAAAGATATGCTCTCTTGATTTCTTTCTTGTAAGGCAAACATAATTCAAATTGTATAAGAGTCAAATATGATGATTTGAATTAGAAAATAAAATGGAAACAAATTATAATCACAATAATGTGGGTAATCAATAGAAATTTGATTTGATTGTGATAAATAGGAAAGTTTTGAAAGGAATAAGACAATGAAAGGAAATAATGATGCAGTCATCAAATTTGATTGAATTATTATCATGGTAATTTGATTGATCACATAAATGAATTAAAGAGGAAAACCCTAGAGTGGTGGCCTATATAAGTTAGTGCAAGAGAGCATAGAAAAGAGGGATCTTTTTTTTTTTGAAGAGGCTAGATTTTCTAGTGAGGATCATTTTTTTTAGAAGAAGCATTTAGAGAGAAAGAGCTAAGTTTTGGAGAGGAATGAAAAGAGGCAATATAAAGGCTCCAAGGCTTGCCCTTCAACTTATCATGCCTTGACACTGGAATGCCAAGTCCAGATTCCACAAAGAATGCTCCGTTCATGACTAAGTCATTGACTGATCTCCTCCATACGTTTGCTGGTGAGTATTCTCTCTTTGTCACCTTCACACTCCATACTTATTGTTTTAGCAAAATTTGTTCCAGTGCCTCCATATTGTTAAAATTCAATATTTTATCTTTGTTTGATATATGATTTACTATCTTTGTTTTGATTTTATTTTAAAATTGTGAAATCTTTTTCATAAATAAAAAAATAATAAAATGACTGTTATAAAAGAGGAAAAT
The DNA here is from genome assembly GCA_029929735.1 of Mimosa pudica. NCBI lineage: Eukaryota > Viridiplantae > Streptophyta > Magnoliopsida > Fabales > Fabaceae > Mimosa > Mimosa pudica. The sequence continues at coordinate 6,976,335 of JAKELP010000027.1, forward strand.
GAGTTGAATGATTTTCATCCGTGAAAGATTGAATTATCTTCTCAGGTTGAAAGTCGATTGTTTCTCCGAGAGAGATTATCTCCTCAGGCGATTCAATCAAAATTGTGAAGTGTTTCCTCTTAAAAAAATAAATAAATATGCATTTTCATAATAAAAAAAACAAACCAAAAATAATATATTTTTTTAACTTAAATAAATATTTTTTCTTAAAAAAATACAAACCAAGTGACACACATTTCTACCCCGAACTACGTGGGCTTTGATCCCTTAAGGGTACGTAGGCCCTAGGTCAAATCTTAGGTCAAGTCCAAAAATGTAAAAATTATTTTTTTTTCCTTATTTTTGTTTTATTTTTATTTTTATTTGTATATATTGATTTCTCTTTGTAATTTAAAATAAAATTAAAATTAAGGTCATATTTATTTTTAAATAAGTAACTTAGGGTAACTGTTCTCTTAAACGGGTGTTGTGGGGTGTCTAACACCTTTCCCATGCACAATCGACTCCCGAACCCTATTTTTATTTTTATTATTTTAAAAAGGTTTTCCAAAATATCCTTTTTTTAAAAAAAATTTGGTGGCGACTCCATTTTTACATGTTAATTTAACCTAATTTTTCGGGCGCTACAGCGAACAAATGTTGATCTAGTCAATAAATGTTTTGACTCATGATAGTTTGAATTTATCCATTGTGATGGGTCTTATTGGTAAGTGATTTGCAATTATATTCTTTAACTAACCATTCTTTTACTTTGAAAATCCGTCATGATTTAAGGTTTCTAATAATTAACTCACTCAATTTTTGTAGCAGAGAAAAAGGATAAAACTTTAATAGTTCTAAGGTCTTGTAGTTTTTTTTTAAAAAAATATTCCCTTTAAAAGTCCGCCGAAATACCCATTTAGGTCACATAAAAAAAAAATCAATGACCAATGGGAAAGTTATGAGTGTATAAGTATGGAAAAATGACCCAGCAGGTGATTGGCTTCTTCTCTTCCTCAACGCCGCGTTAAATATTCCAAACATGCACTTACATTTATAATGAGCACCCAAAATACTTTGACCATGTATGTTCACTCAGACCGGGCCCATTCTTTCATTCATTCATTCATTCATAAGCTTTAATTTTATTACTACTCTCATCCTTAATTTGAGTTTCTGATAAAAAAAAATCCTTAATATAAGGTTTTTGATTTCTTTTCAATCTTTTCTCAAGTTTCTCCATTCAGACTTTATTATTTAAACTAATTAACCTATGTGATATTAGATAAATATATCATATATTTAGTACAAATGAGAGCATTATTATAAGGGTGCTTCTAATAAACAAGAATATGTTAAGTACGATAATGATTTGAACTGAAGAATATTAAGTCATATTGACATTAATACAAACAACTAGTATTAAGATATTATATATATATATATATATATATACTAGTTTTTTTCATTATTTTCCCCGCTACACTTAGCTTCCTAATTCAAAAATTCTCAACTCTTTCTCCCTTATTTTTCCAACACTTTTTCGAAAATAATATTCCGAAAACACTCTCTCCCTTATCATAATTTTATTTGTGAAATGAGATTCAATTTTTTAAGAAAATATACAATTATGTCATGCCACCATGGCGCGACATGTGGTTGTTACAGTCCTAAAAATTGCGCATCCCAAAACAACGGCTCACCCACTTTCTTGTAAAGTATATTCTTCTCAGTTACTATGTTGAAAGTAAATGAAACAACAGTTGTCTTATTAAGTCTACCTTAGTTCAAATCAAAGTTATCCATCATTCGTTGGTTGAGCTAGCAAAAATGTTGGATATTTGACCATTTTAATTAGCAGAGCTGAAATTTCGAGTTAGTATAACTTAAGCATGTCAGTCCAATCCAACCCAGTTTAAAAATGTGTTAGTCAGCTTCTAACTCGTTTTAATTCTAACGTAACCTTTTGCACCGCCTCAACCCGTTTTTTATGATTATTACATGAGAAAAAATGTGATAATAGTGTTGAAAGAGAATGTGAATAAAAACAATAATTGTAGATAAAAGTAAAAACTTATCGAAAGTTTTGATAATTTTAGTGAGACTCTTATGGAAATGGATAAAATAATCCTTATTAATACATCCCTTACTTAGTTACAGGTCCTTTTAATTAATCCATTCCCGTTAAAAAGGAACTTACGAGCAAAGGAAGAGACTATTAGACTAGAGAGTTTCTTCACTTTAAATCTGAATCACAAGGCCGACATGAATTTTAAAATGATACACATATACCATTGTGCAAGCCACTTTGCCCTTCATGAGAAGTGTTCATTAAACTATTCAAAGCTTAAACTTTATCAAACTCAAACATATTAATAAACAATTTACACAAACTGGCACCGTGCAAGACATGGAATGACTTGCATTACAACAAAGTGCATACATTATTATTATAATTATCAAGGCACATGAGCCTGTAAAAAAGGGCGCACTAAGTTCCCTCCCAAAGTAACACTTCCCGTAGTGGGTGTCTCACATTCATAAAATAATAATCCATCCTACAGGAAAAAACAAACAACCATACTCCCTTCTATTCCCAATACAAGATCTAACAGACTTCTTCAAAAAATCTCCAGGAAGTTATTAGTTATATAAGCTGCTTATAAATTGATTCCCTTTCACTTTTTTCTCCAACTAATTTGCTTCATTTTATATGATCTAATAATATGCTAAGTTGATGCTCAAATGACTTATTTAGCTTCCTGCGCGTAAAAGAAGTCAACTAGATCTTATATTAAAGAACAAAACAAATAGACTGTAAGCTTACAGTTCTAATCGTCTGCGGTAGGATACACGGTAGGCTCAGTTCCATTATCAACAACACCATCATCACCATTGATTTGATCAAGAACCAAAACAAGTCCCATGGCAAAAGCACCATCAAAACCAGCCTTAACGCAAAGGGTGAACACTTCCTTCCCTAGCAAGACACTTGTGCTCTGATCCACCTTCCTTCGAATCTCAGCCATCGGTTCCTTCATGCCATTGTAAATCGTACAATTCCTCTGCGCAAAGCAACCCTCAATCTGATAATACCCTTGCTCCTCTCCTCCTCCACCGTTGGTTTCGCCGCCTTCATAAATCTCCACCGTCAAACTCGCCCTCGACCTTCCGATTATGGATGATCTCTTCACACTGAAGATCGGCTTATCACCGTCCATTCTCTCCCCCTTGAACCCTTCCCACCGTTGATGAAGACTCGGCCTCTGTTTTCCACCGTTGATTAAATTGAGAGAAGAAGAACAGGAACTTACAGTCAAACACAGAATTATTTGAATCCGAGTATGTCATCATGTTTAAGGTTTTGGACAGTGTTGTCAGAACCGGACTTGTTAACAAGTCCAACCATGAGACTGAGAGATTTGACCATGTTGAACCATGATTCAAAGCCTTTTTCGATTTACCTCTCCGTCTGGCTTTACAAGCTTGGTTTTGGATATGTAGCTTTTAATATTTGAGATTTACTATGTTATGCAATATGAATTTATGTCACATGTCACATAAGCTTATAGTATGATTGAGGACTTACTCAACATTATATACCAATAATAACCTTAAATCTAAGCGATGTGGGACTTAAAGTAATGGAATGAGTTAGGATTATTTGGTGTTACCTTGCGGCGAACGGTGAGGAGGCAGAGGCCATGGGGATCCATGAGGACGAGTTCATCTTTGTCACGAGCGTCGGGGCCGTAGGTGTCGACACGGAAGACGAGTTGGCCGTGGCAGTCGTAGGCGGTGAAGCCGTCACCGGAGAAGAAGAGGGAGGTTTTGAGGACGGTGAGGTTGGTTTCTTCTTTGAACACGTAGGCGTCCTGGACAACAAAGGAATCTTTCATAGCTAAGAAAAGAGTGAGTTAAGAGATGAAAGGAGATTATTGAGAGATGAAGGAAGAGAAATATGGAGATGGGAGTGGTGGGGTGGCTATGGTTTTTGGAGATGTGATGTGATGATGAAGATGAGGGAAGAGTGTGGGGGTATGAAAGGGGAATGGGTGAGTGGGGCTGACTAAGGAAATGGTTGAATATATAAGGAGTAGGTGTTAATGGTGGTTAATAATCACTATTTTTTTCTTCTTCCTCAACTTTTTTGGAAAAGATCTAAGCCATGTTGAGGTTGACACTTGAGACATCCCTCAAGTGGGTCACGATTTTCTATAGTTTTGTTAGCCACTAGGATTTATTGGTGTTTAAATTCGCTGAAGAAAATGGATGAAAAGTCTCTATATCTTTTGTGGTATTAGCCAAGTTAGAGGATGAAATCGAGTGTAAGAATATTTTTGTTCAAATTTATGTTTGAATTTTGTAAGTTATTGTTGACACTAATTATACAACATAATTTTTACAAATTTAAATTTGATGAAAAATATCAGTTATGTTGATTAGTGCATATTGTGGTTATTCTAAAAAGCCTACAATCTTTTTTGTTTTTTGGTTACCCAAAGGTATCCTCACCCGAGTGTCAAGTGAGACTAATCTCTTGCTGTTCTGAAGTCCCATATAGGGGGTAGACAGCTGGCTTGTGAATTTGCTCCATTCGCAAGAGTTGGGGATTGAACCCCCAACCACTTGTTTAAGGGACGAGAGTACTTACCACTCACGTCAACTCGCCAGGTTAAAAGGCCTACAATTTTCTTCTCTTATTACATCTCACACCACTTAAGCACAATAGGGTAAGTTAGAAAGGAATTGACAACAAATATAATTACATCATTTATTTAGGACTAAAACTAACTCTTTAAATAAGTCTTATGTTTAAGAGTATAGAGGGTATTTATCACAACTTAACTCAAAAAAACAAAATTTCGTTGCACCTCAAAAAAAATTTTGATGGATACTTGCAAATGATTCAATCAACATACATTATAGTCTCATGTTGGACTAATAAGATTCTTTGAATCAAATTAAAATATTTTTGAGGATTTCGGACTAATAAGAGTATATTCTCTAAATCAAATTAACATGTTTTTGAGGTGCGTTTTTGAGGTGCATTTGTCTATGAATAGTATAAATGACATGAGTAAGTTTACACAAGAAGAAGTTCTCGTATTTTTGTGTGCCTAAAGCCGTATTACATCCTTCGTATAAAAAAAGAATTGCATCCTATATGTTAATACATTTTTTAATAAGATTATTTTAATCAATTTTCTCATTTAAAGTCATCCCATCTTTTTTTATTATTATTATTATTATTATTATTATTATTAGAAGTCATCCCATCTAATTATTGATCACTTTAATATTTTTGTGGGCACCATTTTATTGTTTTCCGAATTGTAGCATTTGCGAGATATTCACACAACTTAGCGAAAGGAACAAAACTGTAATGACCCCACTCAGTTTTGGTAATTTATACTCCCTCCGGTCCTAAATATAAGATCTAGTTGACTTTTTTTGAAAATCCTATAAAAAAGCAAAATAAGTTAATTATAAACTGATTTACCTAATTTTTTCCCTTAGACTAGTTTATTTTACCTATAAACTAATGTATAATCTAAAAATATATCAAATATGTCATGATTTAATAGTCTATTTCACAACCTTAACCTCTCCAAAAAAAAGTCAATTAGGTCTTATATTTAGGACCGGAGGTAATATATTATATGGGCCCACAAGTTTTCTCTTTTCATCTCACATTTTTTCTAGAGCCCACAAATTTTAATTTTCCATCATTATCTTTACTTTCCATATTCACCATTTCACTTTCCACTTCTCCAATTTACTCTCTTACAACCAAACACATGCTTAGGTTGTTATATTTTCTTTCTTTTTATTGTTATAAGATTGTTATATTTCCTCTTGTTGATTTGAAATTGGAGAAAAACTCTCCCAAATCAGTTGTCCCACCCATTGAGGTGCCTATGATCAGCGGGGGATTTGTCTCTCACTTATCGAGTGAGGGAATACATTGATCATGGATAAAAAAAATGGATAAAAACTTACATTCTCATCCCTCAAAATACATATGAATGTTGACTATATAATTTGTAGTTGTTGGTTTTGTACTTTTGTTAGAGTTTTTAATGAACTATGAGTTTACTAATTAGGTGGCACAGGATCTCTACCAAAATATTTAACAATATACAGCTCTAGTCCTATTTGAACGATAGATAGAGAATTTTTCCCTAAATATAAGTCATTTCATTAAATATTTCATGTGAATGTACAAGTTTACCATTTATTCTTATATATATTGGCTTTGTTTTCATGTGGTATAGTATATTATTAAATATGAGTAAAATATGATTTTTTAGAATTTAGGAAATTAATAATGTTTAAGGTTTTCATTGGCCTGTATATAATACGCAAGAAGTGATTTATAAATAGGCCATAGGAACATTTTATATAAGGATAATTAAACATAAATATCTTAGGGGATAATATTGGTGAACGAACCCTTTGTAGTTAGACCAGGAAACAAGGACCAACATTGACCTAGGGGATGAGATTATGTTATACTCTATTTATTAATATCAAACATATCTCAAGAGGTAGTAACTTTTTTTAATTTGAAGTTTTATTTTAATCAGCTTATAAATTCTTCGTTTGTTTTTCCTTGGCCAGATCTGCATTTCTTTGTTAAGTCTAACTCGTTTTCAATATTGATTCAACAATATTACAAACACCTAACTTATGACTTAAGCTTATACTATTACGGGTAAACTATATAGTTATATTAGAGGAAGTGTGTGTGTGTGTCTTATAATAAATGGGGACAAAGATATGAATTGTTATTTTATAAAAAAAGTGATTGATAGAGAGTAGCTATGTATTTGATTTTACTTAATGTTTAGATTCGAACTCCCACAAATTTGATTCAATATTAAATTATATGACACGCTCAAGTTAGAGTGTTAGTTTGACGAGATTCTATTATATATTGCCACCCTAGATGGCTAATATGATTTAAAGTATTCACACTATGATTGCTGTAATGTATGCATTCATTTTAACAGGTTTAAACAAATAAGAAAAATTTTCAAATTCATTCACTATTTTAAAAATATAATAAGTTTCAAGATTGTTGGTCTTTATTATATATTCATATTCAAACATTTGAATAAAATACACCAACATTTAATATAAGGACGGAAATTAATTACAAATATTTATATTTATATGGATATTAATACGGGATCAACAATCTATAGTTCTATATCATATGATTTGATAACTGAAAAAACTTATATGGAAGTGATGGTTTCAAATGACAAAATTGATCAAAAAATATCCAATAATTAAAAAAGTGAATTGACGATAGGAGTTTTTTTTTTATTTAACTAGATCAAGTACGTAAGGCGTGCGTGGAAACACATGTTATATAAGTCTTGGGTTTAAATTTGTTGAATTGAAATAATAGAGTTGATTATTTTCCCACTTTTAATTTTGGCTCAATGCATTTATATACATATAATTAAAAGATCGTATAAAACATGAACTTAATCAAAATTCCACGTGAACAATTCAAAGAAAGTCATCAATTACATGAAGGAAGGCTTTAAGTTTCAAATATTCTCATTGCTGTACCCTCGAGGCTTGGAAGAGTTTTGTACATGTGACAGAATTGGATATGTTATGCCATGTCTCACTAAAAGTTTTTGAAAATTGCAAAAGGAAAATGGCATAAAGAGTAAAGCACGTAACCATGCAATGCAACAATGCGTAAATAATTATTTGGAATATATAATCCGATATATTCTGGATACATATATACTGACGTATGACTTTCCAGCTTTGACCATTCCGTGGGTTTGAGTCATAATATGCTTCTGGATTAAATATATGGCCCTTAACTTAATTATTGCGCATGGGTATGAATAAATAATGAGATATAAATAGATATAATAATAACGGTGTCCCAAACCTTTCAAATGTAGTAATCAACCACTACCATAAAGCCACTTTAATTTGGGATAAAAGCAAATCGCGTCTTCCTACCTCCATGCAAATCATACATTACTTTATGGTTCAAAGTTGATTTGAGAATATGAGCTGGTGATTATTTTAATTAACATATAACGTACGTGTTTAGACTTTATAGTGTGTTCAACCATAACTAAAGCAATTTTTAATTGTTCATATCTTCCGGTGTATTAAAATGTGGGGCCGCTAACCAATTTAATTTACTGCAATCTTTGTAGTTTTAACTATTATTCCTAAATATAGAGAATCCTATTTTGGATGATGATCAAACTAGATATAAATTAACAAATTGTAGTGAGCCAAAGTTTAAAGGCTAAATTACAATCAAATTGTTATTATATGGATGAATTTGACTAAATTAAAACTCATGAAAAACTAAGTTACAGCTAAGATTGAGTTAGGGACGGTTAAATTGAAGTCCCAATGAAGAGAATATTTATATTTAAGTCCCAAAAAGTAGTTATTGACACCGTTTTACTTGTTAACATTTGTTATGTAATTTGTTATTAATAATTCCTTGAGACTTGTTTCATGTTTCATATTGATTCTCTTCCTTGGGACTGCAAATCAATTCTTTCATTAAAATTATGCCATCGAGCAAAAACATTCCTATTTAAATTATTTTAAATTTAAATCTTATATCAATATAGATAACTACTAATCAATTTCTAGGTAACTTCACAGCTGGATGCTTAGCCTGGCCCAATTCTCACTGATGGGTCTAGTTAGCCTAAGGGCGATCAAAACAATAATTAAATCAATAAGGCTTAAAGGAAGTGTGCTGGCAGGCTTTTATTTCACTATTCATGATGGGCCAACCCTTTCGGTTTATTTCACAATAATTAAATCACTTTTCATGATCTAGTCGGCCCATAATAATTTTATTACCTCAATTAATTGCTAAGATGTGTCCAGCTATTAAGTTGTTATTACTAGGGAAAATTAAATACAAGTCCCTGGTAAGAGACATAATACTGGAAAAGTCCCAAAAACTTGAAAAATTAAAGTAGAGTCCCTTGGGACCTCACTTGAATTATTTCTGAAAGTGCGGGCCCCACATTTAATATTAAAAAATTTCCCCACACCCACCTCTCTCTCCTCTCTCCTCTCCCCACCTCATTTTTTAATATTAAATGTGGGGCCCACACTTTCAGAAATAATTAAAGTGAGGTCCCAAGGGACTCTACTTTAATTTTTCAAGTTTTTGGGACTTTTCCAGTATTATGTCCCTTACCAGGGACTTGTATTTAATTTTCCCTTATTACTATCACTCCTCTTGGTCCTAAAGGTATGAACAGCTCGAATGGCTGCTTTTTCTGTTCTAGTTGATTGACAATGTTTCAGTAATATTCGTAATAGTACCATTTATACATTTATATACTGTTTTGCTTCTAAATATAAAACTTATTTAACTTTTAAGAAATTTCTTTAAAAAAGTCAAATAAGTTACTTATAGATTAATATGTCTGAACTTTTTCTCTAAATAAACTAATTTATTTAACTTACAAGTTAACATATAATTCAATTATAAATAGACTATGATATGATTAAATGACTTATTTATCTTCATTAAATTCTCTTCCTAAAACAAAAGCAAACTAAGTCTTATATATAGGAATGAAGGAATTGAAGTAATATGTAATCCCAACAAAATAGTATGATTTGTAGCAAATGATACATTAGTTTCTAACTTTTTCTCATAACCAGTCAACAACCCTTTGCTTAGCTTTGACATTGAGTTAACCTAAAAATTAGTAAACCAAAGTTAAAACTCTCATAACTACTTGGAGAAGTATCCGCTTGTAATCCTCAACACTATCTCAAACATAATTGTCTCTCATATAATTACTAATACAAATATTAAAAAAAAACAAACTCAAAATCCATTTCAAGAGTATCGCGATCAATAAGATTATATTGCCACTGACACGGAGATACATTAAAGTTGACCTAAGACGACAAAAAAAGTGTAATCCATTCAGTTATTAACTTAACAAAAATATATTGAATACTATCTAGTTATTAATGTAGAATAATCTTCAACTAAACAAGACATCTGTGTTTGTAACCAAGTTAATTTTTGTAGTTAAATATATTCATCAGAGCGATGAAAGTGCTTTCTTGGGTTAAATTTATTCTCATAAATGCATATTTTTCCCTAAAACATGAGATTTAGTGAGAATCAAGATAATATATGTATATGTGTATAAATATATGGATTAATCTAGTATGACGCCACTAACAATTCACATGACTAGTTGAGGGGAATGCATGCTAACAATTAGCGGACATCACAATTAGGGGACATTGGTCACAACAATTAGTGCACATGGATATATATCCAGACAATTCTTGTAGTTGTATACTCATGAGGGATTGAGCACAAAACTACTACTAGTTAAGTAGGAACAACAAGCGTGTGGCGTAAGGTTGCACAATTGACCCGATAGTCGATGGTCCGCTAGGAATTAATCTGATCTTTGATTACTTGCGTTGATTCTAATATAATTTGGTTTGGAACCATAAAAATAGGATGGTACTAAACCTGGCTGTTGGGTGGGACTGGGATAAGAACATAGGTTTTAGTACCAATGGTTCGGCTATGCCTGAAGATGTTATTATTTTTTATATATAAAAAATATTTTCTTCAATTCAAAAATATATATCATATAATAATTAATACTTAAACACAATATTAAAATATTTGACCGCTTCTTTTACTCAAATATTCTTATTTTTTATCTGTTTCATTATGCTTTTGATTTATTTCATTATTTTTTATTAATTTTTCTTAATTATTAAGAACTAATAGGACATGCCCTATGACCTCTGGCCCAGAGGAATGTCTTGCCTTTCCGAAACCCGGCCCAATTTTAGTGTAATCCTAAGAAAGTTGTGTATGAGCATATTTAAAAACAAAGATAGTAGAAGGCTGTGGAGAGTTGCGTGTGAAAGGTCTGTTTGTAGGAAACTAATTTATATGAATAGTGGGAAGGCTACGGAATGTTACTGTATATGAGATGGACCAGACGCTGGTTCAGTGTGGTTGCAGTGATCACAGGTGCAATAACATGCACTCTCTCTTCCTCCTTTTGGCTTTTCAACCCATTTGACTGAGATATTTATGCAGCCACACCAGTCTTTGTTGTGTGCTGTATACTGCTGTAAAAAAAGTTGGACTGAGACTAGAGATATGTTATTAAGTACGTACGTACACTGTAAATAGTGATGTTATTTCATGCGTCGTCATTGTGTACTGAAAACGAGAATACCCTTTGCTTGCTTGCTTACCCTAGCTTTCTTTCTGTTGTAGTAGTACTTCCTGCTCAAAAGAGCCATGCAGTTTTAAAATTTCAAAGTTTGCTTTAGCATTCAATATGAGTCCAACCATGAGACCACGCTCAGATTAAAGGTGTCCCTTTAGGCACCTTAATCTAAGTACACACGTTTTTTTCTTTTCATTTGTTATTCTCAGATTAAAAAGGTAGCCACTATTAATGTTAATGACACAAAATGATCAAATTTTGTGTATTACATTAGAGCTTTCATGCGTTTAGACTACAAAACTATATTGGCAATATATATAGATATTTTCTATAATAAAAAGTTTAGGTGAATTGGGTCTTGAGGGTTCACCAAAGCCAAAGCAAGCTTCTAGACTTGAAGAGTGCTTAGAGGCTAGATATTACAGATAGCCCACCAATAAAATTTCGGATCAAATTATATTTACAATTGACTAACCTTGCACTACATTTGATATTATATGTAATGGCTTTGCCTAGGCATCTCCAAGTTATGTAACACTTTTATCATAAAAGTTAGTTCATAGTATAATATAGCACTTCAAGTTATGCCTTCCTCATTTTGATTTTAAGGAATGTCACTTATCACTTCAACCAATAACTTGATATAAATAAATTCTGTAGAAAAAAATTATCATTAATAAATTAAGAAAATTAATCTAAAAATATAATAATTGAAAATAGTGCATTAAAGTATTCTATTTAGAGTAATAAACCTTCTGATAAATAACTCCTAATAATTAGGAGCCGGAGAATATGATATATGAAGGGGCTTGATTATAATTATGACACTACGTACGTACACTAGAATCCAACAAAGAAAATATAACCCCAAATCCCCTAGCCAAAAGCATGATTCACTCATTCATTACTCACTTACTGACCTCAATACAAGCAGCAAAGTACAAAAGAGGCCTTTGAACCAGAAAGGTCGTACCCTAGGCTTACATAATAGTAACTAGAAACTAGAAGTTCTTTCTTAACACAATCTATCTCTTGACTTCCTTCGTTTCTTTTTGTTTGGTTTGTCTTTCACGTTCAGTCTCGCCCCTTTGCTAATTCTGAGCTGGATACCTCACTCCTGCTGCCAAAGCACGTTCTTGCTCTATCTGCATTATTAATAATATTTTTTATTAAATGTTGACAAGTACCAACGTTTTTACATGTGCCCGACATGTATATACAAATTAAAGCACTATACAGTAGGAGTTGTTTGGGAAAGTAGTACTTGGAATAGTTCGTGTAATTTGTTCTTGAGATAGCAATACTCATGCTCTAGCATCTCCAAAGCTCGCAGGCATCTGAAGTCATAATGAAACAGACAAAGCTGGAAGTTAAGAAATAAAGATACTAAGCTTTTATAAAAATTATAGAATGGAAAAAAAAAGGAAGTGGGAGGCACGTGCCCTGCACGATTGTTCTGGTCAGTGGCAGCACGAAACGCGACACAAACATTTCGAACCCTGTTGGCGCCAATACTAGAGCTACTTCCCATCAATTGGTTCACATGTATCCCCATTTTCTTGTAGTCCGAAAGCTCCCTATCCGTTCTGATGATAACACATTATTCATGAGTGTTTGCATAAACATACATGTGTATATTAACATATGGTGGATGTTTTACATATTGCGTTTTCTTTAAATACACTAGCTAGCTAGTACATTATTTGTGCAACACTTAGTTTCTATTCTTTGTTGGAATAGACACCATAACATATATAACCGACCAATTTCTAGGAGAAGATGAAGAGATGGGGATATATAGAAACACATAAAAATATATTATAGAAAGAGAGACATACAGTAAAGATCGGAGGTTACGAAGGAGCTTTTCGGACTCGTGGAAGTAAATGTTGACAACCTCGGATACGAAGTTAGGGGAGGAGTCATCCTGAAGCTGTTGAAGCTGCAGGAATTGCTCATCCAGAACTCCCTGCACGCACCATATATATCATATATCAAATAAATGTCCATCTTAATTTTCTTAGGATATATATACATAATATCATATCAAACAATTTATAATTATTTAACCACAATATGTATTATATAAGCTAGTAAGATGAAGCTAATTAAGGATATATAGTAATGAAGGAATTGAAGAGGGGACCTGGTGGAAGAGGAAGGCGAGGAGGCGGTTCATGTCGGCCCACAATCGGTCCGCGCCTAGCCCAAGCAACCACAGTGGGAGACCCGTTTTGACTATCTCTTTCTTCTTCACTCAACGAACTCGCACAACACACAACTAACACAGCTAATAACAACAATAAGTAGTATGAAATATTTGAGAATGATGAGAGATACAAAAGTGCTCTGCAATATCTATATGAGGTGGCAGCTATATTTAAACACACCCACAAAGAGGGAGAGAGAGAGGAGTCTAGTGGGAAATGGGGGAGATAGATTAGAATAGAATAGATTTTCAAAGGGAAGAAGCTAAGTAAGGAAGAACAAATACCAAGGAGAGGGACAAAAACTGAGGGAGGAGAAAAGTGAAGAAGGAGGAGAGAATAAGAGAGTGGAAAGGCGTGCAGGTGAGTAGCATGTAATGTGTTTGTGGGGTTTGAAGATCGAGGCGTATGCGGGGTATCTACCAGACCATCCTACTACTTCCTATCACTTCTTAGCTATCTCATCTGAACTTCCCTACCTCCTCTTCCAGTTCCCAGTCACCTCGCGTGCCCTATCCCCATCCTTTATTTTATTACTACTCCCTCCCGTCCTAACAATATAATATGTGACCAACCGGCTAAATTATACATAACAAAGAATAGAGGTTAATGGAAGTTACATCATTAAATTGACTTTATTTTTTTGTCTTTTCCATTTTTACCCTTCACACCTTTATCACTATGGTTCACTATATCAGAAGTAACTTATAATAAGGACTCGAGGGGGTAAGTCATACTCACCCCCAATATTGTGTAACTTGTGAGTTTAAACGCAAACTCAAATTGTAAATATGTAAGAATTTACATTTATTAATAAATACATGTTTTTAATATATAATTAATTATAAATACAAAAATTTGATATTTTAAATATAAATAGCTTTCACCAATATATATATTTATACATATAAATAGATGAAAAATATAAATAGTTGTATTGATTATATCAACATTTATATTTTATCAATCTCAAAATGAAATTTCTATGAAATTTTTATATAAAATTATTGAATATGGTCAAATAAAAATAATTAAAGTTCTTTTTAGAGTAAGTGAACACATTTTTCTGTAAGGTACATAGAAACCTAAGAATGATATATTCATTATGTAAACTCATAAATTTTTATCGAGTTTAGAGGTAGCAAAAATTTGAGTGACTTGTGACACAATTTGACTAAGTAAAGCAATAAAAAAGTAAAATTAAATAGTCAATTCACAAGTTTGACAACAAGGTTAGTCGCTCCATCTCTCTTTACATTTAATTCATCACTATTAAAATCTTTTTTTTTTTGCAAGAGAATTAATAAATTAAACTCAATACCATTTTACAAAGTTAATAAACGAAAATCATGTAGAAGAACTATATGAAAATGAGATGGCACCCCTAAAAAATGTTTAACGAATACCATAATAAATAGGTAAAACTATAAAAAGAGAAATTTTGTATCAGAAAAAAAAGAGAATTAACTTCATATATTTAACTAACTTACACATGTTTTGACGGTGAGAAACTCTTAAATTACAAAGCCGAGTGAGGTAGTATATCAGTTTTCACGTCATCTTCTCTATTAACATGTTGATTTTTAAGGATTAAATTCCAGTTATTATTTTCCATAACTTTTGTTGTTTTTTGGGGTACGGTGGAGTTTAGTTTATCGAGGAAAATGGAAGGAGGGGCAGTGAGGTGTGGGAGGCGGTGCATGAGAATATAAACAAGGCAGGGTGTGAGTGTGAGTGACAGGTGGTGAAAAGTGTTTTTCTTCCTTCATTCACATAAGCTTCTTTTTTATAATAAAAAAAATGGTTTTGTCTTTCTCGGTGATCTGCGACTACTGGGGAAGGGGAAGTTATTGGGGAAACATGAAGCCTCTGAAATGACACTACCTTTTCTAAAAGCTTAAATCATATCATGCCCTACTATTCTTCTTCCCATTTTACCTTCAATTCCCCTCTCACTCCAAACGTAATGAAGCACTCAATTATAGGTAACGGAATTCTTCTACTTTCAAGTTAGAATAAATCATCATACCATCATGTCCCAAAGGAATTGGTTAGATGTGAAAAATCTCATCTTGGACAAAATTGGGTTAATATTAAATATTGTATGTATTCTCTTTTGGACAAATGCATATCATCACGACTGGAAAAATGTGTACATGACAAAGATGTGTAACAAAATTGCACAGTCCATATCAGATGTCATGGACTCAATTGTCATTTTAAAGTTAAACTAATCTTATTTAAATTAAATGCCCTTGAAATAAATATGATTTCTCAAAACTTGACCTATGCTCATGCTTGTCACCGGAGCTACGACCGACCATCGCCGGTGGGACCTTTTATTTTTTGTGCCAAAAAAAATTTAGGAACGTGTTGTGTGCAAATTTAAAACTAAGATGTCTACTTTTATATTTTTGCATATATTACATTGAAAGGCTTGATGGCCCAATAATGATCACCTAACCTTTTGGATAAAAAAGTTGGATATACTTTCTATTGATAGTAGCACAAACGAAATGAAATTAATTTGTGTCGTGTCCTTGAGGGGACAATGTCCTATATAGAGTTAATCTACGGCTACCAGCAGGACATGACACTCCTCAAGATTAAACAGATAATTCCTACAATAGCATGTTGATAGAATTAAGTAGAGAAATATAACATATGGGGAGAAAAGAATATGCTCTTAGAGCTCAGTGTTCTGAAACCTCTCGCAGACACTGTCTTCATGTCTTGTATAGGCTTAGAATTCAGAGACATTAAACACAAATTAGTCACAACCTTAAATGCCATATATATATCCTCAGTTTTAAAACATTCCCATAATGTCCATAAATTTGATAGTTTATGAAGAAGTATAATTAAAAATTTCAAACCGGTAAACAATTAAGTGATTGAAAACAATGAAAAATTGTTGTTAGTCTAACAGAAGTTGTGCGAAATGTCACCTTAAGTTGGTAACTTCAGTTGAACTTACCTTGATTTAAGAACTCGAGGTGTCCAACTTTAGATAAGGCTTTAAACAATGGCCTAGTCATACCATGACAATTCGTACCTTGACAAGTCATACCTGTGTCCAATCATACTAAACTAAACATAAATTTAGTTTGAATTCGATGTATATATGTGTCACATTTAATTCTATGATTTATAGTAATGTTAAGTTGTAATTAATTTTTGCCATTTGCTCATTCGTAACATTTGGTTTCTTGTGATTGGAAAAAAAAATTGTTATTGGTTTATACTTTATACACGTTTGCTAGAATACCTAAGTTAGCAAAATGGTACAGATTCTCGAACTCCCCATAATTGTTTCGCAAGCTAAGTATGTTCTCAAGGTAAAAAAATGAAATTCCGCTATATTAAATATATATGAATTATATATATCATCATTGGGCTGATGAATCCAATAGCATTCTTTTCCTATATATTCATGAACGTGAGAGACGCAATATATGAGTTAAAAATACACTTTAACCGTACATAGTGTGAAAAGCAGTTATGGGTTAAGCTATATTTTATCTCAACAATAACAAGGTTGAATTATATAATAATACGTTGGCATGTTATTAGTAATTAACAATACATGTATAAGAGTAATAACTGCTTATTTTATAGACACCTAGAAATCGTTGCTTGAAAGGCATGCTTTGTAATGACGTAAGCATGCCATTTGCTCGGGTTAAACATAATAATTACTGTCTTTTATATTATTTATCCATTATTATCGAGTGTCAGATAAATCATACACCCACTTTTGGCAGTCCTCATATGGGAACTCAACTCATGCTCACACCCCATACTTGGTTCACAAAATTTCTCAAAGTTAATTAATTAATTACCTTTCCACCCATGATTAACATTCAAGTCATATATGAATATGTGTGCATGTAGTATTATCACTAAGGTATAGTAATGATATTGTTATTATTATTTTAGAACAACATATAGGCTATAGCTAGTTTGAATATACCAACGTTTAAAACTTTTAAAAACAATGGACATGTATAGAGTTGAGAGCTAGGTTTCATGACTGTGCTTTTTAAATATTCTCTCCAGTGCATATTTACCGTGGCTACTATTCTATTTTATTATATATGGTCGGAGTATATAATACTATAATATATTCTTACAAACAAGTAATAACTTTTGCGAGTGGCTTTGTACATGATTAATAAATAATTTTTTATGTTTCGTGTTTTATATTATCCCATGGCTTAGAAATTCCAAATGTTGTTGTCGCATATGTATAATTTAGCGGGGAACCTCGAGGTGATTAGAGAGAGCATGGTAATTCTGTTCTGTTAAAAGTTGAAGTGTAATAATGAAACATTGGTGCTCTCGATGCTAAAGGTTGGCTTCTTCTTTTTAATTTGTTTCCTAAAGTGTTTATATCTATGTCTATACAAATTTACCTTTTCTTTTTGTTCTGAATTTTTTGTTCCAGTTAAAGAGTTATTTTTTCCCTTTTTCATGTATTAAAAGGAGAGGTGTTTTTTTACGCGTCTGCGTGTGCATTGCATGATTAGATTTAATAATTTGTATAACAAAGATTTAATAATTTCAAAGATTAATTTTTAATTAAATACAAGATTTCAAAATAAAACTTTGACACACACACACACACCCGTCATTATGTTAAATATAATCAACTTAATTGGAAAACTTTGGGAAAAAAATATAATTGGAAAGCAGAAACCTAATATTATATTCATGATCTTAATAATCAATATATAAACTGATATATCATTGATATATAATAAATATAGATAGAAGGAAAAATGACGACAAAAATTCGAAGGAGTTAATTTATTTTTAATAAACCTCACAGTTCACACAACTAGATTTGATGATTCAATATGTTAAGTATTATTTCAAGTATAAAGCCCATCAAAATGCTTAGCTTTTTTTATTACAGACATGCTTGGTTATAAACTATGACAAAAGATAAATCCTTAACCACTATAGTACTATCTGATTAAATTTATAGTGAGTATGCTGATGAACCAGGTACTAAAATCTGTAAAAATCAAATATTTCTAATGTATATCATGATTATTTAGAAAAATATTTTTAATGTTTCAGACTTTTGGAAGTGGAAAACACCTTTAGGAGAAATACTTTTTTTTTTACTTGAATTTGACTTAATAATACTGGATATACGCACACATACAAACACAAAATTTGGAAAAATATACTAAAAATTCAAAAATAAATATTTTAACCGATGGGCGGGTAGGACCATTTTGATGGGCCCAGAGAATCTATACTGAGATGGATTCATTGAATCATCCTTGACCAACAAGTCAAAGTCCATTATTTCCATACCATAAGCATAGTCATCTGTAGGCAAATGTCTTGTGTGAAACTGAAGGGAATAAGGGACTTAATACTAGAAAAGTCTCAAAAGTTGAAAAAATTAATGTAAGGTCCCAAGGGACCTCACTTTAATATATTTGAAAAGTCCCAAAAGTTGGGAAAATTAACATGTGCCCAGTAACTTGTCAAGGTTTGCCCAAAGAGTTGTCAAGCGTGCCCAGTAACTTGTCACAAGGTTTGCCCAGTAACTTTTCACTTTTCAAATATATTAAAGTGAGGTCCCTTGGGACCCTACATTAATTTTTTCAACTTTTGGGACTTTTCTAGTATTAAGTCCCTTGTGGGGGACCTCAAATTAATTTTCCCAAACTGAAACTTAATTCACAGTACAAAAAAAAACTGAAACTTAATTCTCTTTATTCCCGACCTACGAGTGAAACCGACAAAAGTACGCAAGGATATGTTGCTGAGAATTTAATTCCTTAAAAATATCGAAAATTTGTTTAAGGAGTACGATTTAACCTATCTCCAATGTGCAACACCTTTTTTATTGTCTGCAACATGCTCTTGATCTTAAATAAAACTTTACTTTGTAACAATTTTTGTCAATATCTTTCTAAATAAACCCCTATTATAATCCTTCAACAATAACTTAATAAAAGAGCCAAAGAGGTGATAATTAAAGAAGTTGATTTTACTGTTTTAAGAATATGTCAGATTGATTAATTTAACTCATAAAATTAATCTAATCATATATTAGAGACTATTGGATGCAAGCATGTGATGTGAAGTTTCTTTAGATTGTTGATTCAGTAGCCCCGTGGTCTTGATCAATTGCAAAGTTGCTATGACACATGCCAGGAGAAGAAATCTTTCTGAATTTGATCATCACTTTTCCAATTAAAAAGCTCTTGAAGTGGAAGATTATACTCCCTCCGGTCCTAAATATAAGACCTAATTGAGTTTTTCTAGAAAATCCTTAAAAAAACAAAATAAAATAATTATAAATTGATTTACCTAATTTTTTCTCTTAAACTAGTTTATTTTACCTATAAACTAATGGATAATCTAAAAATATATTAAATATGTCATCATTTAATAACCTATTTCGCAACCTTAATCTCTCCAAAACAAAGTCAATTAGGTCCTATATTTAGAACCGGAGTTAGTATAAACAGCCATTAGTGATCTAATAATCCTTGATTTTCTCAGGACTGTATTCCATCAGTGAGAAGAATCTTGACGCGATGGCAAAATAGAAATTATGTTAACCAGCCATTAGAACCATTAAAAATCGCAAAGTGCTCACAAAATGACATGTAATTTTTAAGGATTTTAATTGCTAGTTAACTGAATTCCTTTATCTACCCCTTTTTATTTGATGAATAACATATTTACATCCCCAAAATCATACTGATATTTGCATAATTATTGGATAGATTTTAAATCTATACATTGACCCTAAATAAAAAAACACGACATAATTTAAAAGGATTGTGGTCTGTGGATGAAGCTATAATATGGAAAAGAAAAGAAAAGCCACAAACTGACAAACACATATAGGTTTAGTTTTTGAGTTTCATTCTAGTAGGGATTTCTTCTAATAGATCGATTGGATTCGATGACTTCAGTTAGTAAATATTTAACCATGTTAGGAAAATGAGGAAATGAAGAGAGAGGAAAGGTGAAAAAAAGATATGATAGAGAGAATATAAATTAGAGTGAAAGCAATTAAGGATTCTCATTCACCTTCTACTCAAAGATGTAAAGACGTTTTATACACCGTGTCTATTATAGATATCTACTTATGGAAGTTTTACCTTTGGTTCAAATAAGTAATAGCAAACATTATGGTATAAACTGTAAGAAAACTCTTCACAAATCATTTATTGATATGTCAAAAGGTTTAGACATTTAGTAAGAAAAGAATTCTAAGAAGAATGCTAAAAAATGGGGGCTATGGATATCTACTAATAAAAAATATTTTATGACATACCACTGATTTTACTGCCTGACATAACTTATCACGATTTTGGCGAAATAAATATTTAATATTTAAAAATAAAACAAAAAACAAAAATATCTTGAAATTATAAGAATTAGTTGCTTTTAAGAAATAACTATACACTTTTAATTGTTGAGGTGCTTGAATTTGGTTATGTTGATTCATGGGTCTAAACGTTATGCTGGATTGGCTGGGTTATCTTCTGGGACCAAAAAGTGAAAGCCCATAAATAACCCGTCAGCAAGATTTATGAGTTATGTGAAAGAGAAACTGACAAAAATAAGGTCGGTAACTAAGGAATTTTTTTAAAATTTTCTTTTTTTATTTTTTAACAGTGTGAATATCGTGTGGAGAAAGCACAACTATTAAAAATTAAAAACGATCCATAAACATGATTCATGTTTGGATTGATTGACCTTCAAATAATCAGCCTTTCTAATCCCATGTGTAGACAATGACGAATCATTGTGATAGTATTATTAATAATGAAAATTAAACACGCAATAATTAAAGTGGACGGTGGATGATTTTGGTCAAGAAAAAAGTGGACGGTGGATGCAGCATTTTCTTTTTCTCCTTTTTCTCAGGAGAAAAAGGCATGTTTAAACCATATATCATTATGTATGGCTTTTTGACGCCAGAACATCATGTATAGCCTGATCATCAAGATATTCCATGCTTTGACTTATAAATTATATATTCTTTTAAACATGTCATGTGTTTACGTTATCAAATCAATTATATATATACAACAACAATAAACTTTTATCACATAAAATAAAGTTAGCTACATCATGAATAAGCGTTATGATGATACCATTACTGTTGATCTATGTTCATGAGATTTAACACGGTTTTATGTTAATCGTTAAGACCTAGCACAAAAGAGTATATATATGTGTATGTGTGTGCTCGCACACTCGATAAAATAGGCACGGGGCCGGGATGGGGCTAGTAATATTTGGGAATGGAGATAAGGCTCCTTGGAGAATTTTAGTTTGTTAAGCAATATTCTTTTACAATCGCCAAGAAGATTATCGTGTTTCATGAAAATCATATTTTATCGTGGAAATCCAAGTGAAAAGTTACACTTTTGATATTTAATATTTGTGTCATATGCGTATACTTTTCCTTCCAAACAAGCAAATCCACGTCTAGACTATTTGCGGTGGCTTAGTACATGTTTAAAGAAGATTGAAGGAAACGTACGCCAACAATAAGAATAGATCATAATCTATGTAGGCCTTTGAAAATGAATAGAGGATGGCCGAAGATAGCATTTAATAAAGGTATTGATTAGAATAACACCTGCTGATCAAAAAAAAAAAATTAGAATAACACCATTTATCTCATATAATTGAACGAACCCGCCATGCATATGGAATAGTTGATTATGTATGTAAGTTCTTTCAACCAACAATTTTTTTAACAAGACAAATTTTATTCATAATGTGTGTGTGTGTGTGTGTGTGTGTGTGTGTGTGTGTGTGTGTGTGTGTGTGTGTGTATATAAGTCACCCTTGATATTAACGAACACCAAACCTCTATCAAATCACCAAAGGCTGATTTCTTTCTCATTCTAAGCAAAATTGAATTTACATCAGCATTTTCATCATGTTTTATTTTCTTTCATTTCTTTTGTTTAGTTTTTTCTCTCTCGGTGGGGCCTAACAATAAGGAATATTCTATGACAAAGCAATAGGTTAGTTTAGTGTTCTTTTCATATGGATCAAAATGTAAATACCAAATTCCAGTGCCCCAACCAAACATGTTTTGAGTTACATAACAATAGCTGAAAATGAGTGCAAACAATTAGATTTTCCCCCTGAAGGTGGGGTTTGACATTACTTTATAATTTATTTGCCTTTTTTTTCTTGTTTGATAATTTTGTTGTTGAATAGGATATTCATGGAGAATGATAGAACCACCAAAAACACATGAAACGTCTAATGTTTGGCACTGACCATTTGAATGAGGGAACATAGTGGCTTTCACCAAACTATGTTTTGTCACTATCCTCAAAATGAAAATGAACTTACCAAGAACATAGAGGTGGACCTATTTTTAAAAAAGAAAATGTGATAATAACAGATAGCCGTGCAACTCGAAACTCTTATGCTATTGCTTGTCATCAAACACATTGCTTCCATTGTGATGTACAATTAAAGAGACATTATTCCACTATTTTGTTTCTGAACTAAACAGGCCATTAAAATCTCTATCTCTAGTAATATTAGTGTGTAGGCATTCTAGTCCCACATGCAAGCCACAATGTGCAACAGTTGGAGTGAACTGAGATTCAGCATCTCAACACCGAGGATTGATTAGATATGGGATAGAAGAAACACCGTATGAATGCCATTACAATGAGCTTATATATACACCCATCTCTATCCTGAATATAAGAATTATTTAACTTTTTCTGGGAGAGATTATATAAAAAAGTGAAATAAATCACTTTAAAATATTTATATTTATCATTCATCTTTGAACTAATTTACCTCACTTATAAATTGATATACAGTGATACAGTTTAATTACATGAAATATATGCTATGATTAATTAGTCTACTTGACTATCTTAATCTTTCCAAAAAAAGTAAACTATATCTAAGAACCGAATTGAGTGTATGTAATTGTTCAATTGTTGAAAGCCATTCTTAGTTTGTGAGCCTGTGAAGGAACTTTGACTTCAGTGGCCAGACCAACAAGTTGAAGAAATCTCACAACATACCAAGTCATGTCCAGTTGCCACCACTCTAAGCCATGTCTTGCAGAGTACTCAAATGCATGATGGTTATTGTGCCATCCCTCCCCAAATGCTAACAGTGCCACCCACCTGCTCAACCATGGTGGAACAACTATTTCAGATTTTTTTAAAAAAAGAAAAATGACACTATCAACCATTAGGATGATTGTAAGAGACTCAATATTTCTAATGGTTAAGATGCAAATCAACTTGTGAAAGAAAAAAAATGTCATTTCCATTTTATACCTTATATCCATTAATTAAGTGTGTTGAGGCTCACTTGGGGAAATGAGTTGATTTACACATTACAACTTTTCTTAAATATGATTGAATATTCAAAACAAAGTGTATGAAATATAATTTCATTATTAAACATCACATGACTCTATTAGTAAACTTACAGAAAAACGGAATTCGGATGGGGGTGAAAAACAAATAATTGTTATGGAGACATAAACTTAACACTGAAAGAGTAGAGAGGGACAAAATTCTCAGGGAGGGTAAAAGTTAAGTGTACCAATTATTTCTGGATAAGTCCTTGGTATTCCAGGCTTGCTTTCCCCAGACATGGCAAGCTGAGTTTACAAACCAAGTGATGTGGTATACCCAAATAATTCTCACACCCTGCAGTAATTTTATATGAATGAGGTTTAATTCATTCTTCAATTGAGGCTATACCAGTAAGAGAAAGAAGAAAATGAAAGAGATTTCCTTACCATTCCCCAAACAAGGAAAGGAAACCCTCCCATGGCATAAAGCAGCCCTCCCAAAGCAAGAGGATGTAAAATGTAAGTGCTTCGGATAAATCTATAAAATGGCTGTTTCTCTAAATCTCCAACATTGTCTGGTTCTCCACACTGCACATGAATATACCAAAACATTTGCAACATACAAGGTTATGAACTATGATTGTTCTACTTGTCAAGAAGTGGTAATATGTACATTCAAGAATTATTCTACACCTCACATAAGCAATTTAATTACTTAAAAAAGTTTGAGTTGTCAATAATATACCATGACATATGGTCATTTCTTACACTAGATTATGTCATTACATTCTGTACCCCTAGTATCAAAACTTTTAGTATGTATACTTGTTATGAGACTTTTTAGTTTCTAGAATATTTATGTGAGGTAATAATTCTTTCCTATATACAAAAACCAAGGATTTATAGATTATAATCATACGTACCCTTTCAACCACATAATTGGTATCAAACAACCAGCTCATATGACTGAACCAAAATCCTTCTGTGGGGCTATGTGGATCTCTCTCTGAATCACAAAATTGATGGTGGTACCTATGAGTGCTCACCCAATCAATTGGATTCCCCTGCACACCAATCAAAATCACCAAAGTAAAAAAGAAGTTAATTTTATTTTACTTTTACCCCTCCAAGCTCAAATACCACATTTTCATCTTCCAAAGACCATTCTTCTTATTTGAAACTTGAATTTATTTTAACATAATATATTAAAGGGAATGTAGATAATATCGGGGGACCTGCATATCTTATAAATATATTTTCAAATCTTCGAAATTTAGGATTAAGAGTCATATTTACCACTAAAGTATGCATAGAGGATTATATTTGTCCCTTAAGTATATTTTGGCCCATACTTGCCGCTGAAGTATGCATTAGGACTATATTCGCCGCCCTTTACACTTAAAATATTTACAATCAAATATGATGTTCATGCATACTTTAGGGGCAAATATGACCATTCATGCATATTTTTGGGGCATATATGACCCTTCATGTATATATCAAAGGCATGTATGATCCTTTGTGCACACTTCCGGGGAAAATTTGAGCCAAAAAATACTTCAGTGTATATATGATCTTTTGTACATACTTCATGGTAAATACGACCTTTTAACTCTTCAAAATTTATGAAATGCAATAACTTGACAAAAAGATAAGAACTATTAGATAGCCAAATCTCTCATTTTCTCATGGCAGATAACTTACTAATGAAAAAACTGAAAAAACCAAACCACCAAAGGAAAAACTCAGAAGAAACTAAAGCTTATTAATTAATAAGCACAAGAACTTACCTGAAGAGCAAGAACCCCACAATAAGCAAAGAGATATTCAAGCCATTTGGGAAGTTTAAAGCTCCTATGAGAAAGATTTCTATGAAAAGACAGAGTAATTCCAAAGAGACCAGTCACGAAATAGAGAGCCATAGCCACCCAAAAAGCCTTCCAATTAAAACAAAAAGGAGCAAACAAGCTCAGCACATGCATGGCCAATACAACACCAGCAGTACCCAAATCCAAAGAATTCCATTTCCTCCCAAAGAACACTTCTCTCTCTCTCTTCACTTCCACGTCAGACAGCAAAATCTTCCTCCACATCACATTCCCTTCTTCTTCCTCTGGTTCCAATGCTTCTGTTAATGCCACATTGGCAGATATTACGGGCAGAGTTTTAAAGGGGTTTGGTTTTAAGAAAAGTTTGTGAGAATTTGAGTTGAAGTTTGGAACTTTATTGGTTTTTGCATTGTTTGAGATGGACCCAGATGAATATCTTAGCCGAGGGATTGAACTGTGATTAAGGGTGGTGAAGTTATTGTTATTGAGAATTGGGTTTTTAGGCTGTGAGGTGATCAGAGCCATGAATGAATGAAACAGAAGACAGAGGACTGAGTTTATTTCTTGTCTCTCTGTTTTTTTAAGGCTTTGAAGTCGTTAGCTGGATTTTGTAATTTAATGATGCGGCGGGTTGATATGTAATTTAGGCCACTTGGGGGAGTTGTAATTTGTAATTTTGTTGAGTTTGGGGTTAAAGTTGAAATTTTGAGAAATTGTGGGCTAAGAAGGGAGAAAGTGTAAAGTGGAAAGAGAGAGAGTAGAAAAGGAGATAAGGCGGTGAAGTTGTCAAGAGTTTTGGAGCCATGAGTTGTGTTCAGAAACGAGGTCGGAGAAATGAGGACCAGATATTTTTGATTCTCAGATAAACCCTTTTTTTTGAATTTCTCTTTTTCATTTTTTTCCTAAGATATCCCACCCACGTGTTAAATGAGACTAATCCCTCGCTGTTCTGAAGTCTTATATAGATGGTAGATAGCTGACCTCTGAATTTGCTGCTATTCACAAGAGGTAGAGATCGAACCCCAATTACTTGTTTAAGGGATGAGAGTACTTATCACTCACACTAACCCACCATGTTTCTCTTTTTCATTTTTATACACCGGATAAGTTAGACTACCCTCAAATTTAACTTAATAGGTTTATACTAATCCAAATTCGGTGATTAATAGTAACCATTAAATTTGTTTGCGGCTCTAAGGTGGCATATTCACACAGGTGGCATATTCACACATCTTGAACCCAATTCCCATGATTAAGCTTAATGGATCACGCTAGCTTAATCAACTGAAAATGAGCGTATTTTTTTTATCATATTACTAAATAACTAAATTATTAAACATCTTAACAACATATTACTTAAATTTGAGGTTCATGCAATCCTCTCTTATCACAAATATCTCCTTTAAGATTTAAATTTCAAACTCAAAAATTTAGTGTTCAACAAATGTGTCTTATACCACTAAAACAAACAAATATGTGTTGAACAAATAGTCAGCCTTTCTATTTGTCTCTATTACCGGATGTTTTGGTGATTTCCCAGCAAAATATCTGCATATTCTTGCAAATTCTTACCCACATATATACATATAGTTAAAATATCTAATAGCTAATATCTAATATCTTTCCTCTTTATCTATAAACATGTCCAGATAGTTCATTGAACTTCATTCGTTTTTCCTTTTAGCTAGAGAATTAAGAGAAGGTTTGAAACATGGCTGCAACAAATGGGTCAATCTTTGCATCTTCCACGCAACCATTCTTGGCTAAGCGGTCCGTCTATTCTTCTCTTGGTAAGTGTCTATCTCTATCTATTCTTTTTCTCTTCCATGTTTTAATTCATATAATTGATTGCAATATGTTACTATATACTTGCATGCTCTAGTAGGAAGTAACTTCCTTGTATTCAACGATTACCATAACGTTGCGTGCAAAATTCGGTAAAGGAGAGACACGTTATTACTAGGTTGTCTTAATCTTAAGGAAAGTGATTTAGAATACTCGATGCTAATGATTCATTTGGATCAATGATATGGGAAGAAAACTTGCCTTTTTAGCTCGTGGAAAAGGTGTTTTAGCTTATAGTGCTATGTGAAGTTTGCTTAATGCTAATGATTCATTTTGAAAATTTTATCAGCATAGTGTCATCTCCAAGAAGAAGTGCTATAAGATACTCCTTCATTCCTAAATATAAGATCACTTTCTTAATTTGATTAGATTAAGGATGCTGGTTAAGGTAGTGATTAGCACATGATATTACTATTCTACTCTAATCATATATCTTTATTCTCACTCTCTCCTGTAATTGTTTATTATAGATAAGGATTATTGGGGTTTATTTGAAAAAAAATTGAGAAAAATTAAAAAGTTATTTATATTTAGGAACAAATTGAAATCTAAAAATGATCTTATATTTAGGAAAGGACGGAATAAGATCTAAGGAAGTTAAATAAACTATTTAATTAAATACTTTATATTACAAGTTAGGTCATATCAATTTAGAAGTAATGTGAATTAGTTTGTAGCAAAAAGTGATAAATATTACATTCTTTGAAATAGTTTATTTTGCTTCATTAATTTTCTAAATTAGTCAACTTGATCTACAGTAAGCACTGAATAATTTCTTTTCTCTAATATGTTCTGTTAATAGCTAGTTATCATTACTATTTACTACAACATACTCCCTCCGGTCCTAAATATAGGACTAAATGACTTTTTTAAAAAATCCTAAAAAAAGCAAAATAAGTTAATTATAAATTGATTTACCTAATTTTTTCTCTTACACTAGTTTATTTTACCTATAAGCTAATGGATAATCTAAAAAGATATCAAATATGTCATGATTTAATAACCTATTTTGCAACTTTAATCTCTCCAAAAAAAAAAGTCATTTAGGTTTTATATTTACGACCGGAGGTAGTATATTGCATACCATTCCTCAGCTCAATGTCAAAAGAATTTATCTACATATGCAGAAAACAGTTTCTTCTATTTTTCTTATTTGAATTTCGCTGAAGATATGATACACTATTAAATCAACCTGTTTTGGGAAGATGTGGATAGTAATAAGTTTGAATAATATAAAGCATTACTACTACAACAACAAAGCCTTATCCCAATACGTGGAGCCGGCTATATGGATCATACGACATCATTGTGCTTATCAGTAACCAACTCTTTGGGTATATTATTTACCAATAGGTCACGTTCTATAAGTTCCCCGAAAATAAGAGAAAGCATTAAACTCCAAATTTGTAAAAGATTGTATAATGTTTTTTTTTGTAGTAACACAAATATAATTTCTGATGCAGCCAACAATTTTCTAAATGTACCATTGACAAGTTCTTCACCAGTAAAGAAGAGAAATGTTAAAGTCAGCAGAAAAATCAGTGCTGCTGTTGCTGTTGCGGCTCCATCTGAGGAAATTCAGGAGTATGAACTCCAACTAAATGCCTTTCCTTTACTGAAGTTTCTAGTTATTGTCTCTAGTTGCAGTGTTATTTATGGTCTAAGAACATTTGATTTCTCAAGAATTAAGTTATCTTTTTGTGCAATGTTACAAATTCTACTATGATACTCTTTTTAGGTACAAACTTCCCTCATGGGCTATGTTTGAACTTGGAAAGGCTCCTGTATTCTGGAAAACCATGAATGGTCTTCCCCCTACTGCTGTAAGTGTGACTGCACAATGTAGAGTTCATCTCATTGAGAGTTACTCTCCTTTAATTAAATATCTTTATACATTCTTACAGGGAGAAAAGCTAAGGCTTTTTTATAATCCAGCAGCAACTCAACTTACCCCCAATGAAGAATTTGGAGTTGCTTTTAATGGTAATTTTGATGATCCCACAAACATTCGACCTCGAGTTTATACGAAACACAGCAGAACATAATCCTTCAAAGTTCAATATTGTTTTCACCTTGTGAATTATTAAGTTAATTATAATGAAACTGCTCTATTCTTTTTATAGTCATATTGTTAGCTATGCCTTTTGGAATCAACTTGTGAATTAATCACTTTTCAGGAGGATTTAACCAGCCAATTATGTGTGGTGGTGAGCCAAGAGCAATGCTGAGAAAAGATAGAGGCAAAGCTGATGGACCAATATACAGCATCCAGATATGCATTCCTAAGCATGGTACACTTATTACTCTGCTTGTACTTTTATTCCACATAAAACCTTTTTATTGTTTTCTTTTCAAGTTCTGATTTTTCTCCCTTGTATTTTAGCTCTGAATTTGATCTTCTCCTTTACAAATGGAGTTGACTGGGATGGCCCCTACAGGCTTCAGTTTCAAGTTCCTAAGCAGTGGCAAAACAAGACAATTGACTTCTTTAACGAGGTAAAACTTGACAGATTCTCTGGAAGTCTTATTTTACAAAATGTTAGAATTCTAAGTTGAATATGAATATATTTGTGTAAACATGTCATTGGTGAGGCTGTCTTACCAAAAGTGTGCTTGGCTTGTTTATATTTAATTGACAAGTGTAAATGAGCTAATCTAGGGACTAAAAATGTGAAAAATTCAAAAGAAGGATATGTTTGAGCTCATGTTGGAAATGATCTTGAATTGCATGTTATATATCTTGTGATAGGGATTGGCAAATGAACTGAGTAAAGAAGGAGCTTGTGAGAAAGCAATATTCCCAGACACAAGTATAGTCATTACCAGATGTGCAATGATTGGTAATCTTTCTAAAGAAGGGGTGAGTACTAAACAGCATGTTCCTCAAATCTTCCATGTGCTTCTAGGTTATAATAATGATTGTTTTATTGCTTCCATAGTTCTAGTTAAACAGTGCTGTCCACTAGATGTCATCCTTCACTCCTCAAACCAAATTCTTCATTCCTTTCTTCTCTTGAAAAGTTTAACTTTTTCTTCTTAGGATTTGACATTTCATTCATTAAACTTTTTTCAAGTTATTGATTTAGTTCAATGAATTGCCTCCTCCAATGAAGAAAAGGTAAAGCTACTATGAGATCCTTATTAAGAAATGTATTCTCAAAAAATGTTTCACAAGTAAGTAATATACAATGACAACTTTTAGTACAAGAAATGACAACAGATTTATAATACTCACTTATTATTCGATCTTTTGTGATTACATTCATTCTTTGGGACCTCTGATTTAAAAGAAAAAGTAATCAAAACAGGAGAAGAAAATGTGAAGGTTGAGAAAGGAGAGAAGTTAGTTTGATATACTCTCTCATCACTTGATCTAATATGCTTGTTCCTTTTTGTGGTGACATTGAATGTTAAAGAGCCTAAATATATGAATGAATGTGCAGGGTGACAGGTGCAGTTTGGATTTTGTGGTTGGGTGTACAGATCCTAGCTCCCATTTGTACAACCCATTAGCCAATGTAGATGATGGTACATGTGCCTTGGAATCAGATTCTGAGTCTGAGTAATAATGATAGGATTATTGTTATTATACTTCATATACACATGCATCTCTCAATCATAATACTTGCACTCTATCCTCAACATTACATGGCACAGGCATTGTAAATTCCATTCTTAATACCGTATAAAATTATAGTTACTTGCATGCCTTATTATCACCTGTCTGCTTCCTTCTGTTGTCTCCATTTTTTTTCCTTTTCCTTCAACTGCATTCTAACCAGATTATATAGATGTGAAGATTTTCAATGATAATTTTCTCCATATCAGATTTTTTATCTGTGACAATTTTTTAAGAAATTAACAAGCGCAAAAATCAAACAGCTGCCACCATTGTTTCTAGTTTTTCAATCTATTTGTTAAGATTGTAATGTATTGTTTCCTTTCTGTTAATCTTTTTTGAAGTAGTATTTAGTGGGAAATGTTTGGCTCAACGCTAACTTCACTTATCATGGGGTTTAAGGTTATGGGCTCGAATGATCCTTCCTGCACAAAGCAGGGGTAAGGCTTTTTAGTATATTGCATTACCCAATAGCCTCCCTAAATGGGACTAGAAGTGTATTAACAGTTTGGAGCTCAAATTGATATTTACTCCCTCCGGTCCCTAATATAAAGCCCAAACTTTGAATGGTTTTACTCCCTAATATAAGAGCTCATCTCATATTTTCTACCCATTTAATGTGTTTTTTCCTACTTTACCCTCAACTCTCTTTCATATTTATTGATGCTTATTATAAACACCCTATTTTGTCCGGGCCCCATAAAATAATTAAAATAAAAATAATAAAACAAAAATAAATATAATAATATAGATGCTCTTCTCATTATGGAAAATTAGATCTTGGTGAGTAAAAAATAATAACAATAAGTTATTCTTGGAAGCATTCAATCTTCATCATTTTGTTATAGGAAGAATTTCAAATTAAAGGTGAATGAAAAAACTTTTGTTGATTCCATAATGCTTGCTGAGTCTTCATTTCTCCATTGATTAAAAAATATAAATAAGGTAAACACTCTACATTTAAATTTGAATTAGAACAACTTGTGAAGATCATAGAAAGCTCCCAAAAACAACATGTGATTTAAAATAGGAATAAGGAGAGATTCTTTCACCATTTATGTTGATTCAAAATGAGCTCCTAAAGCCAAAAAGTATATAATTAGAAGAATGTATATATTGGCTTTAATGCATAAACAATATTGTTGACCATTTGCTACCCCAAAATCAAGAAAATGTGATTTGCATAAATCCACATTTGAATGTATGCAACGGTCTTGTTATGAAATCTCAAAGGGAATAATTAGTGGATGCATTGCAATTTGCCAACGGACAAAAAATAAAAGGGGAAGGTTTTATTGTTCAAATCATGAAATAAAGAGGGAGGAGAAGTCTTGTTGAGACAACGGTCATCTTATGACAAAGAGGGAAGGAGAGGAATTTTGAAAGTATATTATGCTGATTTGTTGGACAATAACATGCTGATTTTGAAATAAATAAGGGAGAGGTTTTTGGGCTGAAGGGACCCCACAATGAACACTCTTGAGTTCTATATAAGTAAGCTTTGATAGGAACAATGCGGGGGGCAATCATTTTTTGGAGAGCATTAGCTTAAGAGGGAACAACTTTGGAGGGGAGTTTTAGAGTAAGAGAGAGAAAAAAAAAGTTCATTTTAGAGAATATTGTTTTAGAGGATCATTTTTCATAGGTTAGATGTTATTTTTTGTGAAAGACATTTTATTGTTTAGAGAGAGAGAGAGAGAGAGAGAGAGAGAGAGTTTTATATAGACAACCTTACAAAATAACCTTCACTAAAGCGTACCATGTTCCTCCCTCTCTTTGATTTCCATCTCATTGTTCATCAACCTACATAAGTTCTTAGGACTAACACTTGCATGCATCTTCAGGTATGAATTATCCCTATCTCCTTCTTCTACCATGAACATCATGATTGATATTGGATTATTATTTGGTAGATTTATTGTGAATAACTTCTTTTTCTAAAATAAATTAAACTCAAATAAGAATAAAACATTTGTTAAAAAAAAAAATAAGTTGTTTTCCAAATGGTGGTCATGTTGTGTGAAGGTTTATAACAACCTCCTCAATCATGATTGATTATTCTTCCGTGAGAGATATTAAATCTCCACAGGAAGTTTAATCCGGCGCTTTTTTATAAAAATATATTTTCTAATAAACTAGGTGTTTTTCTTGAATAAAAAACACAAACCAAATTTAAACTTTATTTCAAAAATCAAATAATTATTTTCCTAAAAAACACCAACCAAGTGACACGCATTTCTACCCCATTCGAACTACGTGGGCTTTGATCCCTTAAGGGTACGTAGGCCCTAGGATTTATCCTAGTCAAGTCCAATCATATAAAACTTATTTTTTTTCCTTTTCATTTTTCGTTTGTATTTTTTGTATATTGATATCATTTGGTGATTTAAATAAAACAAAATTAAGGCCATATTTATTTTTGAATAATTAGCTTAGGGTAACCGTTTTTATAGACGGGCGCTGTGGGGTGCCTAACACCTTCCCCACGCACAATCGACTCCCGAACCCAATTTGATTTTTAAACAATATTATTATTTTAAAAGGTTTTCCAAAATATCCTTTTTTAAAAAATTTTGGTGGCGGCTCCATTGTTTTCCATTTTCAAAATACATTTGTTTTTTTTCGGGCGCTACACTTATGTATTTCTCTCTCTTAAAAGTATCATAATAAATATAAGCAATATTGGAAAAGAAGCATTAACTCTAGACACTCAACTAACATTCACATGTTTTCTTAAGAAGCGTTTTTTTGGCGGCTGACTCTTACTTGAATGGAGGGAAAATGAGAGAGGAAAGAAAATGGGAGGAGAGAAAATGGAGAGAAAAGAAAATGGGAGAGAAAATGTTATCCCTCATCATGCTTGGATGGATGAGGGAAAATAGAAAGGAAGGAAAATGGGTGGGTGAGGAAAATGCTTGGACATGATTATTGGACAATGTTATGCAACTTTTCTCTCTCTTATAATCCCCCCATTTTGGGATGAAAAACTTGGAAGGAAAATGGGGCATGTGACCCACCCACTTTTCCTCTCCCATTTTCTTTCCTCTCCCATTTTCTCCCCATCCAAGCAAGGGAAAATACTTCCTCCACTCCATTTTCCTCCCCCATTTTCTTTCCTCTCCCATTTTCCCTCCATCCAATGTTCAAAGTTTTTGTGGTACTATGTGAGTATTAGAGACGGGAGGGAGTATTTGTGGTACTATGTGAGTTTTTGATTTTGGTCCTGTGCCTATGTTCAAAGTGTATATGGATTTGAGCCTATATTAAAAGTTGGCCCGAAAATTCAGGACCAATGTTTTTTTTCGGCATAACATAAAACCAAGGGTCTGCTTGGATGAGAGGAAAATGGGAGAGGAAAGAAAGTGAGAGGAAAGAAAACAGGGAGGAAAGAAAACAGGGAAGAAAATGTAATCATCTCTCTTGCTTGGATGGAGGAGGGAAAATAGAGAGGAAAGAAAATGGGTCTATATCACAATGACTAAAATACCCTAATTGTAAACACTTTTGTAAGAAAACTATATATTTTAACAAAAAATTATTTTTCTAATAAGGCAACAAGTAGAACATCTCTTGAAATTAAATTAAATTAAATTAAGGGAATAAATATAATAATTTATTATTCAATTAAAATATAATTTGATTATGAAGACAAAGAAAAAAGGCTGTGATTTGATTTGGTTCAATTTTCGCTAATTAAAATGCTTGGTTGATTTTTATATATGCCATAATGGCTACATTTTGGTAAAATAAATTAGAAGACAAAGGCTACAGTTTTCTTCTTATTGATTCAGGTGGCATAGTTCATAAAAATCGAAACTTTCAGCCTTTTAGCTCCTCTCACATCTTGCTAGGAACTTCTGTTCAATCTTGAAGATCCTTCACATATGAGCCAAAGAATATAATAATCATTTGCGCGTGATGAAGACATGAGTGGAGCAGGAAGATATGAAAATGGGAGCAGGAAGATACCCGATGAAGAAGGATGGAGCCTAGCGTGCTGTGAAATGAGAGAAAGCGAAGGGTAGAGAGTGGAAAAACAAATTTGTCTCATAATCCCCCCATTTTGGGAGGAAAAGTTGGGAGGAAAATGGGGCATGGGACCCACACTATTTTCCTTCCCCATTTTCTTTCCTCTCCCATTTTCCCTCCTAACAAGCAAGGGAAAATGTTCTCCCTTACCCCTTTTCCCTCCCCATTTTCCTTCCTCTCCCATTTTCCTCCCAAACAAGCAGGCCCCAAAATCCACGTACTGCTATCATCATTAAAAGTCCACGTATATGAACAAAAAATCCACGTATTACCAGAAATACAATTATGTGGTGATATTATGACAATATTATAATAGTAAATAACTTATGGGGCTTAAGTATACCTTTGGTCCCTTATGTTTGCATCAAGTTTCAATTTAGTCCTTTATGTTTGGAAAGTACACTTTTAGTCCTTTTTTGTTAACACCGTTAGTTTAACTTAACGGAAAATACTAATTTAACAATTTTAAATGATTATTTTATAATGAAATTGAACCAAAAATGATAAATTTTGAAAATATAAAAATATTTACACTCAAATATTTTAACCTGAACATTTTTTCAGTATTTAATAATCATTTAAAATTGTTAAGTTAGTATTTTCCGTTAAGTTAAACTAACGGTGTTAACAAAAAAGGACTAAAAGTGTACTTTCCAAACATAAAGGACTAAATTGAAACTTGATGCAAACATAAGGGACCAAAAGTATACTTTAGCCTAACTTATGGCAATCACTTTTCCACACAACATTGAACCTTGAGATATTGAAATTCGCTTAAAAAAGTTTACCGAGAATAGCATGGGAAGTTGTATTTTGAATGTGACTAATATGGCTTTAATTAATTTCAGACAATAAAGTATCGAGCACGTTGGTTTGGAAGGTGTGATAAAAATATAAAATTAGTAGAGTACCCCACTCATATAAAAAGAAAGTAGAGTAATCCATCTGGTCCATATTATAATAGCCTAGATTTTGAATATTTTTGTCTAAAATATAAAAGTTCTTCTCAAATTGTATAATCCTTATTCTGATAAAAAAATTGTTTCATCCTTTAATGCAATCTTTCTATTTTGCCCCTAATCAATTTTGGTTGCATGAATTAAATTATTGGTTAATAAAGTACTAGCTTGATATTATGAGGAGAGTGGGCAATAAATGAAAAGATGGAAAATCATCAATACTAACTCTTGGAGAGAGCACTAATTCATCCCTCTCTTAATAATACTCTCTTCGTCCCACAATATAAGCTAATGTTCCTTTTTTATTCCAGCATTTATTGTATTTTTTTCAATTTTACCCTTTGTTGACAACTCTCCCTCGTCCTCGTCATACGCACTCCCATTTTTTTCTCATCCAATCACCATCTCATTTATCCTTTTCATAAATAGAGTTAAAGTTGATAAAAAACATGTTCCACAGACACATTGATTGCTTTTAACAACTTTTAAAAATTTTCTTGAATATAGCGATTCGCTAAACATTAGCTTATATTGTGAGATGGAGGAAGTAATATCATAAAAGTGAACAATATTGAAAAAAAAACTTCAGACATCCAACTAATAACTTTTATATATTTTCTTAAGAAACTTTTTTTACACTTGAACTATTATAATATAAAATTGAGGGAGTACCATTTAATTTTTTTCGTAGCTGTTTGGGGTTGGGGCTATAATTTTATTATGTGACCATAATTTAAAATAAGTTTTTTCACCATAAAAAGAAGGTTGAATAACGCGTATATGAGCTGGGAAATCAATTAATACACCTGCCAAAAAAATTACACCATGCACAACGCCAATCGACTCCCGAACCCAATTTGATTTTTAAACAATATTATTATTTTAAAAGGTTTTCCAAAATATCCTTTTTTAAAAAATTTTGGTGGCGGCTCCATTGTTTTCCATTTTCAAAATACATTTGTTTTTTTTCGGGCGCTACAGTTTGGCGACTCCACTGGGGAATTATTTTTTTTGAGAGTCAAGCCCATTAAGTTCATTATTTAAAAATAATTATGGCCTTACTTTTATTAATTTTTTTTTTCATTTTTCTTTTATTTAGTGTTATTTGTCAATTCTTTATATTTATTATTCTTTAATTCTTTATGTTTTTTTTATTATCTATATATTGTCTCTATTTTAATTTGGTTAGAATTTAGGCACATGTTTGTTTTGCCCTCTTCACACACTGTCACCTACGCTATCTCACACACATATTGGGCCCTACACCCGGGTCGAGCGTACCTTAGTGAGAGGAAGTTTCTAACGGTTTCCCTGAGGTTTTACAACCCTGAGGTTACCGTGAAGACTTCATCCTAGTTGTTACCCATGTGACAAAGTTAATCTCTGAGGGGTTTTCATAACTCCCTGAAGGTTAATTTTTGTTAGTGGGGTCTTCATCATCATGATGAAGGCAACTAGGAGACCTTGTGAAGATTAGGACAACCTAAACCCATTTCACTTAATAGAAAGAATTTAGAAGCCTACCCAATTAGTTAGCGCTTTCCTTTATAGGATACATGACTCACCCTAAGGTTATCCCCAAGATAGGACACTAGAGGGCATATTTTTTTCTTTTTCATAATCATTTTCATTCACTAACATTTAAACTCATGTAGGCGCAATTTTTTTTTTAAAAAAGTTTATGATTCTCATAATATAATAATTTGAGGAAGTCAAGGTTCTATAAATAAATAAATAAAACAAATAAAAACAAGTTAATAAGAGCTACTACATTTGCATCATAATATTATTCGCATCTTCCACATAGGATAATAAACCCTTTTAGGGGGTGAAGTTTTTTTTTCTTCTTCTTTTCTCTTTTTTTTTTCATAATCTTACAAAAATTCATAAACTTGATATATGTTATAAGTACAATAAAAATTTTCAAAACCCATAACCACTCACATAAAAAATGACATATTTAGTGCATGTAAATACACTCTAATTTTTCCTTCTTTTCTTTTTAAAGAGGTAAACGAGTTATCAGATAGGTTTTTCTTGTTTTTCTTAAAAAAAGAAAAAATAAAAATAAATTAATAAGAAATAATACATTGCATCACATTATTTTTTTTTTTACATCATAACTTTTTACAAAACCTTAGATGTATATTGATTTGAGTCATTTTGAGTCAAATAGGGGAATAAACTCTTTTAGGGAATAAAGAATTTTTTCTCCTAATCCAAGTAAATTAATAAGAAATAAACAATAATAAAAATAATTTAATAAGAAATAATACATTTCATATCATTTGATCACTCTAAATCTCATCACATTATTTTTTCATCATAACTATTTACAAAAACCTTAGTCATATATTGATTTGAGTCATTCTTAGACTAATGAGTATTTCATCTTTATATAGGGTAATAAACTCTTTTAGGGAGTGTAGAATTTTTTTTCCTAATTCAGGTAGAAAGAACTCATGATGCACCATTAATTTTATAAGAACTATAAAGTAGTAAATATTCACAAAAATCATAATCTTATAGGCCTAAGTCGAACACTGTTTATGGACCAACTCACTATGAGATAATAGGCCTCTTGAAGAAGTGATGGTTTTTCCTAACGTCTAACACTAATAAAAGTTTAAGTAAATTT
This sequence comes from Mimosa pudica, assembly GCA_029929735.1. Classification (NCBI taxonomy): domain Eukaryota; kingdom Viridiplantae; phylum Streptophyta; class Magnoliopsida; order Fabales; family Fabaceae; genus Mimosa; species Mimosa pudica. The sequence goes on from JAKELP010000027.1 coordinate 7,015,031, forward strand.
AATCACATACAATTAATTCATCTTTGTCACTTAATTACATTTCATGTGTTTGACATAACAAATAACTAAAAAACATTTTAGTCTTAAAGTGACCTTGTCCATTTAAAGGTTAATGATCTCTTCGCTATCCTTGCGAAGTAATAAATAACTTGAGAAATTGAGTTTTTTTTTTATTTCACGTCATAACTCAGAGATACTCATTTTAAGTCTAACCTTTTGAGTTTTGGACATAATAATTGTTAGTCATGTCAATACCTTAACCATTTTCAGGCTAGAGGGTACTTTATTCTCCTTACCCTAATTTTTTTTTTTTAAAAAAAACACTAATACATATCATCATTCATGCATTTGATTTTGCATCAATAAACTCACTTTGTGTGTAATGCTAGATTAAGATTTGAGCTCAAAAATGATTTTTGATGAAGCTCTCATAGGAAAGATATGTAAGATGAGGGGCACTAAGCTCACAAGAGTTAGGCGCTAGAACTTAATATGACTGATTAGTTTCATCAAGGGACCAATTAAATAACTTTTCAAAATAGGCATAGGTCCTTAAAAATGAGGTCCTTCATCTTCATCTATAAAAAACAACTAAACAATTATATGGAAATCTCTTACTATACAACTGACATTAAGACCTTAGGTTAGGACACAGTTCAAATTTATTCCACTCTCATAGCTAACTCAAGATTCCCTACAGAGTAGTTGACTCTTTGAGGAGAATAATAGTCACATGTACATCCACAACGAAATCATAGGCTAGGACATGATTTGAGGTCATTCCTATCTAGCAGTCGACTATAGATTCCCTGTAGAATAGTGAGTTCTGTGAGGAAGCTAGTATTAACATATACATGATTAGAACATATACAAAATGAAATCTTAACCAATGGTCACATGTACATTAATTTAGGACATCAAGGTCATTTTTTCCTTATGGTGAAATCTAGATCTCCCTACATAATGTTAGATTATTTGAAGATGCTAGAGTTTTCTTGTGTGCAAGAATATCTGTGCTAATACAATGAAATCATCATGTCTAGGAACAAAATAACATGTTGCAATTTGACACAAAAAAATGGTAAAAAGAATTATCCTTCCACTTTAAAATTAATTTCAAATAAACTAAAAAACTTGATATTAACTCAAAACTTTCAAATTAACTCAACTCATTTCAAACCAATTTTGGGAGAATAGTGTTAAGATTCCCTCTAATTATCTTAAGCCCATACTTACTCTTGTAATAAAAATTAACTTTAGCTCTCATGAGTCTAGATCCCTTGTCATTAACCATATAGGATTTTAATTCTCTCAAGTTAAGTGTCACTTCTATTTCCCTATGATTCAATGAAAATCTTTAGGAAATAAAGTCACTCATCTTTCATTAAGAGAGTGAATTCTAACTTACTCTTATAATGTGAATCAACATGTCACTTGTACAGCTAAACTCACCTTTGCATTAGCCGTGTAGGAAATTGAATCCTTTTTAGGTTAATTTTTACTTCTAGTTCCCTATGATGTAATAGACATATTGAGGACATGAAGTCTTTAATAAAATGAGAAAAACATAAGGATATTTTAACTAGTTTATCCCCATTCATATCACATAAACCGAAAAATAATAAACAATAATAAAAGAAATAAGATGGTAAACCTTCATTGATAATGTTTGCATATACTATCTCTCTTTAAAAATGACTTCACTTGACTTTTGTCTGTGTCATCCTATCTTCTTCACCAATCTCCCTAAAATGGTCTTTTTTATTCATAAGTTGCTTGCATAGAGGTGATATAATACTATAATGCCTATTTTCCTTTTAAAAAAATTGAATTCCACTTTGATGAGGCTAGTTATAAGGTGAATTTTTTTACATCGATGCAATGTAATGACGATTTACATGAGCCATGTGAAGAGTTGAGCGTATTGGTATAATTTCACTATAATGTGTGTTCTACTTATCCCGTACCATTTTAGAGCATGAAAAGTATCTTTTTCAAAGTGAAATTTAAGGAATCAAAGCTTACATTTTTCATCAAGGCTAAGACATTTTTCATAAATTTGCACTAATGTGATATTTCTTTCATATCCATTCAGTAAATATCTCCCTTACATGTTGGGACACATTTTATCCTTAAAATCACTTAATATATTTTGCAATAGGGGCATTTGCATAATTTTGCCATCATAACATCCATTTTTACGTAAGGCTAATCACTTACAAAAAGTTCATATTTTTCAAAGTTGGAAAAGAAGGAGAAGAAAGAAAGGAAAAAAAAACATTTTGAAAGAAAAATAATTGAAAGAAAAGTTGAAAAAGAGCATAAAGAAAGACTCACTTAGTTGAAAACACGAATAAGCTACTTATGCAAAAATTAGACTTTAAAATAAGAAACAAAAAAACAGCTTGTTAACTCAAAAAGTCATCTAAGTCGAAAATCAGAACTAAGAATAGAGAACAAATTGAACGTAATGGATGCACAAGAGGGGGGGGGGTGAATTGTGCTTCAAAAATAAATACTCAAAGTAAATGACACAAGATTTATACTGGTTCGGTCTACCTGACCTACGTCCAGTCCTCAACCACCCAGGCCGAGAGTTTCACTATAACTCAGGTTTTAAATCGGGTTCACCTGAAACCTTACAACCGCAAGTTTTACGGGCTCACTTGCAACCTTACAACAAGTTTTACACTGGCTCACTTGTAACCTATCTAACTGTCTCCCCCCACACCAAGCAAGGGTTTGAAGTTTACACTTGAAGGCTTTTCTGACTAAGTTCTCTTACAGAACAAATGATGTTACACACTTAAGTTCAATAAATGCTCTTTTAACAGAAAGAGACTTAACTACTGTGAGTGCAGAATAGGTAGGTGAAAAATCACTCAAAGTGTTAAATGCTCTTCGTTTTTCTGGGCAGCATGAATGAATAAGGATTTTCTCGCTCAAGAATATTTTAAGATCATTAACTCCTTCATAAATGAAGTTGAGCTTCCTTATATAGTCTTCAAGCATTTTGAACTCTTGGTAGGTGGGCTAGCCGTTTGAATATGTCCGTTTTTCCCTTGTTACCGTTCGCCCATTTAATGCTTCATTAATGCATAGCAGGGTTGACTTGCTTTATCTCTGAAAAGTAGTCCTGACACCTCTGCTCTGACAAAAGCATTCTGACACTGCATCTCTTTGAACGTTCAGACATTCTGATTGCTTGCGGAAGCAACTTCTCATCCGGAAGCAACCTTACTGAGTGTGCTGCACTTGAATGTTAGTTTAGCAATATAATCATATAGTCTCATGCAGTGGGTGATCCTAAGTCTAAGGTGTATCCGGAAGCACTTCTACATCCGGAAGTAAATTCACTTGATGAGGGATTTAGTTCACCATGACTTGCTCTCGCTTAGTCTATTTCATTCCACCACTCAGCGCTAGTCACTGAGCTATCGGAAGCACTTTTACTTGACGTGGTGAATTCACTGACGCTTAGGGTGAAATCTATTCTATCAGTCTGCGCCAGTCAAGATCTAACAGGAAGCAACTTCACTTGATGTTGCATTTCCGCTGACGCTCGGGGTTATATCTAGTCTATCAACCTGCGCCAGTCTAAATCTAATAGGAAGTGCTTTCACTCGGCGAAGTAGACTTACTGACGCTTGGGGTAATAACTATTCTATTGCTCTGCGCCAGTCTAAGTCTAACAGGAAGCGCTTTCACTTGGGGAAGTAGACTCACTGACGCTTGGGGTAATATCTATTCTGTCGCTCTGCGCCAGTCTAATTCTAACAGGAAGCGCTTTCACTTGGGGAAGTAGACTCACTGTCGCTTGGAGTAATATCTATTCTATCGCTCTGCGCCAGTCTAAGTCTAACAGGAAGCAAACTCACTTCCGATTGAAACATAGCTTAGTCTTAAGGTTTTGTGTACCTAATTCTCATGGACTAAGTTAAATCCCTAGTGATTTACTTGCTGACGCTGGGGGATGAAAGCATTCATCCGCATGCGCAAGTCCTAATCTAACCGGAAGTAAATCTTCATCCGGAAGCACTCTTACTTGGGATCCTAAGTATACTATTGCTTCCTAGGCACTTGGTCTAATCCTTTATATTTTAGTCTTCATCAAAACTTAAGATTCTAACATTCTCCCCCTTTTTGATGATGACAAACTTAGCTTTATCGATTAAGTTCATATGAAAGGATTAGCTGAAGAATAAAAACAATAGTTCAGAATAAGTAACTTAGACAAATATTATTGATAAGCATAGGTTACAGGTCAGAGCATATAATTAGATAACATTTACAAGCAGCGAGCATATAGTAGGCAGATATGAGAACATGCATGAAAAGATGAACATTTCTAAGTAAACAAAAAAAATTTTGGGCTGGGGGTTGTTTCTTTGTTTCTTCTTTCTCTCCCTCTCGCTGAAGCTCTTCTTCATCAAGGAACTCCCAGGGTAGCAAGGCTAGTGGTCAATGCATCTCTCCCCCTTTTGGCATCATCAAAGAGGGTTTTCCATATTTGATCGCCGCAGCCTCCTCCTTAGGGATGGACTTCCTCTTCTTAGAACCCACTAACAGTTCTGCCATTCTACCAGAAGTTTCAGGCTGACCTTGAATATTTTCATCCTGCCCTAGAGCAATTTGCCGAGAAACTTCATGATGTTCTTGATGTCTTTCACGATGCCCAGATTTTCCAGAATGTTGATGGCTTGATTTCCCAGATTTGGACTTGTGTTTCTTAGATGAGGAGGGTTTCCTCGAAACTGGGTTTGCTTCAGAGGGTTCGGCCATTTTTGTGGGGTTGATGAAATGTTTATATGAAGAACATAGATGAAAATGAAGAATGTGTGAAATGAGATGTCCCTTTTATAGGTAAAGTCACTAAGGGCAAAAAGGTCATGCTCCTTCACATTATCACACATTGGGTAGCGTAAACGCCTTAAGTTGGAACGATATACCTGATGACACGTGTCGCTTCATATTGTCAGAGAAGTCGAAACGTCTCATTTGGAAGTTGAAGCGTTTTCTGAAGTGACGTGTCTTCTTGGACTTGTGCTGGCGCTCTCTTGGTTTGATCATCCAGCGTCAGTGTGTAATCATTCGGAAGTGGTTTTGCTTCCGGTTGCACTTACTTAAGATTCAACATTGAATACCTGCAAGGACATATATTGGCACTCCGATGCCTAAGTCAGTATTGTTGTAAGTGATAAAAAAATAATAATTACACTTCATTTGGGTTTACCATCCCCAAATCACCTCTAATGAAAATAAACTGGTCAGTCCCCAGAGGCTTGGTGAAGATATCCGCAAGCTGTTGTTGTGTGGGAACAAACTGCACCTTGACATCCTTCTTTTGAACATGGTCTCTGATGAAGTGATGTCGGACGTCAATGTGCTTTGTCCTTGTGTGCTGAACTGGATTCTTGGCGAGGCTAATTGTGCTTGTGTTATCACAGAGGATGGGCGCCTCAGGAAACTCCAAGCCAAGATCTCTCAACTGGTTTTTCAGCCATAGCACTTGTGCACAGCAACTTGCAGCAGCAATGTATTCTGCCTCAGTGGATGACAAGGACACGCAGGTTTGCTTCTTGCTGGCCCAAGACACCAGACAACCACCAAGGAAGGCGCATTGTCCACTGGTGCTCTTTCTATCTGTTTTATAACCTGCGTGGTCAGAGTCAGAATAAGCCCACAAGAACTCTTGGTTACCTCTGGGATACCAAAGACCAAGTTCTTGTGTTCCCTCAAGGTATCTCAGAATACGTTTAACACATGTCAAGTGTGATTCCTTGGGGTTGGCTTGAAACCTAGCACACATGCCTACGCTAAATTGAATATCAGGCCTGCTCGCCGTTAAGTATAGGAGGGAACCTATCATTCCCCTGTACATGGGCAGGCTGACACTTTTACCCTTGGCGTCAGCGTCGAGTGCAGCTGAGGTGCTCATAGGAGTATCATACTCCTTGCATTCATCCATCCCAAACTTTTTGAGTAGTTCTCTGCAGTACTTGGTTTGGGAGATGAAGATTCCGTTCTTCTTTTGTTTGATTTGCAGGCCTAGGAAGAATGTTAGTTCTCCCATCATTGACATCTCAAATTCACCCTGCATAATCTTAGAGAAATCTTCACAAAGCTTCTCGTTAGTTGCCCCAAAGATAATATCATCAACATAAATTTGGACAATTAACATATCTCTATCTTTGTGAAGGATAAACAGTGTATTATCTAATTTGCCTCTTGAGAAACCCTTGCCCAGCAAAAAGCTGCTGAGTCTCTCATACCAAGCTCGAGGGGCTTGTTTCAGGCCATACAAAGCTTTCTTTAATCTATACACATGTTTGGGGTTCTTATGGTTTTCAAAGCCAGGAGGTTGTTCTACATATACCTCTTCCTTAATATAACCATTAAGAAATGCACTCTTTACATCCATTTGATATAATCTGAAACCTTTCATGGATGCAAAGGCTAGAAGAATCCTTATTGCCTCAAGTCTAGCGACTGGAGCAAAAGTTTCTTCATAGTCAATGCCTTCTTCTTGGTTGTATCCTTTAGCTACCAGTCTGGCTTTGTTTCTAGTGATTTGACCTGTCTCATCCAGTTTGTTTTTAAAGACCCACTTGGTTCCTACTATGGATTGATGAGACGGCCTTGGGACTAGTTCCCACACTTGACTTCTTTCAAATTGATTCAGCTCTTCCTGCATGGCAATAATCCAGTCGCAGTCCTCAAGAGCTTGTTCAACTGAAGTTGGTTCGATTTGAGATAGGAATGCTCCAAACTCAACTTCATTTTGAACTTGTCTTCTAGTTCTGACACCAGAAGAAACATCACCAAGCACTTGATCAAGAGGATGATCCCTGTGATGTCTCCTAGCTATTGGCAGCTGTGCCTCCTCAGGCATGGGTTGCCCACTAGGTACATCACTGGGTTCACCTTCTTCTTTGGGATAGCTTGTTGTTGTTTCTTTTGGTGGTGAGGAAGATGATGGAAGATTTGGAAAGTTAAGTGCTTCATCATCTTCTGTGGATTGTCCCCATGTAGGAGTTTCATCAAATACAACATGCATGGACTCTTCTACAGTTTTAGTTCTTATGTTGTATATCCTATATGCTTTGCTCCTAAGGGAATATCCTATGAATATACCTACATCAGCCTTTGGATCAAACTTACCCAAATTTACCTTCCCATTGTTATGCACGTAACATTTTGATCCGAATATTCTGAGATGGCTGATGTTGGGCTTCCTTCCTTTATATAGCTCGTATGGAGTCTTATCCAAGCCCTTGCGAACATAAGCTCTGTTGGAGATATAGCAAGCAGTGCTCATAGCGTCCGCCCAGAACATTTGAGAGACTTCTTTCTCGTTCAGCATGCTTCTAGCCATCTCCGTCAGAACCCTGTTCTTTCTTTCGACTACTCCATTTTGTTGAGGAGTTCTCGGAGCTGAGAAGTTATGTTCAATGCCGTTTTGCTCACATAGCTCAGTGAAGCTATGGTTCTCAAACTCTCCTCCATGGTCTGTCCTTATGGCTGTGATTTTGAGATCCTTCTCATTCTGCACTTTCTTAGCCAGGACAACGAAAGCATCAAAAGCATCTTGCTTAGAGGCAAGAAACAAAGTCCACGTAAACCTTGAATAGTCATCCACCACCACTAAAGCATATAGGTTTCCACCCAAGCTTTTTACTCTTGCTGGCCCAACCAAATCCATGTGGATTAGTTCCAAGGGCCTGCTGGTGGAGACTCTCTTCTTGGTTTTAAACGAGGATTTTGTTTGCTTTCCTCGTTGGCAGGATTCACAGATAAAATCATGCTTAACCTTAAAAAGGGGAATACCTACAGCTAGCTCATTTTTAATTAGCATGTCCAATTGAGTAAAGTTAACATGAGCTAGTCTCTTATGCCAAAGCCAGCTATTCTCGTCACTACATATTAGACATTTTTCTTCTAGCTGTTGACATAAATCTAAGGTATATAGATTCCCATTTCTAATTGCCTTAATTTTGCATTTTAGGTTGGCCTTATCTATATTCAGATCCTGCTTATCAACTATTAAGCACTCATTTGAATCAAATATTACCCAGTTACCTTTGTCCGTGCTTTGACTTACACTTAGCAGGTTGTGACAGAGACCGTCCACTAGATATACATCTTTGACTGGTCCGACTTCTCCAACTCCAGTGATCTTGCCACTTTGATTTCCTCCAAAGGTCACTGTGGCTCCATCTTTGATCACCAGAGACTTGAACTTGTCTCTGTCTCCAGTCATATGTCTCGAGCATCCGCTATCGATGTACCAATTTTTGTTCTTGGATGCCTTGAGACACACCTGAAACAATCAAGCAATTTTAGGTACCCAACCTCTCTTGGGTCCTTTGTCATTAGTGTCTAGGACCCTTGGCCTAGCTTTGGGCTTATCCTTGTGCCTATACACATTTGGAGCCTTTGGCCTAGTGTTGGCTCTAGACTCTTGGGTTCTCCCAGTGGGATGATTCCAGGCTTGGGATCCTTGTCCTCTCTTGATTTCCTTTGCAGGTGGAGAATCCTTTGTAGCCCTGGTTCCTTTAGGGACCCACTTGTATGAGCTGTTAGCTCCATGCTTTTTAGCATTACAGGTGGACATCGAGTGTCCTTTCCTGTTGCAGTAATTACAGAAGCTGAAAGGTGAGGAGCTATGACTGGTGGCTTTATGGAAGAACTTTAAGTAAGGCTTTATTTTTGGTTCTTCCCACGTTTTCTTCCTGAGGGTATATCCCAAGCCAGTCCTATTCCTATATGCCCTTTGGTTCATTAAAAGTATATTCAGCATTTCTGAACCATTGGTGAATTTCTGCAGGGCATTTTGCAGCTTATTATTTTCTTCTGAGATTTTGCTGCAATTTGGACAGCTCTCAGGTGTTGGGATGTTGGGTTCTGCTTGAGGAGAACCCTGTCCATCCACCATTGGAGATCTTCTAGCTTCCGCTAGTTCCTCACTGAGTGAGTCCACCTTGGACTCAAGTGACTCCTTTTTGGTTTTCAAGAATTTATAGGCTTTACATAGTTTAGAGAATTCTTCATGAATCTCATTGTAAGCCTCTTGTAGTTCAGGAAGAGTTACCTCATGTTCTTCATTGGTGAGGTCAAGATCTGAAGATGCTTCCTCATCCTCTTCTCTAGCTACCAGGCAGAGGTTGGCAACTTCTTCATCATCACTTGCTTCCTCATCTGAGCTGTTTACCCAAATGGAGGAAACGAGTGCCTTTCTTTTATCCTTGCCTTTGGACCTCTGCAGGCTGGGACACTCAGCCTTGAAGTGACCAGACTTATTGCATTCAAAGCACACAGGGACCTTCTCTTTCTTGTATCCCCTCTTCTGGCTGGTGTCACCTTTCTGATAGCCTTCCTTCTTCCTGAGGAATTTCCTGAACTTCCTCACCATCAGGGCCATCTCCTCATCGTCCATCTCATCGTCGTCATCCTCATCATTGTCCTTGATCTCTTTGCTGGGAGCAACGAGAGCAAGGTTCTTACTCTTGGATGAGGTTTGAGGAGCTCTCATAGCCAGCAAGGTTGGCTCATATTCAGCAAGTGAGCCAAAAAGAGCGGTGACGGAGCTGGTTGATTCTCCTTGCACTTCTTGCAGAATAGTGACTTTGGTGATCCAGTCACCCTTCAAGATTTTCAGAATCTTGCTCACCTGCTCTCTTTCAGGGATATCCTTACCAAGCGAGGCTAGATTATTGATGAGATGGGTGAATCTGAGCTCTAGATCTCTGATAGGCTCGGTGGGGCTTAGCATGGCGAATTTGTGGAATTCTTCCACCAGCATCTCAACCCGTCTTGCTTTAACTCCCCTGGTTCCGGAGTGTGCAGCCTCAAGAGCCTCCCACATATCCTTTGCATTTTTGTGGTGGCTGATCCTGTGAAACTCTTTGTAGCTGAGAGCACACTGGATGTAGTGCATAGCCCTATGGTTGAGTTGGACTAGAGCATAGTCCTCAGCAGTATATCTGGCTTTTGCCTTAGCAAATCCTTCCTCATCTAAGGGAGTTTGATCCCCATGTTCGATCACGTCCCATAGTCTGATATCGCTTGACTTGATATAGGTTTCCATTCTGAACTTCCAGAATGTATAGTTGTGCCCATCGAAGCCTGGGGGCTTGTTGGGTTGTACAGCAACATCTGGCAGACCATACTCCGTATCCATTACTTAGATCTTTGCTTTCCGGATTCGTTGGAATCGAGTGAGAAAGACCCGCTCTGATACCAAATGAACGTAATGGATGCACAAGAGGGGGGGGGGGGTGAATTGTGCTTCAAAAATAAATACTCAAAGTAAATGACACAAGATTTATACTGGTTCGGTCTACCTGACCTACGTCCAGTCCTCAACCACCCAGGCCGAGAGTTTCACTATAACTCAGGTTTTAAATCGGGTTCACCTGAAACCTTACAACCGCAAGTTTTACGGGCTCACTTGCAACCTTACAACAAGTTTTACACTGGCTCACTTGTAACCTATCTAACTGTCTCCCCCCCACACCAAGCAAGGGTTTGAAGTTTACACTTGAAGGCTTTTCTGACTAAGTTCTCTTACAGAACAAATGATGTTACACACTTAAGTTCAATAAATGCTCTTTTAACAGAAAGAGACTTAACTACTGTGAGTGCAGAATAGGTAGGTGAAAAATCACTCAAAGTGTTAAATGCTCTTCGTTTTTCTGGGCAGCTTGAATGAATAAGGATTTTCTCGCTCAAGAATATTTTAAGATCATTAACTCCTTCATAAATGAAGTTGAGCTTCCTTATATAGTCTTCAAGCATTTTGAACTCTTGGTAGGTGGGCTAGCCGTTTGAATATGTCCGTTTTTCCCTTGTTACCGTTCGCCCATTTAATGCTTCATTAATGCATAGCAGGGTTGACTTGCTTTATCTCTGAAAAGTAGTCCTGACACCTCTGCTCTGACAAAAGCATTCTGACACTGCATCTCTTTGAACGTTCAGACATTCTGATTGCTTGCGGAAGCAACTTCTCATCCGGAAGCAACCTTACTGAGTGTGCTGCACTTGAACGTTAGTTTAGCAATATAATCATATAGTCTCATGCAGTGGGTGATCCTAAGTCTAAGGTGTATCCGGAAGCACTTCTACATCCGGAAGTAAATTCACTTGATGAGGGATTTAGTTCACCATGACTTGCTCTCGCTTAGTCTATTTCATTCCACCACTCAGCGCTAGTCACTGAGCTATCGGAAGCACTTTTACTTGACGTGGTGAATTCACTGACGCTTAGGGTGAAATCTATTCTATCAGTCTGCGCCAGTCAAGATCTAACAGGAAGCAACTTCACTTGATGTTGCATTTCCGCTGACGCTCGGGGTTATATCTAGTCTATCAACCTGCGCCAGTCTAAATCTAATAGGAAGTGCTTTCACTCGGCGAAGTAGACTTACTGACGCTTGGGGTAATAACTATTCTATTGCTCTGCGCCAGTCTAAGTCTAACAGGAAGCGCTTTCACTTGGGGAAGTAGACTCACTGACGCTTGGGGTAATATCTATTCTGTCGCTCTGCGCCAGTCTAATTCTAACAGGAAGCGCTTTCACTTGGGGAAGTAGACTCACTGTCGCTTGGAGTAATATCTATTCTATCGCTCTGCGCCAGTCTAAGTCTAACAGGAAGCAAACTCACTTCCGATTGAAACATAGCTTAGTCTTAAGGTTTTGTGTACCTAATTCTCATGGACTAAGTTAAATCCCTAGTGATTTACTTGCTGACGCTGGGGGATGAAAGCATTCATCCGCATGCGCAAGTCCTAATCTAACCGGAAGTAAATCTTCATCCGGAAGCACTCTTACTTGGGATCCTAAGTATACTATTGCTTCCTAGGCACTTGGTCTAATCCTTTATATTTTAGTCTTCATCAAAACTTAAGATTCTAACACAAATAGCTCTTGCTAAGTTCCTCCTATGCATAAAATTTTTGGGATATACACTTGCCCGACTCTTCATTTGTGTCCCATTCAATCATCTTTTCTTTGGACCTTTTTTTTCCATGTCCCAACCAATTAAAAGTCCTTGTGATCATGCATACACTTTTGGGTCAATAGAAAAATTAGTTTAAAATTAAATCATTGGGGCATTGCATTCTTGTTAAGCTCGTCACCTTGGTACTATAACATGATTTTAATAATTATTTTCATTTGTGACTTGCATTTTAAAATCTCAAAGATTTCATGATTATGGTTCTTGAGTTATACTCACACATTGTCCTTAAACATTTTATTGCAAAGAAAAATCTCATTTTAACCCTATTCCTAATTTCATGCATATGACCCTTTCCCAGTCACATCACCTCACTTATAGGATAACACATGTTTTTCAGTAAAGACAATCCAACTGAAACTTGAGAATTTTCCTCAATTTTGTTGTCATGCATCCACTTTTTTGAAAACATTGACATTGTTAGGTGAAGTCTAAAAAAATTTGTTTTTTTGACTATGCAAGCATTATAAATGAAGATTAAGGCTGTCATCCTCCATAATTTAAGTCTAATATAGCCGAACATTAAAAATTCGATACTAAATTTCATAAGAAATAAATTGCAATATATATATTGCAAAACTTTAGAACCATTACTATTACCCTCCTTGAAATGAATTGCAATCAATTTCACATACTTGGGGGCACGTTTGAGGCCTATATTCAATCGAATCATACATCCCCTCAATAGGAACTTTCAAAAACTTTTGTTAAGCTGAGGCAAATGAAAAAACTACTAAGACTTTGCTTCTTTAAGGTCAAAAACTTTAAAAATGTCTTAATTGAACTCATAAGTTTTTTGGTATGGTAAAGACTAAGGAGAAAGCAATATCGTTGGTAAGTCTACCCATCATCATTCTCATGCATCACTTCATGCTCATCCTCATTAGGATCACATTACCTTTACTACCTTCAGTCTCATTTTGGAAGACCACCACATACTTAGCATTATATCATCATTAGTGTCATTATTTGGTCGGTGTCTTATTCATTGATGAACAAAAGAATATTGCTGGTAAGCCTACTCATCATCATCCTCATGCATCACTTCATGCTCATCCTCATTAGGATCACATCACCTTTTAGAAGACCACCATATACTTAGCATTATATCACCATCAGTGTTATTATTTGGTCGATGTCTTGTTCATTGATGAACAAAAGAATATTGTTGGTAAGCCTACTCATCATCATCCTATTGCATCATTTAATGCTCATCCTCATTTAGGATCATATCACTATTACTATCTTCTCATTTTAGAAGACCATCAGCATTATCATCATTATTGTCATCTTTTGATTTGACTAAGACTCATTGTTATTGGGTTCTCCTTCCTGTTGCTTAAGGTCATCAATATTCATCATCAATAGACTTCATATCATGAGCATTTTTGACGTGTTCATTGTTGTGTTTTCACCTCATCAATGGGGCAATGTGTGTTTAATGTCACACCACAACACTTTTAGTATCATACATCCTATATTTAGGACCTTATCATTGTCATCATCATTCATAACATACTCTACATAATCATCATTGTGATCATTATCATTTGGGGCAATGTGTGTTTCATGCCACACCAATACACTCTTTCTGTCATACATCATATTTAGGACTTCATCATTGTCATCATTATTCATGACATACTCAATACTCTACATCATCATCATTGTGATCATTATCACTCTCATCTCAAACACATGATATGTATAAACATCTTATTAGTTCTTTCACCCCATCATTTGGGGCAATGTATGTTGCATGCCATAGTAGTACACTTTTATCGTCATACATCATATTTAGGACCTCATTATTCATGACATTGTAATCATACATCATTGTGATCATTCATGACATACTTAGCATTCTACATCAACATCATTGTGATCATTATCATTCTCATCGCAAGTGCATGATATGTATAAGCATCTTATCAATGTTATAAGCAAGGGGCAAAGCAAATTTCATGTCTTGACCCCCTTTGACCCCTCTCTTAAAGCCCTGTAACGGCAGACACTCGTCATAAGTCCTGTAACGGCAGACACTCGTCGTAAGCCCTGTAACGGCAGACATTCAAAAGCCCAGTAACGGCTGGCACTCGTCGTAAGTCCTGTAACGGCAGACACTCGTCGTAAGCCCTGTAACGGCAGACACTCGTCGTAAGCCCTGTAACGGCAGACACTCGTCGTGAGTCCTGTAACGGCAGACATTCAAAAGCCCAGTAACGGCTGGCACTCATCGTAAGTCCTGTAACGGCAGACACTCGTCGTAAGCCCTGTAACGGCAGACACTCGTCGTGAGCCCTGTAATGGCAGACATTCAAAATCCCAGTAACGGCTGGCACTCGTCGTAAGTCCTGTAACGGCAGACATTCTTAAAGCCCTGTAACGGCAGACACTCGTCGTAAGTCCTGTAACGGCAGACACTTGTCGTAAGCCCTGTAACGGCAGACATTCTTAAAGCCCTGTAACGGCAGGCACTCGTCATGAGTCCTGTAATGGCAGACATTCAAAAGCCCAGTAACGGCTGGCACCCAAATAAAAGCCCTGTAATGGCAGGCACTCGTCGTAAGCCCTGTAACGGCAGACATTCCTAAAGCCCAGTGTCGGCTAGCATAATTTTTTTCAAAACCCTGTAGCGGCAGGCGCTATTCTTTTCAAACCCTGCCTTTACCTGAAAAATAACCTTGACTACTTTTGTCGTCTCACTTTCTCTTCTTTGAACCAAGTAAAGAGGGGCATGTGCACTATATTTTGCCCATCCTTCCTTTTGTTTTTCTAAAGCATTTTGGTCATACGTTGGCCGAACAAAATAAGTGTTTTTATCTTTACTTGATTCATAGACGAGAAGCTCACTCCTCTCAACTACGAACAAGTAAAGAGGGGCAACTGTAAACACCCTATTTTGTCCGGGCCCCATAAAATAATTAAAATAAAAAATAATAAAACAAAAATAAATATAATAATATAGATGCTCTTCTCATTATGGAAAATTAGATCTTGGTGAGTAAAAAATAATAACAATAAGTTATTCTTGGAAGCATTCAATCTTCATCATTTTGTTATAGGAAGAATTTCAAATTAAAGGTGAATGAAAAAACTTTTGTTGATTCCATAATGCTTGCTGAGTCTTCATTTCTCCATTGATTAAAAAATATAAATAAGGTAAACACTCTACATTTAAATTTGAATTAGAACAACTTGTGAAGATCATAGAAAGCTCCCAAAAACAACATGTGATTTAAAATAGGAATAAGGAGAGATTCTTTCACCATTTATGTTGATTCAAAATGAGCTCCTAAAGCCAAAAAGTATATAATTAGAAGAATGTATATATTGGCTTTAATGCATAAACAATATTGTTGACCATTTGCTACCCCAAAATCAAGAAAATGTGATTTGCATAAATCCACATTTGAATGTATGCAACGGTCTTGTTATGAAATCTCAAAGGGAATAATTAGTGGATGCATTGCAATTTGCCAACGGACAAAAAATAAAAGGGGAAGGTTTTATTGTTCAAATCATGAAATAAAGAGGGAGGAGAAGTCTTGTTGAGACAACGGTCATCTTATGACAAAGAGGGAAGGAGAGGAATTTTGAAAGTATATTATGCTGATTTGTTGGACAATAACATGCTGATTTTGAAATAAATAAGGGAGAGGTTTTTGGGCTGAAGGGACCCCACAATGAACACTCTTGAGTTCTATATAAGTAAGCTTTGATAGGAACAATGCGGGGGGCAATCATTTTTTGGAGAGCATTAGCTTAAGAGGGAACAACTTTGGAGGGGAGTTTTAGAGTAAGAGAGAGAAAAAAAAAAGTTCATTTTAGAGAATATTGTTTTAGAGGATCATTTTTCATAGGTTAGATGTTATTTTTTGTGAAAGACATTTTATTGTTTAGAGAGAGAGAGAGAGAGAGAGAGTTCTATATAGACAACCTTACAAAATAACCTTCACTAAAGCGTACCATGTTCCTCCCTCTCTTTGATTTCCATCTCATTGTTCATCAACCTACATAAGTTCTTAGGACTAACACTTGCATGCATCTTCAGGTATGAATTATCCCTATCTCCTTCTTCTACCATGAACATATATTGATATTGGATTATTATTTGGTAGATTTATTGTGAATAACTTCTTTTTCTAAAATAAATTAAACTCAAATAAGAATAAAACATTTGTTAAAAAAATAAATAAGTTGTTTTCCAAATGGTGGTCATGTTGTGTGAAGGTTTATAACAACCTCCTCAATCATGATTGATTATTCTTCCGTGAGAGATATTAAATCTCCACAGGAAGTTTAATCCGGCGCTTTTTTATAAAAATATATTTTCTAATAAACTAGGTGTTTTTCTTGAATAAAAAACACAAACCAAATTTAAACTTTATTTCAAAAATCAAATAATTATTTTCCTAAAAAACACCAACCAAGTGACACGCATTTCTACCCCATTCGAACTACGTGGGCTTTGATCCCTTAAGGGTACGTAGGCCCTAGGATTTATCCTAGTCAAGTCCAATCATATAAAACTTATTTTTTTTCCTTTTCATTTTTCGGTTGTATTTTTTGTATATTGATATCATTTGGTGATTTAAATAAAACAAAATTAAGGCCATATTTATTTTTGAATAATTAGCTTAGGGTAACCGTTTTTATAGACGGGCGCTGTGGGGTGCCTAACACCTTCCCCACGCACAATCGACTCCCGAACCCAATTTGATTTTTAAACAATATTATTATTTTAAAAGGTTTTCCAAAATATCCTTTTTTAAAAAATTTTGGTGGCGGCTCCATTGTTTTCCATTTTCAAAATACATTTGTTTTTTTTCGGGCGCTACACTTATGTATTTCTCTCTCTTAAAAGTATCATAATAAATATAAGCAATATTGGAAAAGAAGCATTAACTCTAGACACTCAACTAACATTCACATGTTTTCTTAAGAAGCGTTTTTTTGGCGGCTGACTCTTACTTGAATGGAGGGAAAATGAGAGAGGAAAGAAAATGGGAGGAGAGAAAATGGAGAGAAAAGAAAATGGGAGAGAAAATGTTATCCCTCATCATGCTTGGATGGATGAGGGAAAACAGAAAGGAAGGAAAATGGGTGGGTGAGGTGAGACATGATTATTGGACAATGTTATGCAACTTTTCTCTCTCTTATAATCCCCCCATTTTGGGATGAAAAACTTGGAAGGAAAATGGGGCATGTGGCCCACCCACTTTTCCTCTCCCATTTTCTTTCCTCTCCCATTTTCTCCCCATCCAAGCAAGGGAAAATACTTCCTCCACTCCATTTTCCTCCCCCATTTTCTTTCCTCTCCCATTTTCCCTCCATCCAATGTTCAAAGTTTTTGTGGTACTATGTGAGTATTAGAGACGGGAGGGAGTATTTGTGGTACTATGTGAGTTTTTGATTTTGGTCCTGTGCCTATGTTCAAAGTGTATATGGATTTGAGCCTATATTAAAAGTTGGCCCGAAAATTCAGGACCAATGTTTTTTTTCGGCATAACATAAAACCAAGGGTCTGCTTGGATGAGAGGAAAATGAGAGAGGAAAGAAAGTGAGAGGAAAGAAAACAGGGAGGAAAGAAAACAGGGAAGAAAATGTAATCATCTCTCTTGCTTGGATGGAGGAGGGAAAACAGAGAGGAAAGAAAATGGGTCTATATCACAATGACTAAAATACCCTAATTGTAAACACTTTTGTAAGAAAACTATATATTTTAACAAAAAATTATTTTTCTAATAAGGCAACAAGTAGAACATCTCTTGAAATTAAATTAAATTAAATTAAGGGAATAAATATAATAATTTATTATTCAATTAAAATATAATTTGATTATGAAGACAAAGAAAAAAGGCTGTGATTTGATTTGGTTCAATTTTCGCTAATTAAAATGCTTGGTTGATTTTTATATATGCCATAATGGCTACATTTTGGTAAAATAAATTAGAAGACAAAGGCTACAGTTTTCTTCTTATTGATTCAGGTGGCATAGTTCATAAAAATCGAAACTTTCAGCCTTTTAGCTCCTCTCACATCTTGCTAGGAACTTCTGTTCAATCTTGAAGATCCTTCACATATGAGCCAAAGAATATAATAATCATTTGCGCGTGATGAAGACATGAGTGGAGCAGGAAGATATGAAAATGGGAGCAGGAAGATACCCGATGAAGAAGGATGGAGCCTAGCGTGCTGTGAAATGAGAGAAAGCGAAGGGTAGAGAGTGGAAAAACAAATTTGTCTCATAATCCCCCCATTTTGGGAGGAAAAGTTGGGAGGAAAATGGGGCATGGGACCCACACTATTTTCCTTCCCCATTTTCTTTCCTCTCCCATTTTCCCTCCTAACAAGCAAGGGAAAATGTTCTCCCTTACCCCTTTTCCCTCCCCATTTTCCTTCCTCTCCCATTTTCCTCCCAAACAAGCAGGCCCCAAAATCCACGTACTGCTATCATCATTAAAAGTCCACGTATATGAACAAAAAATCCACGTATTACCAGAAATACAATTATGTGGTGATATTATGACAATGTTATAATAGTAAATAACTTATGGCAATCACTTTTCCACACAACATTGAACCTTGAGATATTGAAATTCGCTTAAAAAAGTTTACCGAGAATAGCATGGGAAGTTGTATTTTGAATGTGACTAATATGGCTTTAATTAATTTCAGACAATAAAGTATCGAGCACGTTGGTTTGGAAGGTGTGATAAAAATATAAAATTAGTAGAGTACCCCACTCATATAAAAAGAAAGTAGAGTAATCCATCTGGTCCATATTATAATAGCCTAGATTTTGAATATTTTTGTCTAAAATATAAAAGTTCTTCTCAAATTGTATAATCCTTATTCTGATAAAAAAATTGTTTCATCCTTTAATGCAATCTTTCTATTTTGCCCCTAATCAATTTTGGTTGCATGAATTAAATTATTGGTTAATAAAGTACTAGCTTGATATTATGAGGAGAGTGGGCAATAAATGAAAAGATGGAAAATCATCAATACTAACTCTTGGAGAGAGCACTAATTCATCCCTCTCTTAATAATACTCTCTTCGTCCCACAATATAAGCTAATGTTCCTTTTTTATTCCAGCATTTATTGTATTTTTTTCAATTTTACCCTTTGTTGACAACTCTCCCTCGTCCTCGTCATACGCACTCCCATTTTTTTCTCATCCAATCACCATCTCATTTATCCTTTTCATAAATAGAGTTAAAGTTGATAAAAAACATGTTCCACAGACACATTGATTGCTTTTAACAACTTTTAAAAATTTTCTTGAATATAGCGATTCGCTAAACATTAGCTTATATTGTGAGATGGAGGAAGTAATATCATAAAAGTGAACAATATTGAAAAAAAAACTTCAGACATCCAACTAATAACTTTTATATATTTTCTTAAGAAACTTTTTTTACACTTGAACTATTATAATATAAAATTGAGGGAGTACCATTTAATTTTTTTCGTAGCTGTTTGGGGTTGGGGCTATAATTTTATTATGTGACCATAATTTAAAATAAGTTTTTTCACCATAAAAAGAAGGTTGAATAACGCGTATATGAGCTGGGAAATCAATTAATACACCTGCCAAAAAAATTACACCATGCACAACGCGCTTTCCTTCGGCTCTTTATGTGGTTCTAGATTTTTGACATTCAATTCTTCCACTTCAAAGGCCATTCATTTCAATGCAGACAAAGGATAAATAAATTCCTATAAATATAACTTTATACATCTTCAAGTCAACCTTTGCTATTACTAGGCTTAATATGTTCAATGAATAGGTAGAGCTGAAAAATATATAAATTTGGAGACAAATGATATAGAATGCTTTGTGCCCCTGAAGTAGTTAGTAGTTCAGGCCATGGATAATGGCAATAACATTTTAGTTTGATTTTTTAGGACTTTAATTGATATTCTCTATTTGGTAGAAAATTAATATTATTTATATATGATATTCTATATTTGGTAGAAAATTAATATTCTATTTCTATAACATAAAAAGCACTAACTACATAAGACATGTATTGATGTATTGACATGTGATATTCTTCCAAATTTTGAATGATATATACAAACTTTTCTAAACTCATTTCAAATATGTTTAGCTGTCTTGTCTTCTTCATGCAACTTTTTGGTTTTTAAATATAAAATCATTTTCTCTAATTTGATTAGATTAATGATGTTAATTAAGTTAAATATTACATAATATTACATTTTTATCCTCACTTTCTTTTTCTTACTTATTATTATAGATAAACATTATTAGGATTAAATTGGAAAAGAGTTGAGAAAAATTAAAAAATTGATATTATATTTAGAAAAATTTAAAATTTAAAAGTGATATTATATTTAGGAATGGAGGAATATAAAAGATCTGGTTTACAGTTGTGATTTTTCTAGCACGACAAGGTTTATCAATCATACACAACTCATTTCTCAAATACCTAAAAGGCACGACAATGATATATATTAAATAAGAAATATCATTTTATTATATATTAAATAAGAAATATCATTTTAAACCTAAGTATATTTTTGACAATACAAAAATTATGAGTATCTTCTTCCAAATTGGGCGAGCATCTTAAGGAGAAAATAATACATTTTGTACAGATTAATGATAAATATATTCAAAATGTAACCAACATATACTTAATTCCCTCTGATCTCCCTCCTGTGAATCTACAAGTTACATAAAATTGAGGTCAATTAGTTTAGTTAGTGGCGCAAGAAATAAAAAGAGGATCCTTGGTGACACCGTTAGTGGTAGGAGAAGAAACACCAATATGTGATGTTGTTGTCTCCTTCCTCTTGCTGTCTTCATACTTGCCAGCTAAAGAATCAAACAAAATTCCAGCTCCCACACCCACAGCTAAATCTATGGTGTAATGCCCTCTTGTCCCTAGCAACCTCACTGCCTGAAGCACGTTCAACACATCAAACGTCCATGCTAGCTCCCACCTCTTCATCCTCCTCATGTCCAACGACGCTATCACCGATCCCGCCACATGGCCGGAATAAAACAGAAAGAACGATACATTCCCCACCGGAAAATCCGCCCCTGATCCCACAAAGCCCTGTCATAAAAAAAAAAGAATGTTTCACAAACATAATATATACGTATGTTACGTTATGTTTGTCTTTCTATCAAATAAAATCTTAAAGTCAATGTGGTAGACTAAGGTTAACATTATAAACCCTTTTAAATTTTTTTGACCATCTTATAAAACCTTAATTCAATTATCAATCTTAGGCATTTTTAGGCCTGCATATATTTTTTTCTTTCAATATATTGAATGGTTCTGTAGTCAATAGCATGTTGAAAATTTCAATTAATTTTATACTCCATATGTTGAAAATCTTAGGAGTATGTGTGCTAGTTTTGTCTGTTTATCCCATAAACTTGAATGTGAACCCAATTTATTAAGTCATTTGTAGTTTCTAATTATAAAAAAAAATATAAGGTTGTAGCTACACTAAAAAAATTATTTGTCAAGTAAAAAAATAACGTGAATTTTCTACTTTTCTTAACAATGCAACATGAAAAAAATAAATTTATCTAACAGCTAACTGTTTTAAGATGCCTATTTAGATTAAACAGGATTATTTTGATTTCGGTGACTACAAAATGCCGAATTCACCTAATTTTCTTCATAGACTTAAAACAATATGATATGATATGACTCATATCTACATTATATAATCTTTAATTATTTATTTCTCAATCTTTCGAGTATCTTAGTACCGGAGGCAAGAAAATATATATTTCGAACTGGAAATTAATTAATCAGAGTTTATTTGTTCTGTTTACCTGTGGTAATGGAAGCTGAGTGGAATACCCTAGAATGCCGCGGAAAGTAAACATAAACAAAGCTGCAATGGTAGCTCTAGGACGGCCTTCAATGAGCCACGTCCATAGAATATAAATCGTTTGCATTCCAACAAAAACCTGTTCACACAAATCAACCAATAAATGCTTCAATAAGTAAACACGGATTTCGGCCCTACCAAAATCCATATTGATATTTAGGGAAGACCAAAAGTCAGGTATAGAGAAAAAGAGTTAGGCCACATAAATTGACCTGCATTATATTAATAACCCCTCTAGGCTACAAATTAGTACTTCATCCTATTCATAATATAAAAGCACACAATTTAAATAGTTTTGATCTAAAATATAAGTGTTCATTTTGCATAAATACTAGTACTACCCCTGGTCCCTAATGTAAGAGCTAGCCGCCAAAAAAACGCTTCTTAAGAAAACATGTGAATGTTAGTTGGTTGTCTGGAGTTAATGCTTCTTTTCCAAAATTGCCCATATTTATTATGGTACTTTTAAGAGAGAGAAATACATAACCATTAATAAATATGAAAGAGAGTTAGGGGTAAAGTAGGAAAAAATGCATTAAATGAGGAGAGAAAGTGGGGTGAGCTCTTACATTAGGGACCAAAACCATTCAAATTTTGGGCTCTTACATTAGGGACCGGAGGGAGTATATCATAATAAAAATGGATAATGTCTAGAAAAATATTTACTTCTAAACTTCAACTAGTTTTTACAAATTTTCTTTTTTTTACCATATACAAGTTTTCTTAAAAAAACATGTTTTGGAGTTGAGGTCAAAGAATGAGTACTTCCTCTTGTCTTACCCATTTACCTAATTTAATTAAATTAAAATATTAGTAAAGAAAATTAAAATAATATGATATTAACATCATGTACCTTTTTTTGATACATACCTCCATCTACCTTTAGATCAATCATGTTCAAAAAAAAAAATCATCCTCCCTTATTTGTCTATTATTTTTTTTATAAAAAAAAAACCATGCCTCCTTATCTATTATTATTGGTGATTAAGAATATAAATCTAAACTAATCAATATCTTACTACAAACAATTATAATCGGATTTTAACTCATTCCTCTATCAAAAAATGATTTTTAATTGAACTTATCTAAATGAATAGCAATGATAATAATACACATACATTCTTGAAATAAAAAAAAAAAAACACATACATTCTCTAAGCACACCACATTCAATTCCTACCATCCAAATTCCAAATTGAAGAAACACAATTAGGTCCTTCGTGTTGAGATCTGAAATGAACGTACCGTATTAAGCGCAGCGAGCAAGGTATTAAGGTGAGGAGAAGCTTGAAGAATCCGATGAAGAGACACCGTGGCGGCGAATCCCAAATCAAACGGCGGAGAAGACGACGGCACCATCCGGAGCGTGTACTCCACGCCCATGAAGAACAGAAGCCCACACGCGAATATGCAAGGTACCCAATGATATCTCGCCACGTGGACAACATCAGAGACGGTCCATTGCATGAACGACGCCTGACTGCAAAGACTGTCTTTCTTCATCGCGACGGGAGTTGACGGCGGAGACTGACGGCGTGAGTGACGGCGCTTGAGGTGGTGGGAGTTGCCGTTACCGTTACCGTTAATGTTGACGGCGTCCATGGGGGATGGGGGTGGGAGATTTGGGAGACATTTTGGAGGGAGGGGTATAAATGGAGGGGGCGGAGAAAACGAGGGGGAGGAATGTGATTAGGTGGGAAATTAGGGGGGAAGAAGATGATGATTATGATGAATTAATGATGATTATGATGGTTTGGGGAAATTCAAAAATGGGATTTTTAAATGGAAAAGGCTAAAAAAAGAGGGCATTTGTGATTTGTGAGTTGTGAGTTGTGAGTTTTTGATTTTTAGATGGGTCATGGGTGTGTGATGTGTCATGTCATGGGTGTTTGATGTGTCATGTCATCTGTGTATGGGTGTTTTCTATTGGTCTATGCTTGGATTGGATTTGACATGTGGAGGTGAGGGTGGACGGTGGTGGGGCTTTTCTTCATTATTAATAGTCATGCCCTTCACTTCTTTTATAAAAAAAATACAAAGATTTGATTAATTAATATGACGTCCACGAAATCTGCTGATTAAGCTAGGGTTGTATGAAAATTGAGGAACAAAATTTGAGCTAGAAAGTTGTCGTTGTTGTTGGATCAAAAAGTAGTCGTTGTTATCAATAGGCAGTTGGTTGAGCTGATAAGGGCTACAACCTGATAAGGATGAGAACATGTGTTTGAATATCCGAAAACACTCTCATTAGAAAAGAGGTCAGTAGTTGTGAAGTGTCGTATGTATGTTCATAATGATACTACATTATGGATGACAAAGAAACATTAAAAAATATTAGTAACAAACAATTTACACTTGTATTTCCGTCATTAAAAACTTTTTTTTTAAATACTGCTCGATAATCCGGGCTCAGGGGTAATAGTGCTGATCACATAGACAAGGTTATCTTCTCTCTCAATAAGAGGACTTCCTAGAATTCCAACAGGCGTTCTTATCTTACGGGGTTGTAGCTCATTTATCAATTCAACCAACTAGACTTCATTGAAAACTTTTAGTAAGATAACTTGGGTTCAACTATTGATAACTTTTTTATTTTTGATGAGGGACAACAGATAAATTAAGAAACAAACAATTTGTGTTTCATTGTTTATTTTATGTTAACACGGTTGGAATTGGACGGTGTTTTCTTTTTTCCAATTTAAAATAATTTTCTCATTCCAACATTTTAGTGTGTGTTTGGGAGGAGCTTTTGGTCCCAAATAAGCTGGTTTGTACTTGATAAGCTGTTTTCAACTTTTTTTGTATGTTTGGGTCTTACTTATTTTTCACTTGACTTTTGGGCCAAATCAGCTTATCAGAAGAAGCTCCAATTTGTAGCTTATTGGGCGTTGGTGACTGACTTATCCGTATTTACATTAATAAAATATTTAATAACGACGTTTGAAAAAGTCAAGTTGCAATATTTTAGTTGTGTAGTATTTAGTAACGTTTGAAAAAGTCAAGTTAAACTATTCTAATTGTATAATATTTAATAATGTTTGAAAAAGTCAAGTTGAAAAAAAGTTAGCTTCTGCAACTAGAGATCCAAACATAAATCAGTTTATACAAACTGACTTTTATCCAAACTAACGTTTGAAAAAGTCAGGTTGAAAAAAAGCCGCTTCTCCACCGAGGTTCCCAAACACACTCTTAGACTTGTTACCGCGTACAGCCTTAGTTCATAACGGCAAAATAGGAGGAAATTTTGCTGAAAAATTTTTCGTCCCTAAATTTGTGCAAAAGGTACCTTAAAGTTGTCATGGTTTTCGGTACACTCCTATATCAGTGGATATACTAATTTTTTTAGCTGTGTGATATTTATCTTAAACTATATGTATACCAGAAAATTTATGTACATGGTTAAATATGTACTCCCTCAGGTCCTAATTATAAGTCGCCCTTGACTTTTTTGGAAAATCCTAAAAAAGAAAAATAAGTCAATCATAAATTGATTTAACTAATTTTTACCCTTAAACTAGTTTGTTTAACCTATAAACTAATGACTAATATAAAAATTTATCAAATATGTCATAATTTAATAACATATTTTGTAACCTTAACATCTCCAAAAAAGTCAAAGGCGACTTATAATTAGGACCGGAGGGAGTACTTGCACAGGGAGGAATATGAAGAAGAGTCTAATAATAGGAAGTTTTCATCTATTTTTTTAAGAAGAAATTTACCCAAATTGGACTTTAATATCTTTTTGGACAAACAAATTGGAGTCTAATTATTACTGGCCTACCAAAAAAACAAAGATAAGAAAAGAAAAGAGTTTTTGAGATATTATTTATAACTCGTATCATTAATTTTTTTTTTGTGATTACATTATGTTGACTCTATTTTTCTTTAGCACAATGTATATTAAATATGGAAAAAGTTATAAAATGTTAATGTGAGAGTTAATGAAATTTGAAACTTTCCGTTATTTATTTAAATTATAGTGGAAATTATTTAGAGATAAAAATCATTAACCGTCTAATTCATTATCGAATGATAATTTTACATTATTCAATCAAAAAAATTTGGTAAAAAAAATCAATAATCAATAATATAATTAAAATCATTATACAAAAGAGAATATAAATTAAATCCTTCAATTTTTATATAAATTTAATAATGCAACACTTCTAACCTTATTCCTTTTTTATTACGAAGTTCTTACCTTATTTATTGCTAGTTTTTTTTTTGGTGAAAATATTTATTGCTAGTTACGTTGAAGGTATTTTCTCTTTATATCCCAGACGTGCTATAATTTTTTTTGGTCAGAACAGAGGTGCTATAAATGGAGATACATCATTTCAACCCCTTCAGTGGTAAGTGGTAACCACCAATGCACTAAGCAGCATAAAATTCAAGGGGCTATTAATAAATGTAAACATTTTTTATGAACTACCAAGTATTTAACATTGTTGCGTTCTTAGAGAACCAATTTGAGACATCTGGTTAAGAGGTACAACTAACCCCTGACAGTTGAACCAAGTGCTTGGTGGTTCATAAATGTAAACATTAGTTGTCTACTTGTCTAAATCAAGAATATTGATAAGATTTATTCATTCTCTCATTTTATGTAAGAAATGTGTTATTTTACGTAATATATTTTTTTCTTAAAATAAGCGTATTAGAGATGAGAGACAAAGAACATGACTAGGAAAATAAAAAATTAAAGAGAATGATAATGTATAAAACATTAATATATAAGAAACAATTTTAAAAAATTATTTTTTTAACACATTTTCGGACCAAACACAACAGCAAAATCAACTAACGCGGTTGACAAGCTGAAGTGTGAATGTTCTACTTATATACTCACACACTCCCACATTCCTGGTCGATGTGAGACTAAGAGATCCTGATAAACTCCATAATTTCACACATTTCATCTCTATTTCCATCTAGTTCACACTCTTTTTGATGATACATAGATAACAAAACACACAAATACTGTTAGAAAGTGATTCAAATAGAAAACCATTTATTTGTGTGAAATTTGGAGTTTAATGCTTGTATATTTGAGACATGGAAACTCTTCAACCCTCTTTTTAGCTTGTGTAGGAAGAGGTGGACATGTGTTAGAAGCTTGATGAAATCCAAGTGATGCAACAAAGGAGAAAAAGGAGCAAAGGAGAGCCAAACTTAAAATCAAAAGCTGCATGCCAGTGGCTCGCCACTGCATCATCACAAAGCCAACCGTCTCTGGAATCTCGCCAGTGGCTCGCCAACCGGCGAGCAACTGGCGAGAGCACTTCGCTGCTACGCGTTTTAGTCAGATTTTCAGCATATAAAAAGGGCAAATGGAGGCATTTCAAAGAGAGGCTGGAAAACACGACTTGACACACATTTAGGGCACTTTTTGGAGGCTTGAAGAACCTTGGGATCTCTTGAGAATCAAGTGGGGAAGCTTGAAGAGATTTGGGTATTCTCCATTTGTGGTTATATCTTTCTCCCTCTTCTTCATATCTCTTCAATGAACTCCTTCATAGTTTTAGGGTTTGTTTTATTTACATTTATGTGTAACTAAAACCCTAATTTAGGGTTGTTATGAACCTATTTATGGATTGAACCATCTACTCTCTCTTTCTTTAAGTAATGAATGAAGTGTATGTGTAGTTTTTATCTTGCTCTCTATTTGTTTTAAGTGATTGATCACCACTTAATTAGTTAAATGAAATATGACTTGGGAAAGTGTATTTTGTTTTAGAACTTGGATAAAAGCATGTTGGACTTGAAGTTTATGGTTTTAAATGGATGGTTTCTTGATAACATAGAGATATAGTTATTGACCTAACATAGTCATAATTAGGGTGATTAAGGAAAAGAGTTAGCATTTATTGTGACAAGAGATTGTGCAATAAATGCTAGCATAAATTTGATCTTGACTTGAGAAAGCTTTTTCAAATGATTTTGAACCCTAGACTTGCACATATTTTCATTTAATCACTTAAAAAGGAGAGGGAAACTTTGGTTCATGAAGTAAATAGGGGATTAGCAACCCTAGACCTTAATTATTATTGTTAACTCGTGTTTGAAACTCCAACTCTTTTTACATTCAAAAATTGAAAACTTTCTTAATTGAACAACAACTCTCAATATGTTATTACTTAAAGTGGTTAATGATATAATTAGTGCTAATCACTTTGCTTAAACAACAATCTCTGTGGAACAACACTTTTTCTCTATATTACTTTTTGACGACCCGTATGTTTACGGAACCGCACCAAATTATATTAGGAGGGCGTTACCGTTTTTTGTTTCTTCTTGCTTTGTTTTATTACATGGTGATTTTTTTTACCATAATTACACGGTGATTAAATGTTCTAAAAATTAATATAAAATATGTTGTGCATGTATCCTAAATTGTATGTGCTGCCCTAAATAATTGATTAAACTACGACCTTTATGATTACATTTTATCAATAATATGGAATAATATAAAATGCGTGAGTGCACACTCTTCAATATAAAACGCGCGCGCACACTTCAAATTACATTTTTATCAATAATATGGATTGATGTTTTAAAAAATATAATTTTGTAATAAATTCCCCACATAACACTATACATTGATAATAAAGTAAACACGTTTAGTAGTCTTTATTTTTTTTACCAAGGGCCTTGTAGTTCAGTGGTATAAGATCTCCCCTTTAGGTGGTACGTTGCGGGTTCGATCTCGCTTGTAACCTCAAGCCATTAGTGCTTGCCCCCTTATACCCTTAAACTAGTTTGTTTAACCTATAAACTAATGACTAATATAAAAATTTATCAAATATGTCATAATTTAATAACATATTTTGTAACCTTAACATCTCCAAAAAAAGTTAAAGGCGACTTATAATTAGGACCGGAGGGAGTAGTTTGGGGGATTTCGAAGAAAAAGGCATAGATGCCACCAAAAAACAAGGTGAATATATAATACAAATTAGTGTTATATAAGTCAAACCGGAAGGCAAGTTGGAGAGAGGTTCGGATGGGTTCACATCGATCGGATCAGATCACTTAGTTTGATGATTGAACAAATGACCATTGAGCCGAGAGAGAGGTTCGGATGGGTTCACATGGATCAGATCAGATCGCTTAGTTTGATGATTGAACAGATGACCATTGAGTCGACATGTGCAGCGGTCGACAATTGGACCGATCCGACCATCCAGTCCGATTCTTACAACACTGATACAAACTATCGTAATTTATTCGATTGAAAGTAATCTACGTCACATGACAAAATATCGTGATTTGTTCAGCGAAAGTAATTTATATATGTTCACCATGATTGGATATAATTAAATACATTAGTACTAGTAATTTCATTTCATTTGTGTCACTGTCTAGTATCTCAATTGAGAGTTGAGACTCACTTACATCAATTTGTATTATTTATTTTTTGTATTATTTATTTTTGACCTGATCAATGTGTATTGTGTTAAACATGCTATGCACTAAATCGCACGCACTCACACAACCACCCAGAAAATTTAAACTACGAAAAAGACAATAAAAGCTAACTATGAGAACCTCAACGTAGTTTCTCAAAATAACTCATTTTCTATGAATTTCCTAAATAGTTTCTAAAAATCAGTTGTGAGTTTTGGGAGCTTTTTGAAGACTTGTTACGAAATAAAGTTTTTTTTCAGAAATTATATAATTAACGCAACAAAATTAATTTTCACCACCGTCAAGTTGTTGCCATGAATATAAGAGTTCAAATCATAAGGATAATCAAATATATTACACTTCAAAATCTAATTTTAAACTAGATCCATCCCAAACAAGAGCTTTACAATATACTACTTATTAGGTCATTTTGAAATATGAATTGAGATTGACAAATTTGGGAATCTTTTTAAAATCTCTCTCAAAAACCAATTCAAAATTTGATAAAAAACCAATTTTAAAAAACAAAATAAATTCCTAGAATAAACAAGAGGACTGCATTGTTGTTTAGTTTTATTAGCTGGGTGATACAATAGTCCAAAGCACCCCATGTGCCTATGAAACCTAAGTCCAAATCTGCATCGATCACGCATTCAGATTCCATTCTTATTAGAAGATTCTGTTTCTAAGGATAAGAAACAAGCAAGTATATACTACATATAGTCGTACATGAACCCCATGGTGTACAACAACTCAACAAGTAACAAAACACTACATCCCTTAATTACAACTTGGTGCTTAGGAGACAAGTCCTGATAACCCTAATTATGTCTGATAGGGACACAACCCCAACGAGCAAACCTTGTTGGTCCACCACCCAAACCCTGTGAACATGTCTTGTCACTGCCTTATCTATTGCTTCATACAATGCAGTTTCTGCATTGCATGTCACGAGTTCTCTTGTTGATCCTGATGAATAATCACTCTCCTGATCAATTTCTGTGAATTTTAATGCACTTTTGCCTAACCAGAATCTCAGTGTCTCTATGTCACATTTCCTCAAATCTGTGGCTGAAAATGTCCCTATCAGCTTCCTGCTTCTTCCCTGCCATTATTGCAGACTTTTAGAAAATAAAATAGAGATGGAAGATATTGTAAATTACTCTACAAAATGTTCCAGATTCATTCTTTCATATAATGAAAATATAGATC
Organism: Mimosa pudica; assembly: GCA_029929735.1. NCBI lineage: Eukaryota > Viridiplantae > Streptophyta > Magnoliopsida > Fabales > Fabaceae > Mimosa > Mimosa pudica. The sequence continues at coordinate 7,045,557 of JAKELP010000027.1, forward strand.
TAGATTATTCTTTCCGAATAGATTCGACATATAGGGTCTGTTTGTTTGTTGGAAAATGGTGCTCAGAATTAGAAATGGAAAGTTGAGTGGACCCCTAAACCCTAAAAGTTACATGATTTTATAAGCGAGGGTAGTAGTGTAATTGTCTCAGGTCAGAAATGTGTCACATCAGACAACTTTTTACAGAGTGGGGTCCACTCAACTTTCCATTTCTAATTCTTTGACCAACTTTCCCACAACCAAACGGGCCAATATAGTTTTGTATGTTTACTAGTGGGAGATACTTGTGGTAGATAAAAAGATGCACAAGGGATAACAAAGAAACATATAGAACCAAAAGCTCAATGGTAAGAGTAAGTGAGTAACAAGACCCCTCTTGATATAAGTTCTTTATTTAGGAAAGTAAGACTACTTAATTAATTATAATACATGTTATATACCATTAAATTACATATCTATTTGAGTTAAAGTAAATTAATTTGAAGAAAATTGATAACTATAGATACTTTAAAATGATTTTTTATATTTTTTTATCACTGCACCTTCGAAAAAATCAATTGGTCTAATGTATGATATGTAGGAGGTGACATCTCATTTTAGAAAATATAACGAATTAGCCTATTGCATACTAGTAATTGTCACATTCCTCTCTAGCTAGCCTATCAATAATCATGATAAAATAAGAGGACGAGCACTAATTAGATGGTCCGGCTCATCATGGGTACACATGAAGTCGAACACAAATTTAACATGTTACTATGATCTTCTCATCAAGCAAACAAAAAAAAATTTAAAGAAGTGTGTGTTTTGTTGAGAAACTTACATTAATATCAATGTGATAGTACATAGAGTATCAAACAGGTGGCATATTTTCAGAGTTTCATAAGCAAGTATAGTTCAATAAATATGCCTCAAGGATGTTCATGTTAGATCATGAAGACATGTGAATTATTAACACAATGAAATTTTGAAAAATCTTCATCCTCACAAAAATGAAATACTGGAAATCTTCATGCTCACAGAATAGTTTGATTTTAAGACTAAATCCGGTTTACAAAAACAACCAAATTTCAGCATATGATTACGAGAATAATTTCCAAATTTTAGCTCAAGTTCTTCTAGATATGCTCAGTGTGATCTCATTGTTCTTAGGATATCAACAAGCTTGAAATTAATACAGATTATAGCATGCTTGTGATACTATGCCATGTTTTACAGATCTAGCAGAGTTTAATTCAAGGCATTTCCTAAGATTTCTAATGCATGTCAGACAAGAGAGAGACTATCCATTAAATTTCACAACAGAATGTGTAAGGGATAGAAATGCTCATGTGTATTGGCGAGAGTTTCTCAGGTTTAGTATAGTCATTCCACACATCTTGATAAGGGGCATTTTCGTTGCCATTCTCTCTTGGTTATTCTCATTGTTCAAGCTTCAATAATCTGTGTCAACATTCTTAAACCACAAACTTGAACCGAGATCATTAGTAGATTGAGAACTTAAAGATGTAATTAAGAGGGATGTATTGTTCTCGAAACCATAGCTGCTTATGCATTGAAAAATTTGATGCAAGAGATACCACATGAAATGGAAAATCAGAAATAACTTTTGAATGCTATCATGAGGTATGATTGTCATGTAAGTTTAAAGAGGATCGGAATCTGTTTTGAAAGTTTGCATTTCAAAAAGGATCTTTCAAAAATCAAGGTGAATGCATAAACTATTTTCTTTCATGAGAGGCGCCCTTAAAAAAATTTGCTAAGCATATATGAGTAAAACGATTTAGACACCATATGAAAACTCTGAAGAAGGTTTTTAGTTTTAGTGTCAAAATTCTGAAACTAGTTCTGAATCTTCTTAACAATGTCAGAAATCTTGGAACACAATGATTCAACATGCACAAATTCAGAAGGTTTTGAAGAAAGTTCAGTTTCAAAGTGTCAGACTTCTTGAATCTGTAAAATCAGTATGCATTATATCAGAAAATGAATTTGATATGATAGGATCATTTTTACAGAAAATAAGGTCATCACAGATAAGGGAAATCATATCAGTTTCAGAGAAATAAAATCTGTTAAGCCCATCATGCATTTACTACCCAAATGATTATTCAAGTAAAGAGGAAGGTAAGAATGATATCACCATAGCTCCATTCGCATCAAGCAGTAGCTCGCTTGATTTTGGTTGGCAATGCAAGGATTCTATTTTCAGAGCAGCACCAAAATCTATGCGTGACGAATGCTTATCAAGACTTGACTAATTGTTCAGATGAGGTACAGTCCTGAGTCTTGCTGAGGCTAATAGGATGGATTGGAGCTGGTGCAGAGGGATGAATTCACTTGGTGATCACTACCACTGGCATCTCTGGCCTCTTGAACCCATACTTCATACACAGCTCTTCAATCAGATTGGGTGCTGGCGCAGACGGAGACACAGGCTCAACAGAGGGTATCTCCGCAGGTTGATCACTCAGCGCTATCTCAAGCTTGCCTCTGTGCTAGCAGACTGTTGGGGGCACATGAATCAGATGGCTTCTCCAAGGGCGAGCCTTCCTGCTTGGGCAATCCGCTTCATTTCAATTTCCCTTCTGAGGGCAGCAGTGACATCCTGGTCAAGTCCGAGGGATGGCTATCTTAGCCTATCTCTCTCTGATTTTGCTCATGCTCCTTGTTCATTTTAGCCCATAACTCATCTAACTCTGATTGATTGATCTGGACAAGAATCTGTTGAAGCTCCAGGGGTTCTACTATGGCTTTTCAGATCAACAGTCTCACTAAACTCAACAGATCCTTCAAATGTTGATGCATCTCCTATTGTAATGGATCCGTGAGGGAGATAAACATTTTGATCTCAACCTTCAAACTGGGAAGTCTGAGTTTATCAGACAGGGTTGCTGGGGTCTTGAGGTTGCCTTGACCTAGCTTTCCCTTTTCCCTTCTTGTTCATTCAGAGCATTCTTAGGATCAGCAATTGACTCTTCTTCACTGTCTGATGGCTCACCGAGGGAGGAGATCTTCTTTTTAGCCAGAGTCTTCTTCACCCTTGTCTTGCTGAACCTCCGGATTGCCTTTCCTACAAAATATCAGATAGTTCCTTCCTTTTGTATCCAAGTCTGGATCTGAAGGTCAGTTTGTAGGTTATATATAATTCACATGCACTTAGAGATTACTTGCTATGTGTATGGCATGGTGAATCTATCATGACTATATGCACAAGGATATACAAGGTTTTTGATCAAGTTAGTCATGGACAGCATGTGGATTATGAACATTATTAATTTCTTTAAGCTTTCTTCTATGATTAATATAATGTTCACATCTTAGGATGCTTAATGTAAAATCTCAATAAGTCCATCTAATATTAGCATAGGAGATTTTACTATCAAACGCTTCGTTGCTAAGTGATCCCTTGCTTACCCAAGGAGATCTTCTATACTTATCCTTGGTTCGAAGCACTTTCTTCTGAGAGGTAGGATTCAAGAGCCTTTTCAATGTTGATCGAGGAATCCACTCTCTCTTGTTCTTCTCAGGATAGTTGAATGGAACTCTGTGATAGCTCATCCTTGAGACAGAACCATTGTTCCTGGTGGTTGCGCATTGCTTCTTATGATTGTACCAGGGGGTTTCAGCAGTTGCATCACCACGAGTTCTCTTCTTTGGGGTAAGAGGAACTCTTGATCTTTCCTGCACAAGTAAGGCACTAGGAGGATGTTTTGGTACCCATTTGTACTTGGGTCCTACATGGTTAGCACTGGACCTTACTTGTCCTTTAGGAATCCATACAAACTTATTTCTCACATTTGAATTTCTTCTAAGACTGCATGTGTGAGAAATATGTCCTAATCTACCACAATAATGACAGATAATGGAATGATAATCAAAATGGGGTTTTTTATCATTATCATGATTAGTTTTCTTTAGAAAAGCTTTTTGTTCCTTTGAAATCTCAGTTTCTTTTGAAAGCTTTTCTTTTTCCTTCAACACGTGTTTACAGTCAAAACATTTTTCAAGGCATGTTGAAGTTTTCCCTACCGATAGTGGGCTAGCTATCGGAACCACTAGTTCTTTAAAAGAAACCTCAGAAACTTTGGATGTAGAAGAAGAAATTAGTTTTACAAGTTTCCTATCTTTTTCTTTTAAGCCTAGAAGTTCTTTTGCAAGTTTACAATATTCAGTATATAACTCATTGTATGCATCTTGCAAATCAGAGAGTTCAATTTCAGATCCAGATACCTCACTTTCTGAATCTTCTAGGCAGAGATGGATACTCTCTTCACTGAAGCCTGCTTCCTCAATATCAGCTTCCAGAAGCTCATCAGTAGATGATCCACAAGGGGCACGAGTTGAGCTTTGGATAGCTGTGCTTTCAAGAGATGGGTTAGAAGCATATATCACATCAAGAGTATTCCAAATATCTCTAGCACTAGAGCAATGTTTGATTTTCTGGAAATCATTTTCAGTTAAACTTTTGTATAAAATTTGCATTGCTCTAATGTTTAAGGAAAACAAATTTTTCTCATTTTCAGTCCAGTTTCCTCTTGGTTTGAAATCAAAATCATTTTCAAAAATATCCCACATTTTCAAACTAGTGGATTGTATAAAACTTTCCATCTTTGCTTTCCACCAACAAAAATCAATATTTTCTAGCACGGGTGGAATGGTATGATCAAAGCCTTTGGAAAACATTTTTAACCCAAATCAGCCAAGGTCTTTACACTTGAGATCGTTGGATCCTTTAAACAAGTGACCTGCTCTGATACCAAATGAAATGTGTGGCTGTCACCCAAGAGGGGGGGGTGAATTGGGTGAGGGAATAAAACCTTAAAACTCTTTCTCGAAAGACTGCTTGTGCTCGGTGATGATGATAATAAATAATGCTATGCACAAGTCAGTATGTTATGTGATGCAAAATAGAATGATTAAATATAAATTTATGCACACACAAATTTATCCTGGTTCGGTCACCCAGACCTACATCCAGTCCCCAGGCTACACCTGAGATTTCCAATCCACTATTCTTGTTTAAACCGGGCACAAGAGAAGCCTTTACACTTTAGGTTTTACGAACACGGGTTCACCTAACAACCCACAGGTTTTGCTAACGGCTAACCTGCAAACCTAACCGCAAGTTTTACGGGATCACCTGCAACCTTTACAACCGCAAGTTTTGCGGGCTCACTTGCAACCTATACAGCTCCCCCTCACACCTAGAAGGGTTCAGTCTTTACAGACAATGATTTAACAATGATTACAATACTGTTCTTCAAGCGACAAGCTTTAGAACAGGTTTGATAGGATGTTCACTCTATGAACTGATTGTGCTAAACACTTAAACTCAACTAAGTGGGTTCACTCAATGAACAGATTATGTTGCTCACTTAGGTACAATAATTGCTCTCAACAAATTCTCTCTAAGGATGTTACAACTTAAGATCAGAGAGTAGAAGGATATTTCAGATAGTAGGCTTGAGCTTCTTCATTCTATTTTTCTTGCTTATCAAAACTCATCAAGCTCTCCTTTCAGAAATGAAGAATATCTCCTTTTATACCAGCCTCTGATTATCCAACCGTTGGAGAGGCAATAAGGCCGTTTGAATATAGCCGTTGGGGCCTTGTTTACGTTGTCCTCATTAATGCACAACAGGGTTGACTTTGCTTTATCTGAAAAGGTGCTCTGACCAGCTGTTCTGTCAACACTGTTCTGACAACACTGTTCTGGCAAAAGTCGTTCTGACATCTGTACACTGTACGATCTGACTCTTGCTTGTTGTCAGATGAGGACTTCGTTCCTCAAGCATAAGTCCAGGATGCCAAGAGACTTACTATTGGAAGCTCTCTTGCTATCTGAAGTGAAGCTCGTGGACTCTAACATTCTGCTTGCTATCACATAGAGGAACTTCGTCTTCCAAGCACTTGTCCATGAATGATAAGAGCGCTTTGCTATTGGATGCTCTCTTGCTATCAGAAGCTCTCTTATGGACTCTGACTCTTGTGGGCAGTATGAGTTTTGACTGCTTGAATGAATCTTCAGATTATGTTCTCCTTATCTCTCATACTCCTCATGCTTGGTAGGTAACAATGTTGTTTGAATATCTGTTTACCTCTTGTTACCGTTGGGAAGTACATCTTCTTAAACGCTCCATTAAAGCTTATCAGGGTTGACTTGCTTTATCTCTGAAAAGCAATTCTAACCACTCTGCTCTGACAACATCATACTGACTTCTGAGCATATGTACTTCTGACTCTTGTAATCCTGCTGACAGATGATCATCGTGCATCGTTCATTGTTCATCCGGAAGCGGCAGTCTTGCTCTGTAAGTGTTGGTCTCTGAATTCCAGTGCCAAGAGTCTTTGCATCCGGAAGTAAAACTAAGTTCTGCAAATACTTGTTAGTCCAACAGAGTAATATATATAATCAAGTGTAGTAAGAACTATACATGCTGTGGGAAGCTTGTTTGCTATGGGAAGCAATCTTACTAAGACTATGTTCTGACTTAGTGTATGGTCTACTGACGCTAGGCGATGTCTAATTCAATAGTCAGTGTGAGTCTCGTTATGTTACCCTAAGTCTTAAATCTTCCCAAGTGACTTGGTGTGTCATTTACTTATGCTATGGGATGTGTGTAGTATAACAACACTTAATCACATGCAGTGGGAGTTCACTTAGTCTAAGGAAGCTTTCTTTCATCCGGAAGCAATTCCACATCCGGAAGCACTTCCACTGGACGATGGGTTATGTTCACATTTTACTCACTGACGCTCAGTGTTATCCATTCCAACAGCCAGCGCTAGTCACTAAGTAATCGGAAGCAATTATACATCCGGTTGCATCTTAACTTAGTCTCAAGGGTTTTGTACATCTAATGCTCCTAGACTGAGTTATGACTAAGTGAAGTGCTTGCTGTCGCTGGGGGATGAGACATTCATCCGCGAGCGCTAGTCCTAGTCCATCCGGAAGTGATTCCGCATCCGGTTGTGACTCCGCTGTGGGATGAGTCTTTCATCCGTGAGCGCTAGTCTTAATTCATCCGGAAGTGAATCCGCATCCGGTTGTGACTTAACTTAGGATTCAGTGTTAACAATCTAGACTGGGTTCTAACCAAGTGTCTCACTTGCTTCCGCTTGCGTCCCCTATGGGATGTGTACTCCATCCGCGAGCGCTAGTGCTAATACTTCCGGAAGTGATCTTGCATTCGCAAGTGATCTAACTTAGGATTCTAACCATGTCATCTAATCCTTCCTAAGTGTTGATTATGTTCTTTTAAGTACTAGACCATATCATACCTTAGTCACCATCAAAACTTAAGATTCTAACACTTTTAAGAGTTTGTCATTTCCATTATTATTATTCATCTCAATAGGAAACATGCCATAATTCATAACTTGAGGAACATTAATGCTTTAAACCTTTATATTTATCAGTACATGTGAACTTGATAACCACAGGTTTTGCCATATGTGACCACAGTAGTATGGTTGCTGCATTACATAGTTTCTAATCAAGTTATTCTATTTGTGTTTTGGCAAAAATTAAAAGGGGATCAATATAAGGGACATTCAGTTATGATTAAATTCAGAAGTTCATGCTAACACAAGGATTGGAGCAGCTCAAACATCGATAAAATTAGTTAACTGCTGATCTAAACAAAAATTAAGATGAGATTAAAATGGGTAATATACAAATAAGATTAAAACTCTGTTATTTATATCAGCAAAATAATTTTATCAGCTCAAATATTAGTTTAAAATAAAATATCAGGAAAATTTGATTTGCTACTCATCTAAAATAATTAAAAGAGACTGTCATATCCATTATAATTATTCATCTCACTAGGAAGCGTTTCATAATTCATAAGCCTAGGAACACAAATACTTAAAACCTTGATTGATCCTTGGTACATCTAAGCATTTACCCATTAGTGCATTTAAATTGGAATTTATGTTATGAATATAATCAACAATAATGAAATTGGAAAACTCTATAATGCTTTCTACATCATTAGGCATTCAATTTCACTAATATTGGATTGACTAAAGTATATTTTTGGTCCCTTATATTTGCATCAAGTTTAAATTTAGTCATTTATGTTTGGAAAGTATACTTTTAGTCCTTTTTTGTTAACACCGTTAGTATAACTTAACGAAAAATTTTAACTTAACAATTTTAAATGATTATTTCATAATGAAATTGGATCAAAAATGATAAATTTTGAAAATATAAGAATATTTACACACTAATATTTTGAAATTTGATTTGTTGTTCATCTAAAATACTTAAAAGAGATTGTCATATCCATTATAATTATTCATATCACTTGAAAACGTTTTATAATTCATAAGTTTAGGAACACAAATACTTCAAACCTTGATTGATCCTTGGTAAATGCTAAGCATTTACCCATTAGTGCATTTAAATTGGAATTTACGTTATGAATATGATGAACAATAATGAAATTGGAAAACTCTATAACGCTTTCTAGATCATCAGGCATTCAATTTCACTAATATTGGATTGATCAAAGTATATTTTTGGTCCCTTATATTTGCATCAAGTTTCAATTTAGTCATTTATGTTTGAAAAGTATATTTTCAATCATTTTTTGTTAACACCGTTAATTTAACTTAACGAAAAATGTCAATTTAACAATTTTAAATGATTATTTCATAATGAAATTGGACCGAAAATGATAAATTTTGAAAATATAAGAATATTTACACTCTAATGTTTTAATCAGAACATTTTTTCAATTTTTAATAACCATTTAAAATTGTTAAATTAGTGTTTTTCGTTAAGTTAAACTAACGGTATTAACAAAAAAGGATTAAAAGTATAATTTCCAAATATAAAGAAGTAAATTGAAACTTGATACAAACATAAGGGACCAAAAATATACTTTAGCCTATTGGGTTTGTTTGAAATTTTTGTTTGACGCAGACATTGATAAGAGCAAAGATTAGCTTAAATGAATTAATTAATTGTCATAATTATTGACATACCAAACAAAATTCAAATGCTTTAAACATAGTAGATGAACAGACCTATATCAGTTATCCTTCTTAAAAGAATTTTATTTCCATACCCAAAGCTCAACACTGCAAATTTCATATACTCTATTCAATAATGTTTAGAATATCAGTTTATTAGATAGTGCTATGAAATATATAATAATTTTGACTTCTTTTTTTTTTTGCAGATTTGGTTTCATATGGAAAAAGTTACCCTCAAAGACCTGCATAATAGTAAGGAAACTTGGGCTATCAAATATAACCCTTAAAATCTTGTATTTGAACCACATTTGCTTTCACACATGGATCCGGTTCCAAATGTGGGTTTACTAAAGTTTTATGCCCCTCCACTTTATAAAATATATACTCCCTCCGGTCCTAAATATAGGACCTAGATAGCTTTTTTTGGGGAGATTAAGGAAGACTTAATTTTAGATTTCTTTCCAATAATACCCCTCATGAATTAGTTTAATTACTTCATTGCCCTTCCTCTCTCAAAATTTCCCTCGAGCTTCATTTTCATCCATCGCGAGAGATCAACTTGCTTCATTTTCATCCATCGTGAGAGATCAACTTGCTTCATTTTCATCCATCGCGAGAGATCAACTTGCTTCATTTTCATCCATCGCGAGACATCAACTTCTTCCTTCTTCAACGAGTTCGATTTCCACTTCAACGAGTTCGATTTCAACTTCAACGATTGAGAGATTGATTTCTGAAATCGCTTCCTTCCTTCTTCCAATAGAAACAAATTATACAGATCTTCTTGCATCTCTATTACTGTGAAATTCACCTTCATTGAGTATCTTTTATCAGGTTAGGATTATTGATTCCATTTTTATTCAAGAAGAACACAAATCGGACTTGGAATACTATAATTATGCGTGTGCTACATTTTTCATTCCTTTCAAGTTTTAGTATCCGATTTTATTTTTATTGTTTTAATTATCAGCTTATATTCGACTGGTTGTTTGATTAATCGATCATATCATTGGATGCGTCAATACTTATCAGTATACAAATACAATACGCGCCAGCAAGAATACTAAAACGAATTTTTACACTTCAAAGTCTTTTAACAATTTTGTTAAGTTCAATATACTCCAGCAATTATATTGTTTCTGCTATGTGTTACCTACAAAAAAATGTGTGTGTATAGCAGATCGTTAATTGATTTAGAGCTTCATTGTTGCCACTAGTTGTAACTTTTGGTGTATGTCTTAGACATTGATTTTATAGATGAAACTTAGCTGGAAAAGCTCCCCTGTTCTAGGAGAAGCCAAAGTTAATTCAATCATTTTTTGGATAGAGGAAAGACACTAATTGTTCCCTGTCAGTTTCAAAGGGTTATGTTGTCCTGAACAATGAATTTCTTAGCTTAGATTGTGGATGATCAATGCACTTTCTCTTTTCTTGTAACATGTCAAGTGGTGTGATATCATGTAACTTGTCCCCTGCTTCATCGTATTATGAATTTATTGAGTGCATAAATGTTGTGTTTGCTGCTGGTGGTGGTGGTCTTATTTGATCAGTTGAGGTTTTTTTATTGCTATTTTGCTGATTGATCATTTTTCATTTAACTTAGTTTACATTTAACATAGTCTCTACTGCTCCTTGTACTGTAACATCCTGAAAATTTAATACAGGATTAGGGAGTGTTTTAGGAAATAATAAATGGAGAAATTGGAAATTTAGGACTTTTTAGGAATTTTTGGTGATTTTTAGAATATTTTGGGAGTTTTGAGTATTAAGCGCCCAAATAATTAAATAAGTAATTGAAGAATTTGAAATATGAGGGAATGATGAAACCAAAAATATTTTGAAAATTAGAGAGATTGGAGGCTAGTTTAAGTGGTTTTAAGTTAAAAAGAGTACACTATGGCAAGTTTAGGCTGTAATTATCAAAAACCACCCTTATTACACCCAACCAAACACGCCCCTTCCTCCTTCACTCCCTTAAGTTTCGGACACCTCCTCCTCCTTTGAACAACAACACGTCGGCCCTCCCTCCCTTCACCATTTCTTCATTTTCTCCTCTTCATCCATATACCATTCGGCCTTTCCTCATCAAAAAGCTTTCTCATTTTCATTTTTCACCTCCTTCTCTTCTTGGATCTGTGAAGGCCGACGTGATTTCGTGCCTGAACGTGGGATCGCCGGCGACTTCGTTTTTCCGGCGATCTGGGGGCGTTTTCCGGTGAACGACGGTGGCAAGCGGTATGGGGGCCCCTGTTCTGTCATTTTCTTGAGCTTTCCTCTTATTTCAACTTCATTTCTCCTCACTTTTTCCCTCCCCTTTGGTTCAGCTCGGCCAGCTCTTTTAGAGGCCGATTTCCGGCGAGTCCTACGGTGGCCGGCGGCGGTGACACTCTCCCCTCTCATTCTTGGATCTTGTAAGCTTTTCCAACCTCTTGTGATGTTGATTTTGAGATGATATTGTCTTTTAATAGTTAGGGTTTTGTGGAAAATTGGGACTTTAGGATTTACAAGCTACAATAGTGCTTATTTAGTGGTTAATTGAAGTTTGGGGAGAGTATTTTATGGTTCTTAAAGTGGGAGATTACCTTAGGAATTTTTGGGGAATATTTTAGGCATTCTTTGAAGTTAGGGTTTGCTCATAATTGACTCTTTGGAACCTTAAACAAGAATTTGTGGATATGTAGGTGGTTAATTGAAGATTTTTTTTGGAATTGAGAATCATTGTGGGATTTTTGGAGCATGTTATGGCTCTTTGAGTTGGGGTTTGAGTTAATGGGAAATGTTTTGAATGAAGTAGTGATTTATAAATGCTTGTTAAGGGTAGTTTAGGATATTAGAATATTGGCTTATGATGGATTGGTGGGTGCAAAGAACGTTGGAAGTTAAAGTTTTGGTTAAAATGGATTTTGATAAGATAAAGGTGTGTTTGAAAGGTGGTGGAGCATTTGGGAGGTTAGGGAGCTGTTTTTAATGCCAAATGATTGTAAATGAAGTGGTTTAAGTAAGTTGTACCAGTTTTGGTGATTTGGCAAAAGTTAGGGAAACTTTTAAAGTTAATTCTTTTGTAGTCAAAAGCAAATGGATAAAGGAAATCATGGAATGTAAAGAAAGTGGTTGAGGCCAAGAGACCTCCTTAGTGTCCAATTAATATTAATGAGGTTAGTTTGGTAAGTTTTGGAAGTGTGACATAATTTTTGATAGGAATGCCAAAGAAACATAATAAATGGAACAATTTTTAGGGATTTTTTTAATGAATGATGATTTGAATGAAATGGTGGTTAATAAATGTTTGTTAAGGTTATTTTAGGATGTTGGAATGTTGGTTTTGGTTGAATTGGTGTTTGGTAAGAAGTTGGTACTTAAAGTGTTGGATGTAAGAGGATTTGACTAATTAAAGATATGTTGGGAGTTGATGGAAAGTTTGTGAAGTTAGGAAGTTACTTTGAGTTGTAAATTTAATATTAATATGGTTGTTTGGTGGATAATGATTGTCTTGCAGTTTTATGGACATTTGTGTTTCTTTAATGTTGAGCTTTGTTTATGTGGGCTATATGGATTAAATTGGAGCTTAAGAAATGTTAGTGTAAGTAATGTGAAGGTGTTGGAGTGGTGAAATTGTTTGAAATGGTGTTTGAGAAGGAATTGGGAAATAAAGTGTTGAATTGAAAAGAAATTTGTTAAGGAATGGTATGTAAGGAAGGTGGTGAATGTTTGTGACTTATGGAGGTCACTTTAAGTGGCCAATTTAATATGAATGACTTGTTTCGATGGGGATTAGTTTGTTGGGTTAGTTTTGTAAGAATATGAGAAATGGAAGTTTAATACTTTGGGAGTTACAAATAAATAAATTAAGGGAATTGTGGGGTACAATAGAATATAGAAAATTGTGGATTTAAGTAATTTGTTTCTTCCATAATTGGTTTAGAATTAGTTTGAATGGTAGGTTTAAGTCATTGATGTTGTGTCTTGACCAACAGTAGGTCATTATCTGATTGTAGACGGCAGAGACTCGAGTGGAGCTTGAGGACGACGTTAGCTGCGTATATCTAGTGCTACTAAGCTGTGCAGGTAATCACGCTTAACTGACTGTGATACTGAGGGTGACGGTAGTTGAGGATTTCTAAAATCCTCTTCTACTTTATATATAAATGAAATGTGTTTTGATTACTTTATATTTAAACGTGGGCTATAGGGTACCTTTCTAAATAAACTGTACTTTATATAAATATATCTATATAAATCTTTTGTATGTTGCATGACACTGATTATTAGTACCGTCGGCCGATGTAACCTATCGATTTGCGCAAATCGATAGGTTAATTGTACGTGTTCCTGAGATTATAAAGGAACCAGGGATTTTCACATTGATTAGAGTGGTCCCTTTATATGCTTTTCGGATTGTAGACCGGGCACAGTGTCACACACATTTATTTTTGTCTATTGAGAGATGGATGAATCTGTTCTGTATATATATATGTATGTATTGCGTGGTTTATGCAGGTTTTGAAAACTGTGGTACCCTGTAGACACTCCACTACCCCACTTCTGAGTGTCACAGTGAGTTAAGTTGTGATTACTGAGACATTGTTTTGTCTCACCCCATTCCCTTTATTTTTGCAGGTGATCATGCCCAGAGGGAGATAGAAGGAAGGGAAAGGGATTTGCCGGCCCACACTGAGATAGTGAGTAGGCCGGAGGTGATCTATTATGAATATATATTGCCATTAATTAGGTTACATCCGCTTCCGCATTTGTTAGTAGTTATTTTGAATGATTGTATTAGCTGTTTTAGCTGGTTTGTTGTTTGGTCACTGATAGTTAAGGTGTAACTATGACAGATGTCATAGTTGTAGCTATGCTACGTATTCTGTTTGGTGTAATGGTTGCTTATGGAGAAAATGAGATATTGATTTGATGAATAGGGTTATGATGCAGAAATGTTCGTACAGGATTATTGGTACAAGAGATTTGCCTGATAATGGAAAGGCAATCCCTATTTCAACTGCCTGTTAATGGAAAGGCAATACTTGTTTTCCTGATACATATGTAGCAGATGATTATGGCTAAGAATATTTGATTGTGCCTTGCGATGATGAAATGTTTAAATCAAATGTTTGTTTTTGACATATTTATTTGTACAGGTGTTCTGGAGTAACCATGTTCAGGAAATCCTTTTCCTAACATGGTTATATAAAATATTGATGACGTGATTGATTTAATGTGATTTCTTTATATAACCATGTTAGATGGGCCCCGCTCTGATATGGTTAACTTTTAGGTAGCTTGCTTGATTTCTTTTGCTAACCATGTTAGGTGAATACTTTTGCTAACATGGTTAGACATCATTTGGTTGGATTATTTTGAGTATGTGTTTTATTAGGTGGAAGTGAGTAGGTTGATAAGGTGTTATTAGGAGGTATGTTTCAACTTGGTATCAGTTTTATGGTAAACGATACCCTGCCTGTTGCATTGCATATAGAATGACAATATATATTCCTTTTCCCTTCCTAATGTGCATGATCACTAACCTTTGCTTTAAGAATATGTGCAGTGAATTTTGCGGTCAAAATTCCTATGGTGGGGAGAATTGGTATTGCTGGATATAAGCTTTTCAGTTAAAGCTTATGAGCGGGACAATAATTGCTAAATTAGGTTAAGTTTTAAGTATACTATGACTATTGTGGGAATTGAAATGTTTGAAGTAGAAAATTGATTTGGAAGTAATTAAAATGAATAGATATGTTGAGATTGATTTAGAGGTTAAGTGGATTTAGTTGATTATCTTGTTTGAATTAAAAAGAGATGTTGTGTACTTTAAAAATATTATTGCAATAAGTTGTTTACCAATTAATAGAAAGAAGTTAAACCTTATGGTGAGGATTAAATCGATTATCATGTGTTTGGTTAGTAACATTGCTGAATTGTGTAATGGTTTGAGTGAGACTGACATAGCGTAGGGAAGGTATGAAACCAAAGACAACATAAATTTTGGAAACTGTGCTGATAGTGATGTAGATATAAGGATTTATTTGACTAAGTAGAGGGTAGAGATTCAATATATTGAGAGATTGATAAGGAATTAGGAAGTTAACCGAATAAAGATTCTTCTCGGGGGTCTCAATTATAATTATGAGCCGGCCATAATCATAGTCGAGACATCATGAGAGACTTTACTTGGTTAAAAGAGATAGAATGTTGCAAGTTTGTTTCATTGAATCTAGAAGATATTGAATGTGAATCAATAGAAACATTTGAGTGGTTTTGAATATTATTGAAGAGAATTTTGACTCAAGGTTATAGGAGGTTTGAGTAGATATTAGAACTTATAAGTTGAGAGGGAAATGTAATTGTGCTTTATGGAAACATTTGAGAGTACGTTTTAATTTAATTAGGTAAATCTTTGAATATGTAGGATTGTGAAGTTGGTTGTAAATTATGGATTTTAGAATGATTTATGGGCTTTGTTTTGAATTGAGAAACATATGAATTGGAGAATGGAAACATTCTAGTAAGATTCCGACATTGGTGGTTCAAAGGTTGAACTTTGAGAATTGAGTAATTATATAAATTTTTAAGGAATGAATTTCTAAGGAACTATTATGTGGCCATCAAGAAGCGATGGAATAGAATAAATTCAAGAAACTAGATATAGATTCAGGATAACAGTAATGGTAGTAGAACTCTGAATTAAATGGCACTTTTGAATAGTGAAAACCGTTTAAGGAGCAACCTCAAGACTTTGAAGTGGATAAAAAATGGTCAAAATTATTATTCTTTTTGGGATTGAATTGAGAAAGCCTTAAATATTGATTTAGATTGGCGAGCCATCGGTTGGTTAACTGATAGTGATTTCTAAAGTGATAGAATTGTCTCTAAATATGAGATCTTACCATAGAATTTGGTCCAAGTATCTGGCAATGTATAATTATTTGAGGTGCAATATTTAGTAGGTGAGTAAAGATGTACTATTGTTGTCTTATATGTCAAAGAAATTAGACAATTAAGGTGTAGAAAGGTTAGAATGATGACTTAAAATTTAGGAAGCTAGAGTGATGATTTGCGATTTTGACTGAAAGTTGGGGGATTTTCGTAACTATTTCAAGCTCTTAGGAGTGTATTGAGTAAACTACCTTATGTAGTATTTATCAAAATTGTTTGACATAGTGAATTTTGAGGGCAAAATTCCTAAAAGGTGGGGAGAATTGTAACATCCTGAAAATTTAATACAGGATTAGGGAGTGTTTTAGGAAATAATAAATGGAGAAATTGGAAATTTAGGACTTTTTAGGAATTTTTGGTGATTTTTAGAATATTTTGGGAGTTTTGAGTATTAAGCGCCCAAATAATTAAATAAGTAATTGAAGAATTTGAAATATGAGGGAATGATGAAACCAAAAATATTTTGAAAATTAGAGAGATTGGAGGCTAGTTTAAGTGGTTTTAAGTTAAAAAGAGTACACTATGGCAAGTTTAGGCTGTAATTATCAAAAACCACCCTTATTACACCCAACCAAACACGCCCCTTCCTCCTTCACTCCCTTAAGTTTCGGACACCTCCTCCTCCTTTGAACAACAACACGTCGGCCCTCCCTCCCTTCACCATTTCTTCATTTTCTCCTCTTCATCCATATACCATTCGGCCTTTCCTCATCAAAAAGCTTTCTCATTTTCATTTTTCACCTCCTTCTCTTCTTGGATCTGTGAAGGCCGACGTGATTTCGTGCCTGAACGTGGGATCGCCGGCGACTTCGTTTTTCCGGCGATCTGGGGGCGTTTTCCGGTGAACGACGGCGGCAAGCGGTATGGGGGCCCCTGTTCTGTCATTTTCTTGAGCTTTCCTCTTATTTCAACTTCATTTCTCCTCACTTTTTCCCTCCCCTTTGGTTCAGCTCGGCCAGCTCTTTTAGAGGCCGATTTCCGGCGAGTCCTACGGTGGCCGGCGGCGGTGACACTCTCCCCTCTCATTCTTGGATCTTGTAAGCTTTTCCAACCTCTTGTGATGTTGATTTTGAGATGATATTGTCTTTTAATAGTTAGGGTTTTGTGGAAAATTGGGACTTTAGGATTTACAAGCTACAATAGTGCTTATTTAGTGGTTAATTGAAGTTTGGGGAGAGTATTTTATGGTTCTTAAAGTGGGAGATTACCTTAGGAATTTTTGGGGAATATTTTAGGCATTCTTTGAAGTTAGGGTTTGCTCATAATTGACTCTTTGGAACCTTAAACAAGAATTTGTGGATATGTAGGTGGTTAATTGAAGATTTTTTTTGGAATTGAGAATCATTGTGGGATTTTTGGAGCATGTTATGGCTCTTTGAGTTGGGGTTTGAGTTAATGGGAAATGTTTTGAATGAAGTAGTGATTTATAAATGCTTGTTAAGGGTAGTTTAGGATATTAGAATATTGGCTTATGATGGATTGGTGGGTGCAAAGAACGTTGGAAGTTAAAGTTTTGGTTAAAATGGATTTTGATAAGATAAAGGTGTGTTTGAAAGGTGGTGGAGCATTTGGGAGGTTAGGGAGCTGTTTTTAATGCCAAATGATTGTAAATGAAGTGGTTTAAGTAAGTTGTACCAGTTTTGGTGATTTGGCAAAAGTTAGGGAAACTTTTAAAGTTAATTCTTTTGTAGTCAAAAGCAAATGGATAAAGGAAATCATGGAATGTAAAGAAAGTGGTTGAGGCCAAGAGACCTCCTTAGTGTCCAATTAATATTAATGAGGTTAGTTTGGTAAGTTTTGGAAGTGTGACATAATTTTTGATAGGAATGCCAAAGAAACATAATAAATGGAACAATTTTTAGGGATTTTTTTAATGAATGATGATTTGAATGAAATGGTGGTTAATAAATGTTTGTTAAGGTTATTTTAGGATGTTGGAATGTTGGTTTTGGTTGAATTGGTGTTTGGTAAGAAGTTGGTACTTTAAGTGTTGGATGTAAGAGGATTTGACTAATTAAAGATATGTTGGGAGTTGATGGAAAGTTTGTGAAGTTAGGAAGTTACTTTGAGTTGTAAATTTAATATTAATATGGTTGTTTGGTGGATAATGATTGTCTTGCAGTTTTATGGACATTTGTGTTTCTTTAATGTTGAGCTTTGTTTATGTGGGCTATATGGATTAAATTGGAGCTTAAGAAATGTTAGTGTAAGTAATGTGAAGGTGTTGGAGTGGTGAAATTGTTTGAAATGGTGTTTGAGAAGGAATTGGGAAATAAAGTGTTGAATTGAAAAGAAATTTGTTAAGGAATGGTATGTAAGGAAGGTGGTGAATGTTTGTGACTTATGGAGGTCACTTTAAGTGGCCAATTTAATATGAATGACTTGTTTCGATGGGGATTAGTTTGTTGGGTTAGTTTTGTAAGAATATGAGAAATGGAAGTTTAATACTTTGGGAGTTACAAATAAATAAATTAAGGGAATTGTGGGGTACAATAGAATATAGAAAATTGTGGATTTAAGTAATTTGTTTCTTCCATAATTGGTTTAGAATTAGTTTGAATGGTAGGTTTAAGTCATTGATGTTGTGTCTTGACCAACAGTAGGTCATTATCTGATTGTAGACGGCAGAGACTCGAGTGGAGCTTGAGGACGACGTTAGCTGCGTATATCTAGTGCTACTAAGCTGTGCAGGTAATCACGCTTAACTGACTGTGATACTGAGGGTGACGGTAGTTGAGGATTTCTAAAATCCTCTTCTACTTTATATATAAATGAAATGTGTTTTGATTACTTTATATTTAAACGTGGGCTATAGGGTACCTTTCTAAATAAACTGTACTTTATATAAATATATCTATATAAATCTTTTGTATGTTGCATGACACTGATTATTAGTACCGTCGGCCGATGTAACCTATCGATTTGCGCAAATCGATAGGTTAATTGTACGTGTTCCTGAGATTATAAAGGAACCAGGGATTTTCACATTGATTAGAGTGGTCCCTTTATATGCTTTTCGGATTGTAGACCGGGCACAGTGTCACACACATTTATTTTTGTCTATTGAGAGATGGATGAATCTGTTCTGTATATATATATGTATGTATTGCGTGGTTTATGCAGGTTTTGAAAACTGTGGTACCCTGTAGACACTCCACTACCCCACTTCTGAGTGTCACAGTGAGTTAAGTTGTGATTACTGAGACATTGTTTTGTCTCACCCCATTCCCTTTATTTTTGCAGGTGATCATGCCCAGAGGGAGATAGAAGGAAGGGAAAGGGATTTGCCGGCCCACACTGAGATAGTGAGTAGGCCGGAGGTGATCTATTATGAATATATATTGCCATTAATTAGGTTACATCCGCTTCCGCATTTGTTAGTAGTTATTTTGAATGATTGTATTAGCTGTTTTTGCTGGTTTGTTGTTTGGTCACTGATAGTTAAGGTGTAACTATGACAGATGTCATAGTTGTAGCTATGCTACGTATTCTGTTTGGTGTAATGGTTGCTTATGGAGAAAATGAGATATTGATTTGATGAATAGGGTTATGATGCAGAAATGTTCGTACAGGATTATTGGTACAAGAGATTTGCCTGATAATGGAAAGGCAATCCCTATTTCAACTGCCTGTTAATGGAAAGGCAATACTTGTTTTCCTGATACATATGTAGCAGATGATTATGGCTAAGAATATTTGATTGTGCCTTGCGATGATGAAATGTTTAAATCAAATGTTTGTTTTTGACATATTTATTTGTACAGGTGTTCTGGAGTAACCATGTTCAGGAAATCCTTTTCCTAACATGGTTATATAAAATATTGATGACGTGATTGATTTAATGTGATTTCTTTATATAACCATGTTAGATGGGCCCCGCTCTGATATGGTTAACTTTTAGGTAGCTTGCTTGATTTCTTTTGCTAACCATGTTAGGTGAATACTTTTGCTAACATGGTTAGACATCATTTGGTTGGATTATTTTGAGTATGTGTTTTATTAGGTGGAAGTGAGTAGGTTGATAAGGTGTTATTAGGAGGTATGTTTCATGTACCAACAAATAAAAAAATACAGTATGATTGCAAAATATGAACTGTTGAGATACAATGAGGGTTGTGAAACATTATGTCCGAGGACAAGGGCTATGTGATAGATAGAAGAGACAATGTTTGATTAATATCAAATGGCATATGTGATGTTGGATAATTTGGAGTTAGATAAATGTTGTGAATTTTGAGCAAAGGGAAACAGATTCTACAAGGATTAATGATGAGTTTTGGTAGACAGATGGGGTTTTGGGGATATGAGGTACTAAAGTGAGAACTGAATTAGCTTTCACAACTGATGCAGCCCAATTTCAAGATAAACACAACATTTATGCGGTCAATAAATCTAAATATGCGGTTATATGTTGGACATCAAATTATGTAGATTATAATATAATTTTCATTATAGCTAGAATCATGTTTGTTAGAGAGCTGATATCTATCAATGTCTCATCTGAGGTTCTGATTTAAACTTTGTAGGCCAGCTCAGCAGTTGTGGATGTTGTTCCCATGTTCCTTGAAAATTCATCTGATCTGGAAATTGATGATGAGGATTTGATTATCTCATCGCCCTCAAGTGTTGGAGAACAGAAGAGCCATAATGAGTCAAGAGTTTGCATTCAACATCAACCTACTGGGATAATTGCAGAGTCCTCGGGTATTTAGTTACTTAAGTGTTTAGTTTCATGTAATAATGTTTACTGCCTGTCATGATTCTCATGTTAGAATTAAATGCTCTAGTAGTTTATATTCAAATCTGCATTTTGATATTAAAATTTTATCTGAGCTACACAAGATGTTGAAGCTTAGCATGTTGGGCAGGTGAGAGAACCCTTTTTGTTAACAAGATAAAGGCACTTAATAGACTGAAAGCTAAACTTAAAGTGATAGCAAGGGAACAAAGGGTTTCTGGGATAAGTGGTAAAAAGATAAGATAAGAAAACTAAGGGATAAGGAATAGGGGAATGCCCCCAGTAAAAATTTTATTGGTTAGACTGGCCTCAAACTAATAAGCTTTGTAGTTTAGATTAAGACTTCTCATATGTCCATATGTTCTTGTCTTTTTGATGTCCATTGAGCTTTTGTTCTGTTTTAACTCACCGTGCAGCTAACTTAACTGGAAACTTAATCAAATTCTGACAATTAATTAATTATTCCCACTGTTGATCTGAAATATAAATGGTTTAATTGATTACATATATATGTATCCAATAATGGATTTAATTGAAGTCCAATAATATGATACAAGCTCTGATTGAAATTATAAACATTGATGTTTGATAATTGCCATTGACAATTCTCTTTCTCACGT
This sequence comes from Mimosa pudica, assembly GCA_029929735.1. Classification (NCBI taxonomy): domain Eukaryota; kingdom Viridiplantae; phylum Streptophyta; class Magnoliopsida; order Fabales; family Fabaceae; genus Mimosa; species Mimosa pudica. The sequence continues at coordinate 7,066,839 of JAKELP010000027.1, forward strand.
ACCAAAAATATGAGGTATATAATATAATACCTCTGCAGATGTCTGACTCCCAATTCCACTAGCAATTCCAACACTAATGCTAATAGCACTCTTTCAGCACTGATGTCACTCAATACCACATCCTTATTGTGCACCAACAATGAGTGGCCACAGAAACTGATGCTTGAAAAATCTTTGATTATTTTAGTATGAGAGCTAATTATGTCATTCATATGGTTATTTTCAGGTGAGGTTCTTCTAGACCTGAACTTATTGCCCAGTGATCACTTTCAAGAAGTGGAAGTCTCTTCTGTGGAAATTTCAGACACTGAACATGATGGTAATTATTTTTTATGAGTCCATATTTTTGTTTTTGCCCTTGTATTTTTTATTATTTGAAACTCATGGTAATCATTTGAAACATCACACTGCTACAAACTAAAGCTGCCCCAATCTCTCCGGTATAAAAAAATTAACAACATCAGAATTTACATGATGAAAATTGATTTAAAGTCGATACTTGTTAACTATGCTGCACAATTTCCCCTTTTTTAATTCATGTGTTAACTATGCTGCACAATTTCCCCTTTTTCTGCACTGTTTTATTTAGCAAGCCTGTGTTTTTACTTGAACCCTTTGCAGTAAACATTGTTATATGGCATCCACATTAACTCTCTTCTATCTTTACACGTATCACCTTCAAGCCTTTGTGTTATGTTATTGGCAGTACTGAAATAATAGCCTTTTTGTTATGTTATTGGCAGTACTTGTTGTTATAAATATAAATGTGTACCTGTAAAGTTGTCAACGGCAAGTTGTTTGATTGACAGTGCTATCTGACATAGGGCCTTAGACTTATATGTGTACCTGTAAAGTTGTCAACTCCTCTGACATAGGGCCTTAGACTATTCTATTACATGCTCTATAATATGCTGTAGGCAGCTGAATTCACCCATGGTCTTTGAGATATTCTTACTGCCAAAAAATTTTGTTCCCACTCTATAGCAGCAAGGGTAGGTCTAGGTCTCCTAATGTTTGGCAATAGAAAGCTTATAAAAGTGTGAAGATCAGATCCAAAAAGCTTAGCTTCACATGCATGTAGGAAAGTTTCTTAGTGCCTATATTATTTTGACCCTTCAGCTTTTTCTTTTCTTCTCTTGCTGCCTATGTCAACCTTAGATCTAACTGAATGAGTCAATTAATTAAATGACTTAGGGCTTGTTAGGTTTAAGTTTAAGTTGGTAGAAACTTGTTTTGAAATCCTTTCGTAGAGGTCCCCTGTTATCTGTCATCCTCCTTCCATGTGTTGTGATGCTATAGATTAGGTTTGGTTAGTTACTTCCATCTTCTTTAACCTGCCATAGTCATGTTGTTTACATCTATATACATCTGTTCATAATTATGTTGTTTAATGCAGGTCATTTTAAGTTGATAACTGGAATATAATGTCTGAGGATGCTAGCCCAATCTATATTGTGATTCAATTCTATATATTGCTCAAAGATTCAGCACTCATGATGCCCTTCATGTGTAGCTTTGTGCCATGGTAGAATGCTACCTCTAAACATGGAAAATATGACTTTCAAATATGTGAAAGATGAGTGATTCTATAGTACAATGAGATGCTAGTTTGTATAGTAGATGTTTTTTTTTTACAAAAGTTAGTGTTAATTTTGAGGATACATGAATTATAATTTTAATTTTTCAAGCATAGGTGAAACAATAATTATGGTGATAGATAATTTTAAGTGTTGATAAAAAATGTTGGGTGTAATATGTTGATTAAAAAAGATAGGTGTAAAATTATTTATTTATTTGAAAAAAAGAAAGATTTGTATTGCTAATTTGTTTGGTCATTTTCAGTGAAACAATAATTATGGTGATAGATAATTAGATAAAACACTTTTTGAAAAAAATACTAACATTGAATTTGATGTGTAAGTAATGGTTAACGTTGTATGTGTTATGAAATTATTAATATTTGAGGAAATAGTAATGGGGGTAATTTAGGAAAAATAATAAGATTACTTAAAATTATTGTGATATGAAAAAAGTGAATTGATGCACATGTGATATAATGAGGTGCAAAAGTTTCAGTTTTTAACTTTTTATTGTGTTTATTTATTATTAAGGAGATATTAAGAAGAAGAAGGGTAATTTAGGAAAAAAGTGACAAAAAATCTATCCATGTCTCATATTTAGGATCAAAATGAAGTCTCTATCTATGTCCTATATTTATGACCGGAGGGAGTATGTGTTATGAAATTAATAATATTTGAGGAAATAGTAATAGGGGTAATTTAGGAAAAATAATAAGATTACTTAAAATTATTGGGATATGAAAAAAGTGAATTGATGCACATGTGATATAATGAGGTGCAAAAGTTTCAATTTTTAACTTTTTATTGTGTTTATTTGTTATTAAGGAGGTGTTAGGAAGAAGAAGGGTAATTTAGGAAAAAAAGTGACCAAAAATCTATCTAGGTCTTATATTTAGGACCAAAATAAATTCTCTATCTAGGTCCTATATTTAGGACCGGAGGGAGTATTACATATAATTTAAATTGAAATTATTTAGAAAGATCAATTGCCAAAAATATTTAGTCAAGAGAATTTTCAGATGGGGAGATGTCTAAGGGAAATTTGGTGGGGAAAGTTTGAAACGTTGTTCCATTTTTCTTTTTTTATACATGGTCAAGTTTGATTCTCCATCAATTTTAAAATGTTACATTTAATATAAATTTATATTTTTTTAAAACAATTCATTTGTAATCATAAATATTGCATGAAAGTGATATTTACATAACAATGGTTTGATAACATGTTTAATATCATTTTTAGGTGTTTTAAGAAGATATATTTAGGTATGTAAAAGGTCAGTTCAAAAAAGGTATGTAAAAGGGGTATGGACTATGGAGTATTTGTTTTCATAGTATTCCCTCCGGTTGTTATTATAAGTCATCAACTAAAGTTTCTCATATACCAATAAAATTAGTTAAATGCAATTAATTTGTCATAAAATTCAAGTAATTTCTAATACTACCCAAAATAACTATATTTATTCTTAAAACTATTAACTATTACTCTCTCCTACCATCCTATTAAATATGAGTATATCTGAAAACAAATAACTAATACACATTAAAAACCATGGAATGACTTAGAAAAAAGACCAATAAAAATTGGTAGTGGTGACTTAACAAAGACCCGAGATAGTAGTTTAAATATTACACATGACATAATTCTATTTTGTTTTCTGACACATATTGAATTGTTGTAAAAAGTGGTTTAAAAATATGAATTGAGTAGCATTTTCTCTTACAAAAAATTTAGATAGTTCACAAACTTTTTCCTTAATTATGTAGATACTCTACAAACTTTTTCCTTACCCCATTTAACAATTTCTAAATCTATTTGTCTCCTAATATGACTTTTATTCACTTGGAATATCCAAATACCTTCATCTTCAGACGGTATGTCATTTTTGTTGAAAAATAAAAATATTCCTGCATGCTTCGCAACGGTAGGCCACTTGAAAATAATAACAAAGCTATCGAATTGGTTTGTTAGTTGAATACTTCACACACAAATATCATTTTTATAAAATTACCAATTGAGATTTAGGAGAATTGTGGTCACATTGTTAAAAAAATTCTAAATAATTGAATAAAAAATTTTCAAAATAATAGCGAAATGATGAATATGGAAGAATTAGTATTGCGAGTTAAAGTATCATTGTAATTAGTTCACAAAACAAACACAACTCATTGATAGAAACTTAGGTTTTGACATTAAAAAGGGTTAAACCAACTTTTAGTCCCTGAACTTTCACTTCATTTTGGTTTTGGTCCCTGAACTTTCAAATGCATGGTATTGGTTCCTGAACTTTGCTTAGTTTAGAAGGATTGGTCCCTGAAGCTTTAAACTTTGTTAAATTGTCCTATGTGGCATTGACTGTGTTAAATTGGATGACTTAGCAGACCTATTAGGATGCTTATGTGACAAATGTGTTTTATAATAATAATTATTTTAATTGCATATCATATTATAAAATAATTAATATTTTATTTTTACACCACCATCTTCCTTCCTCTTCTTCAACGCCATTACTACTGTTACTTCTATTACTCTTTCTTTCTTCAAATTAGAACCATCACTCTCCAACTCATTTAACTTCACAAACAGAAACTTATTAGATATTAATATTTTTTCTGATGCAACACTCCTACAATGTAATTTTCATTGGTGAATCAGCTTCTTGCAAGCCATCAAGAACAACAGAGCCAACAAACAATTCCACAGGGCCAGCTCCAAACGCCGCCGCCACGACCGCCTAAACCACCACCAGCCCAACCGAACAATCCAGAATCAAAACCACTGCCAACACCGCCGCTGCCGGCAACGCCACGGACGCCAACGCAGACGGAGAAACTAACCCCCGCCGCCTTCTCCAACAAACTCAACAACCCAAACTCCTCCGCCTTGGAAAACAACCCACAATTTCTCAATTGCAAATAGCGTAAACCCTAATTCCTCCGCCTTCAACAACAGTCCTGCCTTCTCCACATTGCTCAGCACCTTCCTCTTCTCCACACTGTCAATTTCTCTTTTAATGAGAAATTGTATTACATTTGAGGAGAATGATTTTAATGAGTTGGAGATTGATGATACTAATTTGAGGGGAAGAAAGAGTAATAGAAGTAACAGTAGTAATGGCGTTGAAGAAGAGGAAGGAAGGTGGTGGTGTAAAAATAAAATATTAATTATTTTATAATATGATATACAATTAAAATAATTAATATTATAAAATACATTTGCCACATCAGCATCCTAATAGGTCTGCCAAGTCATCCAATTTAACACAGTCAATGCCACATAGGACAATTTAACAAAGTTTAAAGCTTCAGGGACCAATCCTTCTAAACTAAGCAAAGTTCAGGGACCAATACCATGCATTTGAAAGTTTAGGGACCAAAACCAAAATGAAGTGAAAGTTCTGGGACTAAAAGTTGGTTTAAAACCCATTAAAAAACTATTCTAAATTTGTTGTAAGTGTTTGCATGTTCTTATTTTAAAACCTAGGTTGGGCACTAAACCTAGGTTATAAAATGTATCCAAACAAGCTTTAAGTTTAATTTTCAAAACAGCTCATAGTCTAATAGTGATATAATTAAAAAACCTAGAGAAAATAAATGTTAAGAATTTGTGCTTAGTTGTCCTAAAATAAATTCTCATTCCGGTTCTAAGTAAAAGAATAAGCAAACTTTTTTGTAGATGCTAAAAAAACTAAAACAAATCACTCTACAAATTTTATGTTTACTCGTATACAAACTAACTTGACTTATGAGGTATAGTATAACATGATAAAATGTTATAATTAAGTCGTTTGTCTTCTTTAATCTTCCCAAATATATTAAGAATGTGTGGATATCTCTTTCCATGCATGATACAAACTAATGTGTTTATAAGTTGAGATGTAAAACAACTAAATTCTGAATGCCCGCACAACGCGCGGGGTCCATACTAGTTATATTCAAAGTATACAGAAAATGGGGAGTTCATCGCAAAACATCTCGGCTTACACCATAGAAATTATCTCTTATGTTACTAGATCAAGAGGTATATTATGTTCAACCGGTATATGGTTTGTTGGATCATTTCTTTTGAATTCTCCCACTCACTTTATCTAACTATGTCTAATTTTGATTTTGCAAGGTAATAGAAAAGAGGCTTACACAACTCTAAAAATGTTAATGGATCGTTATAACAAGTCCCCTCTAAAGTAATTAAAGTAGAGTCCCAAGGGACTCTAATTATTTTGGAAAATGTGGGACTCTACTTTAATTTCACAAGTTAGGGGGACTTTTCTAGTATTATATCCCTTACTAGGTACCTGTATTTAATTTTCCCTTTTTTAACATGTTATACGGAAAAAGTAAAACAAAATGATGAAAATTTCTCACCTCACTTTTTTTGTTTCTTTTTCCCTCTTCAGCATCTATTTTATTTATTATCCTGCTTTAATTAAATTAATTTCACTTTTATTTTTCCGAATTTCACAACATCATATATAGGGCAGGAGCCCTTATTTGCCCCTAAATTAACCACTACGGGCCATTGAATATCTTGAACTAACAATTAATACATTTTCACTATGAAAGTAACGAAAGTGGGCCAATTGCACCTTCTAGTGAATGTATTGCTGACACATGAATGACGCCTATTAGTGGGTTCGTTTAGGACTTACTCTAGTTACTTTAAGGGTGAAAATGTATCAGTTATTAGTTAAGGGTGTTCATTGGTTTATACTAGTTATTTACTTAGCAAAAAATGGCCCTTGCCCTTATATAAGCCTCTTCAAGAAAACGAATAAATGTTGAATTTATTTAATTATAATCATGAGCTGCTATATTAAATCTTCTAATCTTCTGTCACTCTTACTTAGCAGTTAGCATGTTCTTTTCTTTTTCCTTGTTATGACATGAATTCTCCTATATTCACATATTTAAGATATAGCTGATTTTTAATTTAATGTAAATCTGGGTGCATTTGCATCATTGTAATTAAAGTCAACCATTTGAGTTGACCTTATTTGCTAACTAGAAAGGGTTAGTAGATGTATAAAAAAACGGGATAGTAGTGAAATTAATTTTCACTTGATGTATTTTCAATACATTACATTTCTTACAAACTTGTATAAATATTTCATTGTTACTTGCGGTCATATTTTCTAAAGGAGTATTTCTGTAATAAGTTATATTTCAATTGTAAATATGTTTGTGCATTGTTAAATTCAAGGGAATAGTTTGAAATGTTTACTCACAAAATTATCAATAAACAAAAAAAAAATTAAACAACGACTGTATTTATTCTTGCTGGGAGGTAGGTCCGCATAAGCTAGAATTTGTCCTTTTTGAATTTGTTTCCTTTGTATTTTGACCCAATAAAATCCTTGAATGAACGATAAGCAATTTTATCCAAAACTCGCGAATTATTTGTTGCCACGTCAAAAGTTTCAGCATTTTCCACCTCCAAATTTTCCTCATAGGCAAAATTATGGGTTAAAGGTCATTTAGGCCTACAAACTATTTTGAAAGGATCAATTTGGCCTAAGAACAATAAACGGTCTCATTCTGGCCACTGAACAATAGAAATGGTTCAATTTGGCCACCGGGCTATTGGAAAATACTAAAATGCCCTTTGGGATTTAATTAATATAATTTCTGAGGATGTGGGCCCCACATTTAAAAATAAAAAACTAAAAAATAACTCACCCTACCCCACCCACCCCTCTCTCTCCTCCCTCCTTCCCCTCACCTTCACCCACCACCGCCGTCCCCTCCCACCTCCTCCTCTTCCTCCTCCTACTTTCCTCCAACACCAACACCCAAATCAACAAATGTGAGGAGCCCAAAATCGAGATTGCTCACTCTGTTTATTTATTCATACAGGTAAGAACAAGAAATTGACGTTAATGGTCTGCTTACTCTCTGACCAAACAAAAAAAATAAACCTCTGGTCACTGCTTACTACTATACATATTTTTCAAATCCCACACCTTTTTTTCCTTCCTTCCTTGGCTTGACCAGCACTGAAAGGAAAAGAAGAAATTTTGTTTCATTCTTTCTCTCTGCCTCCATGGCTCCTCCCATGAAGCTCGTTTTTGGGCTCCTCACATTTGTTGATTTGGGTGTTGGTGTTGGAGGAAAGTAGGAGGAGGAAGAGGAGGAGGTGGGAGGGGACGGCGGTGGTGGGTGAAGGTGAGGGGAAGGAGGGAGGAGAGAGAGGGGTGGGTGGGGTAGGGTGAGTTATTTTTTAGTTTTTTATTTTTAAATGTGGGACCCACATCCTCAGAAATTATATTAATTAAATCCGAAAGGGCATTTTAGTATTTTCCAATAGTCCGGTGGCCAAATTGAACCATTTTTATTGTTCAGTGGCCAGAATGAGACCGTTTATTGTTCTTAGGCCAAATTGATCCTTTCAAAATAGTTTGTAGGCCTAAATGACCTTTAACCCCAAAATTATCCATTTAAAAGTTTTGTTTCTTCTACTTTCCTTTTAGATTCCCGTTTATATGCGACAGAGCATTATGCCAATAACTCCATAGAAAAAATTGGCTATCTTATTAGATTAATTAGAGAATAAGCTCCAATTCAAATTATTAATGATGGAAGCTGTTTTTTTTTTCACTTATGCTTCTTAAAACAAATTGCCCCTTCTTTCTTACCCATGAACTTGTTATACGTGCACATGACCTTGTCATTCCTGCTCATGGCCTCGTCAATACTTGCCTATTTACTTGTCACAAGTGGGTTATGACCTTGTTAGAGTTGCTCATGATCTTATTATACATGCATATGACCTTATCACATACTCACATGGAGGGGCAATCTGATCTTTTTTTATCAAAAACGATGATGTTTTCCAAAAAGAATTTTGAAATTATCAAATGAAAGAGAATACATGCATAGGATTATTACATGTTTCCTTCACAAAATCCATCAAATAACTCTAACTCCATTAGTGCTTAGGTTGTTCAATAGAAGCAGGGAAACATTTGCTTTAACATTGACATATAGATCAACGTTTCACATATCACTTAGTCAAGCAACATATTTCTATCACTGGATTTTCATACATCTTTTCAAGAAAACTCATGGTCAAATTGATTCAAAAATGCAACAACTCCGGTTTGGGATAAGAGTTCACACATTCACCATTCAGAAACATAAAAAAAAAATTTCTTGTGAACTTATTATTCACAAGCAAAAATTATTCAAATTCTCAAAAAGTTTCAAAATGAGCAAAGGAACATCTCCCTCCCCCAAACTTAAATCAAACAGTGTCCTCACTGTTGAATAAGATTAAGCAAGGAACAAACATGGAACAAGCATAAAGCACACATGCAGTGAATCATGAACCAAGGAGTAATCATCGAACAAGGAAGCATGCACAAATATGTTGATAAGTGAGCCATCATACAAAAGATTGAACTTGTACACATGATATTAGATCTCCAAAAAGTGGCTTTCAGAAGTCACACACCACAAATAAATGAACCATTAGTAGTTCAATGTCAAAGAGACTATGAAAAAGGTGGAGGTGTGTTGGTTTAAAGAGGATTTAGAGAAGACAAAGTGATTTAGAAAGGTGCTTGGGTGTGGTTATGTGTAAGAAGGAAGGGTATAAAAAGGAAAATTGGGAATGATGGTGGAGATTTAGAAAATATGGATAAGAAAAAGTGATTGAGAATATGAAGAAAAAGTAGAAGGGGTCAATAGTTAGAGAAGAAGAAGAGAAAGTGTATGGAGAGTGGAGAGGAATAAGGTTTAATTTTTAATTTTTTTTTTCAAGAAAAAAAAACGAGGGTTCGCTATTGGTTGGCTGTCAGCCAACCCACAGTGAACTTCCCACTGCACATATTCTGCAGAAACTGCAGAAATTCTGCAGAATTTTTTTTTCTTTTTGCACCATACAAGCAGCAAACTAATTCCCTCTCACACACATTTATTTCAGTCACATACCAAAACCACAAAAACACCTCATACACACCACCAAACTCAATTGAAAGCCAAAATCAAGCTAAAACATATCACATTCACACATAGGCATTCAAAGGCATCAAAAAGCTCAAGTCCACAACTTATAGTAACCAACACCAGAATTTTCCTATAGGTTCAAGATTCATTCATCAATCAAAATGCACACATGCAATGTAGATTAGGTAAGACAAAATCTACACATAACTGACACATAGCCATCCAAAGCATATTAAAATCAAGATTCATAGCACTTCAGCTCATAATTACAACTCACTTACAAACACATCATGAAGGTCACTTCACAACAAATAAGAACACAACCTATGACAATTCAGCTCATGGGATTCAAATAGACCAATAGGCATAAACTACCACCACAGATCCAGTCCAGCAAAACAGTTCCAAGCAATTAACCACAATAATACTCAAAATTGAATCCAAGATGAGGTTTAAGATGTACTTCCCTTTGTAGACCTTTTCTTGCCTTCCAAAACTGTAAGCTCTAGCACTCCCCATCAGAAGCAATGCAAGTATCAGGAGAAACTTTCCTTCCTACAAAAAAGGGGAAAACAAGTGCAAATCTACCAAACTAAACTAAACAACATGAAAACTAAAAACAAAAGAGTAGAGTTTAAAACTTGGGTTGCCTCCCAAGAAGCGCTAAGTTTATAGTCTTCAGCCAGACTTTTCACATCACTCACTAATCATAAGTATAAAAAACTAAGACTACCTTATCTTCATTTCTCTTCAACAGACAAGGTTTCAGCAAAACTGGGCATTCATATAAGAAACATGATTCAATATAATACTTGGTAGGCTCTAATACAAATACTTCAAAATTATCATCACTAGCCCCCAAATATTTTGAAAACCCAATAAAATCCATTGGACTCTCATCAGTAAGAGTCAAAAAATCACTCTGACGATTTTGAACAACAATTGTTGGGATTTCTACTTGTCCACATTAACAAGAATTAGGCTCCAAGCTTGAAACCTCAATTGAATACTCACAGATATTCTCTCCCTCTTCAACTTTCAACTCACAATCACCCACAAAAGCATCACAAACCATTGGTAAAACATCATCACTTTCCATGATCAATTCTCCATTTGAGGTATTTTCCACACAAGAGTCATTTGATGCATCAATGAAAACACCTCTTTGCCTTAAAGACTCAACTTGAGAAGTTAGTTCACCTAATTTGATTGCTAAATTTTCAAGAGCTAATGTTTGTTCACTCCATCTTTCCTCATCCCTAGCTCTATACTCATTTTCATTATCAATAAAACGCTGAAGCATATCTTCTATTCTTGACATCTGCTCATGACTGGAACTAGACTCTTCTAAATTATTAGATGATAATTGACATTGTGGTGAATATGAAGGGAAAGAATAATTTGGATCCCAAGACAATGAATGTTCATGATTCCAACCAAGGTTAAAAGAATTATCATGCAAATTAGTTTGAACCTTAGTAAAATCATTCTCTCCAAAATCCATGGTTGAAAAATGGGGGCATTGCTCATTATAATGATTATCTCCACAATAATTACAACAAATGTACTCGTATTAAGTTTGAAAAGTATTAGGGTCATAATAAGAATTCGGATAACCATTACCATGTTCAAATCCATCACTTGCCCCATTAGTCCACCAAGGATAGTCCATTTACAAGTTTCAAAGAAAAACTAACTAACAAACACAAAAACACACAAAGAGAACAAATGTACACATGAACACAAGAAAACAAATATAAAAAGAAACACACAAACAAATATATACAAACTCAAGCTTAAGCTACTAGTGTTATAATCAAGATTGACCAAGGACGGTTTTGGGACACAAATCCCCGACAGCGGCGCCAAAAACTTGTTCGCACCGCAAGTGCACGGGTCGCGCCAAGTAATAAAGTGATAAGTAAAGTATCGTTCCCACGAGGATTTGGTTCCAAAACCCGGTCAAGTAATGATTATCGCACTCTCGCCCAATTTGAGTGATTCAAATATCAAGATGTGAAGGGTAACCATAAAAATAAATAAGAAAAACTATAAACAAGTGATTCTCCAACTTCAAGGATAAATTGAGACTTAAGATTATTTATCCCCCTTGTATCTCCTAACCTTAAAATGTCTCCTCTCACAATTGCTTTTAATAGCTATATATGTGCTAACCTAGGGTTCACAATGTACTTGTAAATGCTCCGTCGAGTCAAGAACAAGTGTTTAATTCTATTAATCATGCAATCTCTTGTCACAATTAATAAAATTCAATTTCTAAGTTTCAACCCTAATGTGGATATGTGAGGCTAATAAGTATATGTCTATCTTATTAACAAAACCATTCATTTGTCATGCAAACTTCAAGTTCTCACACTACTCCACTCAAGTTCTACACTTAACCTAGCTCTCTCAAGTCATAAGTCAAATGAACAAATCAACTAAATGGTGATCAAACATTTAGAAGCATTAGGGCTAAAGTGAAATAACCATATATATAACATTAATCACAAAAGGAGAGGAAGAATCAAGAGTTAATCCATACAAGGGTTCAAAATAATCCTAAAACAAAGTGTTTAGCTACTCAAGTTCAACAAACCCAAAGGAAAATATACAATAATAGTCATAAACATTGAACAAAAGTAAGGGAAGGAGAATGGAGAAGAAGAACCAAGATGTGAAGCCCAAATCTCTTCAAAACCCCAACTCAATCTTCACCAAGATCCATGCCTTAGCACACCACAAAGCTCCCCAATATTCCCAAGAAGTGAAGAATCACGAGCTCCCTCTGTTTTGCCTCTTTTAAACCCTAAATTTCGAGTGAGAATGGTGTAAAACGCAAAGTTTCATTTTTCGCAGGTTCGCTATTCATTCGGTGATGGCTAACGTTCAGCGAACCCCATTTTCACAGGTTCGCTATGCGTTCGCGAAATGCGAACCTCCAGCAAAGAATTTGGCAGAGAGGGTGCATTTTTGGATCGATTCGCTGTCCGTTCGCTGAGAGCTAATGTCCAACGAACCCCTGTTTTCCTTTTCTCTTCTTCTCTTCTTCATTGCTTCCATTCTTTTGGTGTTCATATGCATGTCCATTTGTTCCTACTCACATTAACTAGAAAGGGGTGGTGAGTTCCTCAACACATTATCAAAAATTAAGCAATTTCAACTCATAATCTCGCACACAAGTATTTCATATCATTTTCTTTACCCTATGAGTATTGCTATATTTCTATCTATTTATTTACCAAAAACATGTGATAAATGAGAAAATTCAGATGAAATATGTGTGCAATTATGAAGCTTATCAGTCGGGTTGACCACCACGTCGCGAGTTTGATCCTGGGGAGTGACACTTTGTTGTGTCTCAATCGCGGGCGGCGCTTAGGGAGACATCTCTATAGTTAAGTGAAGTTGGGAGTAACCTACCTGTGTGGACAGACATAAAAGGCTTGCTAATCATGCTCCAAAGCCCACAAGGACAGGCCCAATGGATCATGAGTTAGGTGTCCTGCCCTTTGATTGAGTTGAGCCCAAACCCCTTCCTAAAATTTTGTAACAAAAAAACGGAGGAATGGAGCTTTTTTCTACTAGCTCCAAGAAGAAACTTAACTTATTCTTCTGAACAAAAACTTCAGATTACGGAGCAATAAAGATTTGGGCAAGTACAATTTGGGAAAGTACACGAAGATATGTTTAGACAAAAAAGAAACGTCTTTATCATATTCAAATGAAACTTTAAAAATGTGAAGAAATGAGAAAAGTGCAAGAATCTAAAGAAAGTTACCGTTGTATGTTCAAGAAACAAAAAAAAACATGCACTTTATGATGTAATGTGGTACTACGTAATAGTGAGGAAATAATGGAGGGAAACCAGAATTAATGACGTTGCTTAGACAAAATGTATATTTATAGTGAGAAATAAAGGTGAGAAGACATATTGGTAAATAAAAACACAAACTCATCAGGGAAAAAACAACTCAGTCAAAACTTGTAATGGCTGGCTTACTAAATACCCCAATTATTATTCGTTGTTTTATGTTATAGACATATAGTATAATAAAACATGTTTAAATAATTTATTACGTGTGGATTTAATATAGTTTTACATTTTTACTTTTATCTTATTTAGTATTTAATACGCAAATGTAGAAATGAAAAACATGTACTCCCCCCGTTCCTAAATATAAGATCACTTTCTAATTTTACTCAAGTTTTCCATAAATTACCCCTATACTCCCTTCACCCAAATTACCCCTGTACTCCCACAATTTAAACCATTGATTTTATTAACATCTAACGGCTCATGGATCAGTTATCCGTGTTAACTTATTTTAACCAATCATATCATTTTTCATTTAACTATAAATTAGATTTCCCTAAAACATTGAATGTATCATTTCATCTCTCTCTCTCTCTCTCTGCGAGCGCGAACAATGAGAATCATTGTTGAAGAAAACACAAGGTTGAAACTATCGATCATAAATCGAAGCAATCGAATGGAAGAACAAGTTTACATATATACAGTAGAACTGGGAAAAATTCTATATATCGATATACCCACCCAAACTCATAACACAAACTCTCCGCCTTCTCCTCCGCCACCAACACCGCCGCCACCGCCGCAAAATGGGCACGCCTCCACCCAAAACAACGGCCCTTACCAGAATGGGCACGCCTCCACCCAAAACAACGGCCCTTACCAGAATGGGAACGCCTCCACCCAAAACAACGGCCCTTACCAGAATGCCCAAAACAACGGCCCTTACCAGAATGGGCACGCCTCCACCCAAAACAACGGCCCTTACCAGAATGGGCACATATATTGAATAATTCAATCTAACAAATAGTGCTTTCTGATCTTTAGAACAAATAGGTTATGCTTTAGAAATAGGGTTTTAGAAAGTATCCTTTAAAAAATTGTATGAATTCGATTTTATGGATTTTTTTTTTGTAAGAAATATGGAATGTGACAACAAATTGTAAGAGTATGGATTTATTTTGTAAAGTTGAAATGTGTCAAGAATATAGAATTTTACATGTTTCTTTGTTCTTACTCTCCTCTCTTACTTGTGTTTATTAATCCTTGTAATATTAAATGATATCTTCTCTTTATTTTTTCTGGTTTTTTTTTATTTTCACATTTGGGTATGATTCGTTTTGAAAACATTAATTTTGGGGTTCTTCAAGATTGAATCTTTCTTTTTATGGTTCATTATTGTTTGGGTTTTCTGAACTTTTCTTGTTGTAAGTGATGGGTTCTTGGTGTTGATGTGGAAAAACAATAAGAATATAATTCAACATTGTCGTGTTATCCCAAATTTCAATCAAATATATCCTATAATTGTACTGATAAATTTAGCCTTTTTACTTCTTTTTTTGTGACTAATAAGACTTGTGTTTGTTTATTTGTTGATGGTCAAGCTTTAGATCATTTTCATATGTTTTTGTTTGTGACCTTTTTCCTTGTGTGCACTGTGTATGTCTTTGGTTTGTGGAAAGGGAGTGCTCTTTAAATGCTTTTTCAAAGGGTTGCGTCTGTTTGTAGGTCCGCTTTTTGATATTTCTCTTTCCATTCTCAAGATTGCATTTTTTGTTACTACCAGGGTATGATTGTCTTAGAGAATTTCGTGTGAATGATTTTGTTCCTCATGCTTTTTTTTATGTGTTGTGTGCATGTACGTGTCAGAGTCGGTTTGCGTTTTTATGTCAAGTTCCGCAAGTAGCGTGCAACACAATTTTGTTTGGAATCATTGTGACACGTATTGAATTATGTACTAATCTAAGGAAAAAAATTAGGTTAATCATTTTATAATTAACTGACTTCGTTTTTTTAAAGGATGTTCTAAAAAAGTGAAGGAAAAAACTTACCTCAAGTACTTTACCTCAATTACATCCATTAAGTCAATAAGAATTTGACACATGTCTAACTAACTCACACCACTTTCTCCTTCTTTTCTCTTTCCTCCATGTGTTAGTTGTGTATGGGGTAAGTTGGACATGTGTCAAATTCTTATTGGGTAATGGATGTAATTGAGGTCAAGTACTTGAGGTAAGTTTTTTCCAAAAGTGAATGAGGTCTTATATTTAGGACCGGATGAAGTATTATTGTAAAGCGACGTGTACCAAGTCTGGTTGAAGTATTATTGATCATGCGTAAGGTTGCAGTTTAATGTTTACCTTAAAAGATTTGAAGGTACGCTTTTGTTTTTTGTTTTGATATAATTTTTCTGTTTTCTACAAAAGTAATTATACATATTTTAATTTCATGTGGCTGTATATGTTGTTTTCATTCTTTCTTCATGTCCTTTTGCCTTGTGTACACCGTGTATGCTTTTGGTATGTGGAAAAGAACTGCTCTTTAGATGCTTTTGTGAAGGGTTGCGTCGATTTGTTTGTACGCTTTCTGACATTTCTCTTTTCACTCTTGGGATTGCATACTTTTTGTTAATACGAGGGTATTCCTGTCTTTGTCAATTTCCTATGAATGATTTTTTATATCATTCTTTTTTGATTTGTTTTCTGCGGATATGCGTGTCAGAAGCAACTTGGGTTATTGCATTTAACATCATATTCTCAATTCTTCATTTTTCAATTGTCTATGTTTCTATTTTGTGACATATGTGATGATTTTTATGAATTGTTTATATTTTTTTCAAGACACAAGGGTTTTGTTTCATGTTGATTTTCTTATGTGTTGATATTTTATATTTTATTTTCATACATACAAAGGTTACTAAAATCAATCACATTTATCCTTCTTTTCGTTGATTTTATGTCATGTGTTATTATGTGAGCAGATATATGATTTATGTCATGTATGTAATGGTCAAAAAACAATTAATCTCATATCTCTCAATTAGCGTGCAACATATTTTGATCAGTATCTTTAATATCTATGATTTAAAGGCAACATGTACCGAGACTTAAAAGCTCATATGTTCGTGAAATCGTTTGTTCATAGTTGATGTTTATGTTGAAAATTCTGGATCATGAAATTGCCGATTAAGTTTTTACCTCAAAGGAGTTAAAGGTATGCTTTTGTGTTTTGGGTAGTTTTAATTTTTCGATCTTCTACAAAAGATACTATACAGATTATTATGTAGTTTGACAGTTTATTGAGTCTTTAGATTTAAGATTCTGTTTACTTTGATTATAAGTGCTCATCTAATAGGACTTTTGTGGATGGTTGATTGTTTTTCCACATGCCGATTAGACATAACTCTATTATTTTAATATTTCTGTTTAAAGGTTTATATAATCATGACTGTTCTCTCTCTCATATTTCCAATGCGTCTTTTCCTTCTCCCTTCCAACCCATGTTTTGTGTCTTTATTTTCTTTGTTGTGATTTAATCTCACTGAAATCGTCTTTGCTTATTTGACTTCTTCTTGATTTTTCTTCTTATTCTTCCAATCACCATGTCTCTTTACGTTTCTTGCGGAAACGGCAAACGTCGCCGTGTCATCTTTAACCAAATTATAATATAATATAAATTTTACATAATATCAATTATAAAATGAGGGTGCAAATAATAAACATAAGAATAGAATTTATGCATAGGGATGTGTTGAATGTTGATGTATCTTATCCTATGCTTACGGAGGGTGTTATTAGTAATATGAATATTGATGTGAAAGAGGTGGAAGTTGAGACTGCTTTGAAGAGTATGGGCCCTCTTAAAGCTCCAGGTCCTGATGGTTTTAATCTTTTATTCTTTCAAGCTCAATGGAAACAGGTTAGTGGAAATGTTATTGATTTTGTGCGAAAGGTGTTTGAGAATCCTTGTTTGATTAGGGAAGTTAATCAGACTTTTCTTGTGCTTATTCCTAAAGTCCCAAACCCAGAATTTATAAGAGATTTTCGTCCGATTAGCCTTTGTAATGTGATTTATAAATTGATAACGAAAATCATAGTTAATCGGATTAAGCCTGTTATGTCGACTATTATTTCCCCTAATCAGTGTAGTTTTGTTCCGGGACGTTTGAGCTCCGACAATATTATTGTTGCTCAAGAGGTGATCCATACCATGAAAACTATGAAGGGAAAGAAAGGTTTTATGGCTGTAAAAATTGATTTGGAGAAGGCGTATGATAGAATTAATTGGGAATTCGCTATTAATTGTTTAAGGGAGGTGGGAATTCCGGAGAGCTTGATCTTCTTGATTCAGGAGTGTATATCTTCTCCCTCTATGCAACTATTGTGGAATGGTAGTAAGTCAAATGTTTTTAATCCTTCCCGAGGTATTAGAC
Source organism: Mimosa pudica (assembly GCA_029929735.1). Classification (NCBI taxonomy): domain Eukaryota; kingdom Viridiplantae; phylum Streptophyta; class Magnoliopsida; order Fabales; family Fabaceae; genus Mimosa; species Mimosa pudica. The sequence goes on from JAKELP010000027.1 coordinate 7,084,606, forward strand.
AAGGTGATCCTTTGTCTCCGTTTTTATTTGTGATTTGTATGGAGAAGTTGGCTCATTTGATTCAGTCAAATATTTCATCTGGAAACTGGAGACCAATTCGTCTTAATAAAGGGGGACCACCATTATCTCATTTGTTTTTTGCTGATGATTTGATTATTTTTGCTGAAGCTCGTTTAGACCAGGTACAAGTGATTAAAGATTGTCTTAATGCGTTTTGTGATGTTTCGGGTCAAAAGATAAATGAAGGAAAGACAAGAGTTTTCTTTTCTCGCAATATTAATCATAATATTAAATCTCAACTAAGTCATAGTTTGGGATTTAATATGTCTGCTGATTTGGGTAGATATCTTGGGGTTCCTCTTCATCATGAGAGGGTTTCTAAGTCAATGTATCAATTTACGGTGGATAAGGTAAAACAAAGATTGGCTAGCTGGAAGTGTCATTCTTTGTCCCTGGCAGGGAGGAATACTCTTATTAATTCAGTGGCTTTGTCTATTCCTAATCATGTGATGCAAACGTCTATTATTCCTGTTGCTTGTTGCGATGAGATTGAGAGGAATGCCCGGAATTTTTTATGGGGTTCAACAAGTGATAAGAAGAAAGCTCATTTGGTGGCGTGGGACAAAGTTTGTTATCCTAAAGTGTGTGGTGGATTGGGTCTTCGTCATGCTTCTCTTCAGAATAAGGCTTTTATGATGAAAGTGGGATGGGGGTTGGTGAATAACAAGGATGCATTGTGGGCCCGAGTAATTAGAAGTAAATATAATTGTGGTCAAGATTTGATCCCAATTATACGAGCAAAGAAGTCGGGGTCAAGAGTGTGGAGTGGAATTAAAGCTGTTTGGGAGAATGTTAAGAATGAGATTGAGGTTGTTCACAGGAATGAGGAGTATAAAGTTAGATGGAAGCTTGAGAGGAGTGGGATGTTCTCTGTCAGATCAGCATATACGAAAGTTGCTGATTTTAATGCTCAGGAGGATCAATGTTGGAGGAACATTTGGAGGCTCAAGGTCCCTCAGAGATGTAAAATGCAGATGTGGTTTTTTATGCATGATAGACTTCCTACTAATGAGAGGTTGCTTGAATGGAGAATTCATCCAGATGGTTCTTGCGCGTCGTGTCATTCGCAGTTGGAATCAACGGTACATGTGATAAGAGAATGTGGTAATGCTAAAGAGGTTTGGCTTAACTTGGGAATCTCTTTTGCAAATAAAGAATTTTGGGAAAGTAATTTACATGATTGGTTAAGGAAGAATGTGAAGATGCGTAGAGGGTATGGGATGGATAACTGGAATGAAGTTTTTTGTGTGTCTTGCTGGTTGATTTGGAGAAGAAGGAATGAAGTGACCCATAATAATGAATGTTCAAGTGTGTATGAAGCCATAACAGAGATCAAAGGCATTATTAGATGTATGCATAGGGCGAAATCTGTCTTGCCCAATTTAAGGATGTAGGTTAATTTTTGTTTGTATTTTCCTTCCTTTTTATCAAAAAAAAAAAAGAATAGAATTTATGCATATAAATTGAAATTAAATCCGATATTAATGATAAAAAATTAAAAATAATATGTTCTTTACACAAAAAATTGATAATGTGAATTAAAGGAGTTTATTTCTTCAATGGAAAGCAAAAACAATGAATTGAAATTTAATCTAATAATCATTAGATTAGAATTTTACTAAAACAATACTATCAAGACTGAAGATAAGAAATCAATTACGATATGATTTTTAGATAAAAACTGATCAAATATCTATAACAAAAAAAAATAGAAACCACCAACAATAAACACAATTCAATGAAAATATAGATTTTTTCATCTTCACAAAAGCACTATCATTAAAATAATACTAGAACCGAAAAAATAAAATTAAGAAATTAAAACTCCTCGATTAATATATACAAATCTATAGTAGTTTGGATCAACTTGAGATTTCTTCATTACGTGGGATACAAACTTTAATTGGAGCAACATACATTCTTACCAAGTTCAAAAAAAACAAAATGTCTATCAACCAAAAAAGATCAAACAGAAGAAAAAGAAAACAATATCCAAAACTTCTAAATCATTCTAATATACCTCTATTGGAATCAGAATTAGCACAGAATGAAAATCAGCATGAACTTGAAAAACCTGCTAGAGAGTCCACAGGAAATATTACAAATAAGTCTCATCAAACAATAAACATACAATTCAATGAAAGTATAGAATTTTACATCTTCACAAAAGCACTATCATTAAAATAACACTAGAACCGAAAAAATAGCCTTAAGAAATTAAAACTCCTCGATTAATGTATACAATCTATAGTAGTTTGGATCAACTTGAGATTTCTTTATTACATGGGATACAAAATTTAATTGGAGCAACATACATTCTTACCAAGTTCAGAAAAACAAAATGTCTATCAACCAAAAAAGATCAAACAGAAGAAAAAGAAAACAATATCCAGGACTTCTAAATCATTCTAATATACCTATATTGGAAAGTTCAGAATTAACACAGACAGAAAATCAGCATGAACTACTCTTTTCCCAAACAAATTCTCAAGTGCTTGAAAAACCTGTTAAAGACTCCACAGGAAATATTACAAATGAGTCTCTCAGGAAAACTAAGTAGAGCAAGAACCAGATCAGGAGAATCCAATCTTAATACAGAAACATGTTCTGAGGTAATCTTAGTTAGAAATTTTTGTAATTTATGCAATCTTACATTGCAAAATTCTTCTACAATACAAACTGATTATTAATGTTGTAAAACTCACAAAGTACAAACTACTTTCCTTGCATTTCACAATCAATTGCAATTAGTTCACAAAATTTGCTGAGACACTCAACAGGTAAATTATAATTTTGTTGGTTATTATTATCATACAAAATTTTATTATTCATCTAACTTTAGATATATATTAATTGCAATGTGCAGGATATATTGATGAAGGAGATCAAGTATATGCTTGTCCTCACTGTGAAGCATTATTATGACAAAATGAAAGAATTGAAAGGGACAAACATAAACAAGAACTGAACTTTTCCCTTTACTGTTCTAAAGGGAAAGTACGAGTCCCATACTTAAAACCACCTCCATCATACTTCAGTCCCTCTTTTTTGATAAACACATTACACAGTCTAAACATTTCTTAGATAAAATTCGCACTTTCAATAACATGTTTTCATTCACATCTATGGGAGGAAAAATAGACACATCTCTTAATCGTAGAGGAAAAGGGTCTTACTTTTGTCCTTAGCGGGCAAAACTACCATTACCTCGGCAGTTTACTTCCAGATGAAGGTTGCAAGTCAATCTACTCTCAGCTTTATATTCATGATACTGAAAATGAAGTCACCAATCGAATCTCTGCAGCAAGGTATCAAATTTTAAATCTGCAAATTCAATATATTTATCTGACTTCCTTCCAAAAGAGAAAGGACAACAAGTCCTTTTTCATTCATATTAGTAGTAATTTTAACAATAACGTGGAAATATGCACAGAGCTGAAGATTTTTATGAAGAAATAGTTGGACAAATAAAAGCTTGCCTTGATGAAAATAACAAGTTGGTCAAGAAATATAGAATGACATCTGAAATATTAAAGAACAACATACATGAGGCAGTTCAACTTAGACTAATCCACACCTCAAATGATCAAGATCGGCAATATAATTTTCCTACATCAAATGAAATTGCAGCTTTAATTGTGGGAGATTTTGAAAAAATTTACTATCAAAGGGACATCATTATTCAAAAACAAGGTGGACGTTTGCAAAGAGTTGACAAACTTCATCCAAGTTACTTGCCATTACAGTACCCACTGCTATTTCACTATGGTGATAATGGTTATGATCCTTCAATAAAGCACGTGCAAAATGACAGCATGCAGTCAACCATGAGAAATAAACTAACAATCAGAGAATATTTAGCATTTAGACTCATGGACAGGACATTTGAAATTTCAGCAAGGAAAGAGATTATTACAGCAATTTATTGTAGATGGATATGCCATGGTAGAGAGTGAGCGCCTGCAATACTATAGATCTCATCAAAAAGAGCTAAGAGCTGAGTTATACTGTGACTTGTCAAAAGCATATTCAAGTGGCCAGAATAACACATCAAATGTTGGAAGACGGGTTATATTGCCATCATCATTTACAGGAGGTTCAAGATATTTAAATGAAAATTATAAAGATGCAATGACAATTTATACTTGGGCAGGGTTTCCAAACCTCTTTGTGACATTCACATGTAATCCAACATGGCCAGAAATTGCTAGGTTTTGTTTGAAACATCAGATTGAGCCATCTGATCTCCCAGATATTTTATCAAGAATATTTCATCTCAAGTTAAATGCTTTGATGACTGCTTTGAAGGATGATCACATTCTTAGAAACATCAAAGCAGGTATGCTATTGATATATACTATCCTCAAACAAAAACACATTTAAATAGTTTTTTAGAAAAGTGTATTTAATTGATTTCATGACATAATTTCAGAGGGCTTCCACATGTTTATATAGTCTTATTTTTTATGCCAGAATCTAAAATCAAGACTGCTGAAGATATAGACAAATTAATTTCAGCAGAGCTACCAAATCAAGAAACTGAACCAGTTCTATATCAATTAGTTGGCAACTCAATGTTACATGGACCATGCAAGATTAAAGAAGAAGATGGTCCTTGTATTAGAGATGGAAAATGCTCAAAATATTTTCCAAAAAGATTAAGAAATCAAACAGTTCTAGATGACAATGGATTCCCTCAGTACAAAAGAGCATATGATAACAACTTTTTTATCAAAAAGGGTAGGGCTTTAGAGAATAGATATGTTGTCCCGTATAACCCAAAGATGCTCCAACTATTTCAAGCTCACATAAATGTGGAAAAAACAGATCAATCCAACTCCATCAAGTACTTATTTAAATATATTACTAAGGGCAGTGATCGGATTGTTGCAGCTCTAGAAAGAACAGTCTCAAAGAACCATACATCAGATCGTGATGAAGTGACACAATATATCAATTGCAGATACTTAACAGCCTGTGAAAGTTCTTGGCGAATATTTGCCTTTCCGATTCACCATAGATTCCCTCCAGTTTAGAGACTCTCTTACCATCTGGAAAATCAACAAACAGTTATTTTTTTCAAGTAATTCATCTGTCTATTCACAGCTTCAGAAGTCAACTTCAAAAGAATTAATGTTTCTAACATGGATGGAAACAAATCGTCATGATGAAGAAGCAAGAAAACTGAAATAGTCAGAATTCCCCCTTCAATACACTTTCAATAAAAAAGAAAGGAACTGGAAGAAACGAGAAAGAGGATTCTCAGTAGGAAGATAAATGCACGCATTTCCTTCCCAGGGAGAGATTTATTATCTATGCATCATGTTGACAAAAAAAATTGGCCCAACAAGCTATGAAGATCTGAGAACATTTAATGGTGTCACGTTTAATACCTACAGAGATGCATGCTATGCATTAGGTCTTTTAGATGATGACAAAGAATTTATAGATGGGATTAAGGAAGCTTACAATTGGGCAGTTGGGATATACTAAAAGAGATTTTTTGTCAGCATGTTGTTGTCCCACTGTTTATCAAATCAACTCAAAGTATTGACTGAAACAAAAGCTCTTCTAAGTGAAGATTTATTGTAATACCAAGAGCAAGAGCAATGGCAACAGGAAAAAAAATACCACTACATATACATGTTTAGATTTGTTCTAGACATACTGATGAAAATTTTATATGTTTGAATTGATAGGAATAATAGTCCCAGCCTACTTGAAGGAAGAAGCCGATTTGATTGAAATTGAAAAGTTATTACAGAAGAATGGAAAATCTTTGGCAAACTACACCCCAATGCCTCTTCCAAGAGACGCACCTATATATGATGTGACAGATCATCTCATATTGCAGGAGTTAAATCACAACAAAGACCTATGCGCAATGGAGGCAGGAGCAATGAAACAACAACTTACACATGAGCAATTGCATATTTTTGAAAGCATAATATCCACAGTAAACTCAGAAACTGGTGGATTTTTTTTTGTGTATGGATTTGGAGGTACAGGAAAAACCTTTCTTTAGAATGTGCTAACATTAGCAGTTAAAGGCAAGGGAAAAATAATCATTAATGTTGCCTCAAGCGGAATAGCTGCAACATTGCTTCCATCAGGAAGAACAACACATTCAAGGTTTGTGATTCCTATTGGAATAACAGAGGATTCAACTTGTGGCATTTACCCAAACACATCTTTGGCAAATTTGCTCAAAGCAACAAGTTTAATCGTCTGGGATGAGGCTCCGATGACTCAACGGCTATGCTTTGAAGCATTCGATCATACAATGAGAGATATCATGAAAAAGGATCTACCATTTGGAGGAAAATATGTTGTACTAGGAGGTGACTTCAGACAGATTTTACCAATCATTCTGAGAGGAGATAGAGCCCTGATTGTTAATGCATCAGTGAATTCATCTTACTTATGGCAGTTCTGCAAAGTATTTACATTAACACAAAACATGCGCTTGCAGACATCACAAAATGATATAGAGAAAATTAATGTCAAGAAATTTGCAGATTGGCTGTTACAAGTAGGAGAAGGAAAATTGGGAAATTCTCAGGATGACATAGCGGAAATTGAAATACCTGAAAGTATTTTAATAACTGAAGATATAGATCCATTGCAGTCCATAGTCAAGTACACATATCCAGATCTCCTACAACATTTACTAGATTCCTCGTATTTAATAGAAAGAGTAATTCTCTCTCCAACAATGGCAATTGTGGATGAGATCAACAGTCATATATTATCACTAATCCCTCAAGAGTCAACAACATATTTGAATTCTGACACAATATGTAAGACTGACTCAGAAAATGCAGAAATTGAGGAATTATATGATACTGAGTTTTTAAATACAAATGCTTCTGGAATTCCACCACACAAATTGGACTTAAAAGTGGGAGTACCGATCATGTTGATAAGGAATATTGACCAAACAACATTATTATGCAATGGTACAAGACTACGGGTAACTCTACTTGGAAAACACTTTATTAGGGCAATAGCTTTGAATGGAACCAGCATTGAAGATCAAGTACTCATACACAGAATGGACATGAATCCATCAGATTCAAAGCTACCTTTCAAAATGAATAGAAGACAATTTCCAATGATCATATCTTTTGCAATGACTATAAACAAGAGTCAAGGGCAATCATAAAAAAAAGTTGGAATCTATTTCCCAAATCCAGTATTTTCTCATGGGCAACTCTATGTTGCTTTATCAAGGGCAAAGACGCTAGATGGTTTGAAACTGCTGATTCTTTAAAAGAACAACAAGCCAACAAATGTAACCACAAATGTTGTATACATTGAAGCATTTCAGAACATACGACCCAACAGGTAACCAATTCTTTTATTTCTCAACTGTGTTTTATTATGAGACAATAATAGTATACTGTGACTAAATTTGTCAGGTGAAAATGCGTGTGCTACTACAAGGCAATCAAATATAGATGCATAACCAAAACTCAGATCATAACAGAGGTAAAAACCTTATTGCAATCAAAGAATTTACCAGCCTCATTCTATTCAAAGTGAAAATAATCTCCCTCTGTAAACTTCATATCCTGTGAAATAAACATAATAACAATTGCCAAACAATTACTCTTTTCAACTATCATCCCCAAAAACTACATTAATCAAGTATACAACATCAGAATTGGACATAGATACAATATCAGAAGTCAAAGGATGATAGAGGTAAAAAGATTATGATAAGCAGTGAACTTACCAAGTGAATTTTCTCTCTGATATTTCTGAATGAATGGATATGCAATTTTGAAAATGAAAATGACCTTCTACAATAACTCATACTACTTAACACATGTCTCTTTACTCACTATTTAACTATGAAGGATAAGATATATCAGTTGTGTACAAATAAATTGTAATTAAATCATTGTTTTCGTATTACTAAAAAAATATTAATAAAAATGTTTTATGAAAGTATCTCGCGCGTTGCGCGGGGTTTTCCACTAGCTAGTTATCTAACTCCTCCATTTAGACATGAGTATTCAGTTAATTAATACATTCATTATGGAGAATATAATAAAAATCGTTTATGCCGTAGGTATTAAAAGAGGGCGGCCTTTGAAGAAGCTGGCCAGGTGATCATTATTGAGCTAATTACTTCCATTGGTCCTAATTATAATATGTCACTTTGATTTTTTAAAGAAATTAAGATGCAAAATCAATCATTTTAAAATGCCTATAATTATCATTTTCTTCAAAACTAATTTATTTTACTTATAAACTAACTTATAATCTAATTACGTGTGTCATATGTTTTCATTTGGTTCCTTAACTTTCATAAAAAGTCAAAAGTGATCTTATATTTAGGATCAAAGAGAGTATTAATTTACTTAAGTCTTGTGAAGGAAGAGAAAGGCCAGGAATGTCCAAAAAAATCACTAATGTATGTAGGACCTTTGATAAATGATGGTTGATTACATTAATTGTTAGTTTAAATAATGAGATTGTATTATCCATGTAACCAACCCTACTTTATTTTTAATTTTTTTTAAGGAGTGGACTTATATTATTATTTTTAATTTGTTTCTGTAGCTATAAGATCTTATATGTGTGATTGCTGTTCTTTTGGTCTCAATCGTTTATGATTTCAAACCCTAGAGTATAAGACTTGTATAGTTTGTTTTTGATACAATTTTAATTTATTTATACTCAAGAATTATTAATTAAATATAATATATAATTAAATATATATGAAATTGTGCACGATCCAAGCATAATATACTTACGAGAAGATTATTAAATTAATAAATGATCCTTTCTTGATACAACAAAATAAAATTTGTCTGAACGAGGAACTTTGAACATTGAGTATAAAATTATGTTTGCACAATTGCACCAGCTTACCAGAGAATAAATGAGAGAAAAGGAAAGGGAACCAAGAACCAACTATTCCTTCATACACCTAAATTCTATCTATAAATGGTGTTGTTGGTTATATTAATGAAATGGTCGTTCCTTCTATCCAGCTACTTGCAGTTATAAAAACATTAGAAGTGCATGCTAATTGCTTTAAGTTAATTAATATTAGCCACATAATTAAGAAAGACTATTTTGTCACTAGTTAGGACTACAACTTGATCTTGTGATAGATAATGCATGCAAGTACACCGATTTAGCGGTCGGTGTAGTGTGCCTTGGGCCTAGTCCTTCAAGAAATTTTAGAACCACAAGGTAAGCGAAAGTTACCCCGGGTATCGTTCTCAAGGAGCCTTATTTAATTCAACTATCCTAGTAAACTAAATGCAATGCAAGATTAAATTTGGATAAAGAAAATATATTTTTATTGATTTTTAATGATGGAATGAAGGATGCGAAATAAATAAATATATTTTTTTTTGTATTTTTAGTAAAGGGATGAAGTGGAAGTGAGTTGCTCTTGGAATGATTTTCAATGGCTATCATAGCTTTCTAAATATTTTTGGGGAGTTTAATGCACTAATTTCCTAATTTACGAAACCTCATGGACCCATGAGTCCAATACCTAAATGTTGAAACCTCATCTAATTAGGCATTGTTAAGCTCTTTAGTGCTAGTGGACCTATTACTTGCAAGGAACTATTAATCCTACGACCGGAACCCCGAATCACCACTTAATTAATCCTAAGATTTTAATTCACTATTGGAACCCCACATAATAAAATAAAATCTAAGGATTGAAGACCAATGTTACTCAAGCAATTAATAGGTTCACTTTGAGTTTCTCTAAGTTTCCTAAAATACCAAACCACACCAACCGGCAAGTCTAACGCCTAATCTCATGGACCCATTAAATTAGGCATTATTAAGTACCCTAGAGTGTGATTAGTGATTTGTAATGCATTAAGTTCAATCATAATTCATTTCAATCGAGCTATCTATCAATACCATGAATAAATAGAATGATATCAAATAAACTATAAAAAAACATATACATAACCATGTATATTGATGAGTTCAAATCCCTCAATACAAACCAAAATCACAAATACCCACAATAACAACCAAATCCAGTCCAATCTCAAAACATAAATGCTAACCTAAACCTAGACAATCAAAAATATAAAGAGAAAGGAAATGAATTGGGACTCCCCTTTGAAGAACCATAGCTCAAGCCACTTCCCATCAACTCCAAGAGTAAGGAGGAACTTTATTGAGGCATGGATGGATGAAGGAATGTGGAAGATTGAAGAAATAAGATGAGAAGTGAAGAGAAGAGGATGAAGGGAATGGAGGGAACTAGGGTTTTGGGGAGCACCCAACCCCCAAAACTTAAGTTTTCTAAGCCTAATTCTTCAATTAATATCAAATGGAAGTTGGGTTAGTGATTGGGCTTCAATTTGGGTCCAAATTGATGTCAAAATAGTCAAAAATCAGTGAAAAATGAAGTCTGGACGTTGCTGTTCTCGCAGGGACCTGTTTGCAAAATTCTGAAAGTGTTGGGTCAGATTCTGTAATTTTCCCAGGGCTGTTCTGCAGTGTTTTCAGGATTCTGGGCCATTTCTGTAAGTTCTGCTAAATCTTCAGAATATCAATTTCAGCCCATTTTTCTCATTTTCTGCAAGGGAAAATTTACAACAACATAATGTATTTCGTCCCAAAAATTAATCAATTAAGATAAACAATTAAATGTGACAATTATGCCCTTATATTCCCCCTTTTCACTCACAATCATTTGTAATTCATTTCAATTATAATTAATCCATCTTAATTCAATATTGCATCTTTCAAATGTTAATAACTTCAATTTAGCACACTAAAAACATACAAATCCAAGGATTTGTCAACTCCCCCACACTTAAACCTTTGTACTCCCGGACAAAATCAAATTAAAAACACAAGAGGCTAAAGATGATTTAGTATCAAAGAATGATATTTAGTGAATATTGGTGTATCTTCTTGTTTCAAGTCCATGAGTATGCCATATATTGAAAAAACTAATAAATGATGTAAGGTTTAATTAAAATGTATTCGATTTGGAAACCTCACAAGGATAAGTGTTTGCTCTTGTAACATTCTGTTACTTAGTCCCTAATTAACTAATGATATCCCATTTTAATTCTATAATCTCTCTACTAACTATGATAGGAAAAGGATTTCCCATAATATTAATATACCTATCATAGTTAGAAAAAGAATATTCTAGTGAATAAAACATTATCCATGATAGAAAAGGATTTCCTGATACAATATAGATGCTATCATGGATAATTAAAAGCTAACCATGTTAGAAAGGATTTGTCTAACATGGTTAATAAATAAAACTGATTGATATTAAACAATAAATAGATATATACATGCGGAAACGAATGCAGACCTATACAAATTGGCAATATACAATTCTAAATAAAATATATAACCTCTACTACCTAATTCCCTTTCCTGATGCTCGCGCCTGTGCATGAATACCTGCAAAAATGTCAGTAATCGTGGGATGAGACAATTTGTCCCAGTAATCACCGCTTAACTCACTATAACAGTGAGATGTGCGGTAGCGAGGGCGTCTAAAGGGTACCTCATTTTAAAACCAATAATATATATATATATATATATATATATATATATATATATATATATATCCATGTCAATTCTTCTTCCATTCATCACTCAAATCCCTCCATCACTTCCACATTAACTAAATGTCATCTCCCAGTCTCCAATCTAATGATGCTACCATAACTCTCACACTCACCTATAGATGCATTGTGCCATCTCGGGGCATTCAAGCATCTAATCTTCTCTATATGATTTGACACTGTGCCCCTCTCTATGATGAGGGGGCAAATTTCCCTCTCTGGCAATCTCCAGAGAGAGAACCCCAATTCTGTTTCCATTGCAGAACGGGAACGGTTGGACTCTTCAATGCCAAACAACCGTAGGTCACTTTCTCTCAATAAGTTGACCTATGATCCCCGGTCTAATCAATCCGAAAAGGATCATTAGTACAAATAACTGTCGATTGGCCTATCGACAGTTATCATCGCGCGATGGTACATAAATAGCAGTGTCATGCAATGCTCACCATATCCCTATATTTCTCATCCACCATATTCAACTTCTCAACCAAGGTTCCATTCAATATCACAATATCAATATCATGCATTTTTTTTTCAATTCCCTACAATACCTCAACACTTCAACATCTCAAATTTTCCGCAACATAACTCTCCCTTTTCTATCATCATAAACTCTCAAATCACTACAAATGCTATAGCAATATACATTTCACGCCATTCCAAATCAATGACCACCACCAAACAGGATAATATATATATAGTTTCAAATTTCTTTATATGAAAATAATCGTGTTTGAAAGGCACCCGATAGCCTGTTTAGTATGAAAATAATTTTTCAAAGATAATATATATATAGAGGGTGAGAAAGGATTTTAAGAAAATCCCAGCTAACGTCACCCTCATTGTTATAGCAAGGTTAAGTGTGATTACCTGTCGCCCTTAGCACTTTGTTGCTCTTCCTTACCGTTCCTTGTAAATTTTTCTTCATATGTCATCACAACTACATACTCCTATAATGATATCACACAAAATAATAAATTAATATCATTTCCATTTTATTTGTAATCTAACGTCTCTCTCTCACACGTATTACTACCCATTTTCCCCTTTTTCTTTGAATCCTTTAACCAATTTTCATCATAAGTCATCTGAATTTCAAAATCATCAACTTCAATCCAAGAAAATCACATCGTTCAAGAATACTTATAATTACCTAATTGGTCATACCACATCAATTTACTCAAGAAAATATAACTAATCTGAAATAAACATCCTTCACAACAATCACCGTATCAACAAAACGATCAATACCAAAATCCATGCAAGATTTCACAAAGGAAGGAACCCAAACATTAACCAATTATAGTCATCAAGAAGAAATCTTGAACAAAACATAGCAGGGCCATTTGAGTTCCAAGATTCAAAACAAATGTCATTAAACTAACATGAACATGGATACATAAATCATACAGTCAAAGCAAACAACTCAAAACTGCAACAATCACACATCACAATGACCAAATCTGAAACTTAAAAGAAATCGCCAAGTTTAATCACATTCACATACAAGCATAAAAACATCATCAATTCTCATTTCAATTAATAATTAACTCATATTTTACAAACAGCCAGGCAATAACAATAACTTAACAGTTAATAGGCCAAGTCTTCAGATCACGAGAAGTCAAACCAATTATAAACAACTCTTGACAAAATACTTAACTCACTACCAAATATAACAGCAAAGAAGTTCTTTTACTTAAAACAACAACTTTATAAACTAATCAGATCTTAAAAATGCCAATACCCATCGGTCCAATCAGCACCTTCAACCACGATTTAGTTCAGCCAAAACAAAGAAAGGAGAAGAAATGAAGTTCATTTCTATATCCAAGGCTTAGCTTAGTTAAGTTTCATCTCCTTTAAAGATCACTTGTCAACCTCTAAATCCCTGTACACGTCACTACAAACCAACATAAGATTGAGCATTTTATTACTAGTCACTATATGCTTCTCAATTTAAATCAGCCCCAACTATTTCACCACATCTTCTCTCCATGTTGCCAACATGTCATCCATAATTCTTTTCTAAACTATCATTACCCCTTCATTGATTTAAGTTTATCTTATGTCCAGGATCCAATCAGTTTACTTCCATTTGCCTTAATATTAAAGAATCTGAATTATAAAAACTATATTAGAAAAACAATTTGGCTCCTTCTATTTATTGGTAATATTTCTTCCCAAGAATCCAAATAGTGTAACAAATACACAACATTATTTTACACCTTTAAACCTTGCATTCAGAATTTTCAAGTTCAGCAAATTCATCACATAAACATTATCACAACAACATATCCAAATGCACCAAATAGAGAATCCATGCACAACTTGCCTTGAATAAATACAAAAATCCTTCTCCAAGAAAGTTTGACAAACATTTATATATATTTTAACTCTATAGTATGTCTACACAAATCAATTAAAGATCTTAACTCCTTTAAACTTCTACCTAATCTAAATCAAACATAAAAACCTGAATTTGCAAGATATCATCACAACCTCAACTTCTAATTTACTAATTTCAATATTCTATAAACTCCTTTTTATTCATCATACTCATCTTTTATTTACAAGCTTGAATTTTGACCCAGTAAAGTAATCGTTAAAATTCTGAATCATCAAACCCATCATCCTATCAATAAACAAATTCCACAACAATCACATATACACAGAACCTAGCAAGCCAAAATTTCCAAACAATTCATTCTCTTACACATTTTATCAAACACCTTGTGTGCATTCCAAAGTCATGAAAATCAACATCCAAACAAGAACTCAATCTGTCACAATACTCAAACAAATCATGCAGACACAACAATATTTATCACAATTAATCTTATAGAATCACTAATTTTAAAGATTAAACCTTTAAGAAAGCTCAAACTTAACGGATTACTAACACACAAAGTTAGGCTTTTTCACAAAATCAACAAAATCATAATCAATCATTCAAATCCTTCTTAAAACTTCAAAACCAAAGCTTCAACATGATATTTGATATATTCTTGAACCCAAAACAGAATACCCATTTCGGCCTCTCCTCTCAAACATCATTAATGGAAGAAACTAAGGTAGGGAAAGAGAAAGAAGGCTGACCAAGGTTCGAATCTCCACTTTTAAGCACCATTGGAGCCTTCTATCGTCGGAAATACCGCCGGAAAACGGCCATTAAAGTGGCTGGCCGAGATGTTGATAAACTCCATAATTTCACATATTCCATCTCAATTTCTCTTGAATGTATATGATTTTTGGTGGTAAATAATTAAGAAAGATATGAATACACATATGTAAGAGTAAAAATTGAAAGATGAATATTTTGGTGAAATTTGGAGTTATATGTGTGTGAAATGGATTTTTGAAGTTCATCAACCCTCTTTCTCTTTTGTAGGAAGAGGTGGACAAGTGAAAAAGGGCTAAAGATAACATAGGACAAGCTAAGCAGGGGACAAAAGAGCAAAAAGGAAAATTTCTCATGGTTGTTCGTTGAGCTTTCGTTGTCAAACAAAGGCACGACGAAGATGTTTCTTCCCTGCCTTTGATCTGTTCGTTGACCATTCGTCGTGCAACTAACAGGCGACGAACAAAAACTGAAACTCTGCGTTTTGAGTGGGCTGAAACGAAAATTCAGATGCAAATAAATGGGGAACTTGAATCAAAACATGGGGGCCGACTTCTAAGAGTTCCAGAGCACCAAAAACTCATTCCTCTTGGTTCTTTGGCTTGGGATTTGCTTGGGGTTTGAAGATTTGAAGCTAGGGAGTTTGGTGGGGAGCATTAAAGACATTTAAAGCTTCTTCATTTTGGTTTCCTCTTCATTTTCTTCTTCCTATTTTGTGAGCATTTATGACTCTTTACTCATTTTGGTATTGTAGTTCATATTTGATTATGAGTAGCTAAATCCATTTATCTAGGATTATTTTGAACCCTTGTATGGAGTAACTCTTTAAACTCCTATCCTTTTGTGATTAATGTATATATATATATATGTGTGTGTTTATTTTACTCTAGCCCTAATGCCTCTAAGTGATTGATCACCATTTAGTTGATTTGTTCATTTGACTTATGACTTGAGAGAGTTAGGTTAAGTGTAGAACTTGAGTAAAATAGTGTGAGAACTTGAAGTTTGCATGACAAATGAATGGTTTTGTTAATAAGATATACATATACTTATTAGCCTCACATAGCCACATTAGGGTTGAAACTTAGAAATTGAGTTTTATTAATTGTGACAAGAGATTGCATAATTAATGGAATTAAACACTTGTTCTTGACTCGACGAAGCGTTTACAAGTATTCTAGAACCCTAGGTTAACACATATATAAACATTAAAGCAGTTAGGATAGGAGTTGATTAAAGGTTACAAGATACAAGGGGGATAAATAATCCTAGATACCAATTAATCCTTGAAGAAAACAAAAATATTTGATATCATTTTATCATTTTAGTTTTAGCAAATAGCTTACTTGTTTGACCTTCAAATCATGTTATGGTTAGCTCAACTTAATATAATCACCAAACCTTCTGTTTGACCGGATTTGTATCCCAATCCTCGTGGGAATGATCTTTACTTTCACTTTATTACTTGGCGCGACCCGTGCACTTGCGGTGCGAACAAGTTTTTGGCGCCGTTGCCGGGGATTTGGAAACAAATCCGTTGGTCAACCCCAGGCTTGGTTTTTAAATTTCGATTGAGCATAATATATATAATTATTTTTTTTATTTTCTTTGTTTATTAATACTTTTATTAGTACAATACTTGCCTTTTGTGTTGTTCTTCCTCTAGTTGTCCTACAGATTTATGCAACCAGTGCATCCAGACAGCCTGGAGGTAGTCCTGGAGTTTGAAAATTTCTTCGATGCAACCGACACTGAATCTGAGACCATGGCTGATGATGAGTATGATCGGGCTACTGTGAATGACTTTGCTACCAGAAACATGGGTGGTGCTCAGTCTTGTATCAGGATGCCAGAAATGCGAGCTCACAACTTTGTGATTAAGCCGGTTATGATCACTATGCTCCAGCTGCATGGAATGTTCCATGGGTTTTACAATGAAGATGCAAACAAGCACTTGTTGTACTTCTTAGAAGTTTGCAATTCTTTCAAGCAAAACAGAGTTCCTGATGATGTTCTTCGCCTTCGGCTGTTTCCTTTCTCTCTGCAAGGGAAAGCTAGGGAATGGTTTGATAATTTGCCAGAGGGGTCCATCAATTCCTGGAATGCTCTTGAAAGTAAATTCAGAGCAAGGTTCTTTTCTGATGATAAGTCGGTTGTAGCTAGAGATGCGTTTTTGAGTTTCAAGCAATATCCTGATGAGCATCTCTATGCCGCTTGGGAGAGATATAAGATGTTAATGAAGCAATGCCCCAATCATGGGGTAGATAAGTGGGTCATCATCCAGATTTTTTGTAACCGCCTTAATCCTCAATCCAAGGCTATGGTTGATTCAATGACAAATGGAGGATACAGAAATGTCCCGGTCAATGAAGTGTTCCGATTGCTTGATCAGTTAGCTGCTAATAATTCTCAGGATACAGACAGGCATTCACAGCTTCTATCCACTCTAAAGGAAGATGTCACTTCTTCCTCACAAATTGCTATTATTCTCTCTGCTATTAACAAGCGTTTTGATGTGCTTGAATCGCAGGTGCAGAGAAGTAAATCTCAGGGTATTTATTCTGTGCATACTACCCCAATCGTGTGTGATCAGTGTGAAAATGTTCATCTCCCAGACCATTGTCCACTCTACATGCCTTCTGAGTCTGTGAACTATATGGGGAAGTTTCAGAATCCTAACAACAACCCTTACTCCAACACTTATAATCCAGGATGGAGGAATCACCCAGACTTTTCATGGAGTCAAGGGAAAGCTTTGAATCCTTCTTCTTCTTCGGGTGTCAAGCTTTCACACCCACCGGGTTTTCAATGTCAAACTAAGCAAATACCTCATAAAGAAGAAGAATTTAAAGTGGAGAAGATGTTTGCACAAATCTTGGCAGGGCAAGAAGCTGCGAGAATTCAGAATGATACTAGGCACGCGGGTCATGACGCCTCCATTAAGAATCTTGAGATACAAATGGGCAACTCGCATCTCAATTAAACACTATGACAACTCATATGTCAAGAGGAAATCTCCCAAGTGACACAATTCCTAATCCAAGGAGCAAGGGCCAAGAAGAATGCAAGGTGATCACTCTAAGGAGTGGGAAACAAGTTGATAATGAGCCTAAGCCTCAAGGAGTTAACAAGGAATCTCAAGGTGAGACTGTTTTTGATGAAGAAGCCAAAATTGATGAAAACATTGTAGTTGATGAAAATGAATCTGTGAAGAAAAATATTGTTGAGAGGAAAGACAAAGTGCAACATAAGGATGGTGGTGATGACAGGAAGAAACCATGTGAGGCAAAGCCAAAATATGTACCTCCCCCTCCTTTTCCTCAAAGACTCAAAAAGCATCATGATGATGGACAATTCAAGAAGTTCCTTGAGATGTTTAAACAATTGCATATCAGCATTCCTTTTGTGGAGGCACTTGAGCAAATGCCTAAATATGCCAAATTTTTTAAAGATGTGTTGTCCAAGAAGAGGCGGTTCAATGAATTTGAAACTGTTGTTTTGACTGAAGATTGTAGTGCTATTCTACAAAGAAAGCTTCCTCCTAAGTTGAAAGATCCTGGGAGTTTCAACATTCCATGTAACATTGGGAATAACTTCAAAGGAAAAACTCTTTGTGATTCGGGGGCAAGTGTTAACTTGATGCCCTCTGCTGTTTTTAATCGATTAGGCTTAGGAGAGGCAAGGCCTACTACTGTGACACTACTTCTTGCTGATAGGAGTGTATCTCATCCTAGAGGGGTCATTGAAAATGTCTTGGTAAAAGTAGACCAGTTCATATTTCCAGCTGACTTTATTGTTGTTGATTGCGAAGTGGATTGGAACATTCCAATCATACTTGGGAGACCATTCCTTGCTACTGCTAGAACCCTGATAGATGTGGAAAAAGGTGAAATCACTTTAAGGGTCAATGATGAGAAATTGAGTTTCAACATGAGCCAATTAAAGTTCCCATATGATTCTCCTCAATGTGCATTTGTGGATGTACTTGATTGTACTCATCAAGAAAAGTCTTATTCTTCATCAGTTAAAAATCCCTCGGAAGCATTGTCAAAGGAAGAAAAAGGTGTTGAAGATGTTCATGGTAGAGAATCAATGAGAGTATGTGCTATGGATACTTATGGTCATGCAAGATTCAAGCCTTTTAGTCCATTAGATGTATCCAATGCATTAGACACTCTTTTGCGGCAGTCATCCAATAAAGATCCTTCAATCTTGGAGTTGAAACTACCTTCTCCTCAATGTGATGAATTGGCAAAATGTGGTCTTAATACTAGTGAGATTGCACAGCATGACAAAGAAAATACTAAGTGGTTCAATGACAAGAAAGCTCTTTCAAAGTCTTTTGAACTTGGTCAAAAGGTGCTCTTGTATAATTGCAAGATCAAATTGTTTTCGAGAAAGCTGAAGTTTCATTGGTCTGGCCCGTTCACTGTTGTTCAAGCCTCAAACTTTAATGATGTGGTGTTAGAAAATGAAAAAGGTG
Source organism: Mimosa pudica (assembly GCA_029929735.1). NCBI lineage: Eukaryota > Viridiplantae > Streptophyta > Magnoliopsida > Fabales > Fabaceae > Mimosa > Mimosa pudica. Next base: position 7,103,861 of record JAKELP010000027.1, read on the forward strand.
AAAGATTCAAAGTGAGTGGGTACCGGTTAAAGCATTATTGGAGTGGTGAGATAGATCATGCATCGGTCTCACTACCCCTCTCTGATCCTACTTGAAGCAGCGAAGAGTCTAGCTAAAGACTATAAATTAAGCGCTTCTTGGGAGGCAACCCAAGTTCTCAACTTTTCTCTTTTATTTTTGACTTTTAAGTTATTTCAGTTTATTTTGGTAGATTTGTGCTTGTTTTTCTCTTTTTGTAGGAAGGAAGGTTCCTCTTAATACTTTGGATTTTTTGGAGATGACATGCTGGAGCTTACGGTTTTGGAAGTAAAGAAGAAGTCTACAAGGGGGAGTACCTCTTAAACTTCACTTTATATTCAATATTAAGCATTGTCATAGTTAACTGAATGACTGAATGGTGGAATGCTGAATTTCTGGATATTGATTCTGGCCAATTGATCTTGTTGCATTTTCTGAGCTTTTGGTGAAGTTGCTTGTGTGATGTATTGACTTGGTGCTCTTGATGTTGTGAGTCATTGTTGGTGTGTGAATGCATTTTTCTATGTGTGTGGTTCTGTTTTGCTGTAGTTAGAATGGTGGAAGTGAGTTGTATAGTTTTTTTTTTGCATTGTTTGTTATGAAAGGGCATATCTTGATTAATGAGTTTTGGAGTGTGTGGACTTTGGCTTGTGTGTTAATGTGGATGCATTTTGATTGTTAAGTATAGTTTGATAGATATAGATCATAGGCCTTTGTGAGATTTGAGCATTGAGTGAACAAAGAATTTTTGGTGTTGAATGGGTGATGAAATTGAGTGAATAAATTTAGTGAGGAATTGGGTAATTTTGATGTATAGAGGGGATGGTTAATTTTGATCAGTTCTAAAGGGTTCTGCAGAATTATGCAGCAAATGATCTGATATTCGTCATGTGTTTGTCATGCGACGAAGCCACAACAAACGCAGTATTTCTTTGTTTTGTTTGTTAATGTGTTCGTTGTGTGTATGTGTTGCGACGAAAGCTCGACGAAGGGGGGTTCCTCTCTGGCACTCTCTCTCCTCAATTGACACTTCTAAGCAATTTTATTTTTAAAATTTTTTTTGTTTTTTTTTAAAAAAAAATTAAAATTAAAATTCCAAATAAACCCTAATCCCAAATAAACCAATTCCCCTTCCTCAGCGGCACAAAATCACTCACCTCCCCCTCCATTCAAATTTCCGCCGCTGTCATCGCCGGCCACCACCCAACCACCCCTCGTCGTCGTTCCGGCGGCCACTAACACCAGCTCTTCTCCTCTTCGAAGCCCCAGCTCCGTCATCACCCCACTCAATCTCTCACTCTCAGTTCCCATCTCCGCCCTTTGTTCTTCCCCCTTGCCATCGACCTTCTCCTCTCACCGTTCGACCCACCGTTGCTTATCTCCGGCCAACCACTGTCAAAGTCGGCTACCTCTTTCTCTCCTAAGTTCCGATTTGCAACCTTCAACCCCACTTGTTACTTCTTTCTCTCATCTGTGAAAATCGGTACTCCCTCCTCTTGGTTTTGAGCTCTTTCTGTTTATTTGTTTATTTAGTTAGTTAGTTATCTTAGTTTAGTTTAGCCAAAATAATGTGTGTGGTTCAAGGTTTTGAAAGAATTTCAAGGAAAGTAGCACTGTTGCAAGTGAGGATAATTTTTGAGTAGGCTGGTCAAGGTGTATGTTTGCTTTGGGGTTAGATAGTGAAATCTGAATTGTTTGGACTGAGGTTGAGATTTGGATTGAACCTACTGGTTCATATGGGATTGAGCAGCAATGTGTGATTATGGTATGTGAGGGAAATGCTTGTTATTGGTCTGATGGTTTTGGGTAAGTTGTAGCATATCATTATTGGTGAGCCTTAACTGATTGAGACTTTAACTGAGCTTGTCCAGGTCTGATTGAAGTGTAGAAAGCCTTAGTTTGATGTTTTGAACTTGAATTTCAATCTTTGAGAGAGAGAATGATACTGAAGGCTGTTTTGGCACTATCTATATCCCTTAGCCTATGTTTGCAAACTGGATTTGTTGTGCGGTTGTCTCTGGAAGTGATGTATGTCATTGGTGTTTGGATTTCTAATATCATATTATTTCTTATTGTCTAAAAACTTGAGTGAATAAATTCTGCCCATTATAAAAAACGGTTCATCCTTTTGAAATAAATTTGATGCTCAAGTTCTTTCATAATGAGAATTATTGTGATATTATTTGTCAATTGAGTCTTCACCAACCAATTGGAAATGATAATGGGGCTTAGAGATAGCATTGAATTTGAGGAAATACCACTTGGTCCGCTTAGTTCAAGTTTGGGGGAGCTATGCATTTAGATGCCACAAGCATTGTTTTGTGAGATATTTTGACATGCAGGTTATGAGCGTTGCTCAAACTGGTTGGGGCATTGATGACCCTTATTTTGGGCTTATGCCTTTGTTTATGATATTAATATTATTTGCAGGCTTTTTTCATCTCATAGCTGATTTTAGCTTGGCCCTTTTCCTTTCTTATTTGACAGTGAGGACACTGTACGGTTTAAGTTTGGGGGAATAAATGTGGTCATCTGAGACTTTTGAGCATGCTTGAACTTTTTGAGAAGTTGTGAATAAATTGTTACTTGTGAATAATAAGTGCACAGGGAATTTTTTGACTTTGCTGTGATGATGAATGTGTGATATTTTGTCCAAACTAAAGTTGTTGCATTTTTTTAAAAGAAAATTTGACCATGAGCTATCTTGAAAAGATGTATGAAAGTCCAATGATAGGAATAAGTTGTTTGGCTAAAGGGTATATAGAAGGTGAAGTTATATGCTTTGCTTGAGTGGATTGTGGTGTTAAGGCAAATCTCTCCTTAATTCTCTTGAACAACTTAAGCACTAATGGAGTTAGAGTAATTGGATGATGGATTTTGTGAAGGAAAAATGTAATAAACTGATGTATGTGCTTTCTCTCACTTGATAATTTCAAAATTCTTTTTGGAAAATTCACATTTTTGACAGGTTGCACATAAGTTTGAAAAATGATTGAGGCCATCATTAAATGCGACTGAGCCTTTCAAGCCATCCTTGACAAATTTTTATCCCATTTGCACCCTCTTTGAGCCTTTTAATGAAAAACCATGATGATTTTCTTTTGCAACCCACATTGAACCTAACCCTTATAGCCCGAAAAACCATGAACTACCTGAATCTTGAGATAATTGACATTTCATTAGTAGTGAGGATTGGTATGGTTGATAAAAGTGTGTGCATATGTTAAAAAAAATGTGTTTGTGGAAGGGAAATAGTGGCTTTGAAAAGGAAAAGTTTGTACTCCTAAGTCAAAAAAAAAAATTGAAAATTGAAAGAAAGGGAAATGAAAAAGAACAAAAAGAAAGAAGTATGAGAAAAAAAGTAGCAATAAAATTAGGAGTACAAATAATGAAAATTGAGATGAGTTTGGGGGAAGTTTATGTTTCTTGAAAGAAAATTTTGTGAAAGAGTGACTATGATGAAATGTTTCATTTATCTCAAGATATTTGAATCCCTTTATCCTATTCTTTCAATTAACCAAACACTTAAACCCTTGGCCCCATTACAAGCTTTAAAAGCCCTCTTGATTTTAAACTTATGTGCTACAAGTTGAAAGTGGGGAGAGAAGAAAAGAGTGGAGAAATTTGAAGAGTGAGAGTCTATACATGCATTGGAGTTTTACAAAGGACCGGAGAAAGATCTTGAAAATTTTCTTTCACTCCATCACACACACACTAGTTCAAAGATTATGGAGAGCTTGTTTTTAACATCATGAGTCATTCATCTCTGCATATAATTCATGCATTCTATTTATCAATTAGGAAGAACAACATATGAGGACAAGTAATTCAATTGAATTAGGGATAACATGTGGTCAAAGTATAAAATTTTTTGAATTGTTTGAGGACAAGCAAGGACTTAAGTTTGGGGGAGTGATAAACTCTATAATTTCACATATTCCATCTCAATTTCTCTTGAATGTATATGATTTTTGGTGGTAAATAATTAAGAAAGATATGAATACACATATGTAAGAGTAAAAATTGAAAGATGAATATTTTGGTGAAATTTGGAGTTATATGTGTGTGAAATGGATTTTTGAAGTTCATCAACCATCTTTCTCTTTTGTTTGAAGAGGTGGACAAGTGAAAAAGGGCTAAAGAAAACATAGGACAAGCTAAGCAAGGGACAAAAGAGCAAAAAGGAAAATTTCTCATGGCTGTTCGTTGAGCTTTCGTTGTCAAACAAAGGCACGACGAAGATGTTTCTTCCTTGCCTCTGATCTGTTCGTTGAACATTCGTCGTGCAACTAACAGGCGACGAACAAAAACTGAAACTCTGCGTTTTGAGTGGGCTGAAACGAAAATTCAGATGCAAATAAATGGGGAACTTGAATCAAAACATGGGGGCCGACTTCTAAGAGTTCCAGGGCACCAAAAACTCATTCCTCTTGGTTCTTTGGCTTGGGATTTGCTTGGGGTTTGAAGATTTGAATCTAGGGAGTTTGGTGGGGAGCATTAAAGACATTTAAAGCTTCTTCATTTTGGTTTCCTCTTCATTTTCTTCTTCCTATTTTGTGAGCATTTATGACTCTTTACTCATTTTGGTATTGTAGTTCATATTTGATTATGAGTAGCTAAATCCATTTATCTAAGATTATTTTGAACCCTTGTATGGAGTAACTCTTTAAACTCCTATCCTTTTGTGATTAATGTATATATATATATATTATATATGTGTGTGTTTATTTTACTCTAGCCCTAATGCCTCTAAGTGATTGATCGCCATTTAGTTGATTTGTTCATTTGACTTATGACTTGAGAGAGTTAGGTTAAGTGTAGAACTTGAGTAAAATAGTGTGAGAACTTGAAGTTTGCATGACAAATGAATGGTTTTGTTAATAAGATAGACATATACTTATTAGCCTCACATAGCCACATTAGGGTTGAAACTTAGAAATTGAGTTTTATTAATTGTGACAAGAGATTGCATAAGTAATGGAATTAAACACTTGTTCTTGACTCGACGGAGCGTTTACAAGTATTCTAGAACCCTAGGTTAACACATATATAAACATTAAAGCAGTTAGGAGAGGAGTTGATTAAAGGTTACAAGATACAAGAGGGATAAATAATCCTAGATACCAATTAATCCTTGAAGAAAACAAAATTATTTGATATCATTTTATCATTTTAGTTTTAGCAAATAGCTTACTTGTTTGACCTTCAAATCATGTTATGGTTAGCTCAACTTAATTTAATCACCAAACCTTCTGTTTGACCGGATTTGTATCCCAATCCTCGTGGGAACGATCTTTACTTTCACTTTATTACTTGGCGCGACCCGTGCACTTGCGGTGCGAACAGATGTACAAAGCAAAAGGAGAGGAAAAGAAGTAAGAAAACGAAGTTGAAAGAAGGAAGAGCTTGAAGAACAACAAGAAAGGAGGAACTCACCAACTCCCGCCGCCGACCGCCATGATTTCTGCCGGAAATGATGAAGCCTCGCCGGAAAAAGGGAAGAGCAAAAAGAAAGCACACACCCCCCGATCAAGTTCATGCTTCACGAGTCCGAGGAGAAGAGGAGAGGAGAAAACGAAAATGAGCAAGCTTTTTGGAGAGGGAGGGTCGAACGGGTGTGTTTGTGGGTGGAAAAGGAGCAAAAATGGTGGTGTGTGGGTGTGTTTAGTTTGAGAGAAAATGGAAGTGATAAGGGAGGAGGGAGTGTCGGCCGAAATCCTAAGGGAGGAATAAGGTTGTGTTTGTTTTGGTTTAATTAGAAGAGTTGTGGTAACATATAGGGAAGATTACCATAATAACCTCTATAAGTCTCAATCACTAAGTCCAACCTCCAAGCTCTTAAGCCTTAAAACATATTTTAATTTCCGCCAACCCTCATAATTCATATTTCTCCAACTTTTTAATTGATTATTTTAGCCACTCATTTAACTATATTTCTTTAAATTCTAAAGTAAATAAGATTTAATATGTATAATCATCTAAAATATCATAAATTTATTTCTAGGACTTTAGATTTCCTAAAGTACACCTTAAAACCTTAATAAATTCTTTATTATCTCTAATTTAAAATTCGGGATGTTACAGCTCTCAACTCTCATGTAGGGTATTTTCACTCAAATCCACTAAAACCATGCTCTACCATAGGCTTGCGATCTTTCTAAGCTCTCCACTACTTATAACAATGACATGAGTAGATCCAAAAGGACTTTTTTCTTGGCTTTAGAGATGGAAGTAGGCTAAATGAAATGATTGAAAAATATATGTCAAGGAACATGCATATAATACAAATAATCAAACCAAAGTACATCCCATTTTCACACATTAAGCGCAAGCCTTCTATGTTTGCTACAACAAAAAATGAATGTCTTATTTCTCTATTATTTTTTTTCTCTTTTTCTTTCATTTTTTCCACTTTTTTTTCCTCATTATTTTCTTTTCTTCTTTTTTTTCACCTCTTTTTTTTTTCATTTTCTTGGCATTCTAACATATTTGTGATCGTAGCAAGATTCAATGATATCATAAGGCATGAAAATTATTGGGACACTCTAGAAATCTTAATGAAGTAATGATGTGTATAAGTATTGTTGCATGTTAAAATGATGGGTGAAGGGAATTAAAGGCTCAAAAGGAAGCAACAAAGGAGGGATTAATGAATACTAGCACGTAGTTGGGATAAAAGGTAATGAAATGAATGCCTATGTCATCTCTACTCATGACATTGCAAAATGTAGCCTCAAGCAAGAAATAAAACAAGTTCTAGAGAGCAATAACTTTAGTGGAATATCACACAATAGAAAGAAGAATTAGGCTCAAAATACCTCACGACTAGGCTTTTTGTTTCCAACCAAATTCATGATAATTAAACAATACATCACCTTTAGGATTTAAAATATATGGCAACTCACTTCATCAAGACCAGTTTCAACATCAATATCCAACTAAATGAACATTGAGAATTTTTTTTTTGAAAATAGGTCATGTCCAAGGGTAACAAGTGTAAAAGTGAAGGAGAAGCTCAAAATTTTTCAAAATTTTCTCATTTTGAAGCTAAAAACATAATCAAGATGCAATCACCCAAAACTTAACCCAACTACAACCCCTCCCCCACACTTAATTCCTACATTGTCCTCAATGTAGCAAAATCATGGAAAAATCCAAGTAAATTTCAAAGCATGTTGAAATCAAGTGTGGTGGTGGTGTTAGCTCTAAGCACTTTATTCTAATCCGAGAAATGAGAAAAACAACTAAAACTACCTTTTACTACTAGTTTATGTCCCTCCCCCACACTTATATTCCTCAATAAACAATTAAGTCAAATACATGAAGAACAAGAAAGAAAATAAGTGAGGAAAGAGACAACCTTGGTTATGGTATCTTCAAATACTTGAAGGAGAAGTTCTCATCCTTGATGAAGATCATGTTGGACTTTAGAGCTCCAACTTCTCCTATGTTGATCTTTCTTGGTGGTTGATATGGATACTTCATATGGCTCCTACAATGGTGTTCATGCAAAGAAAATAAGCCAATAGAAATACCAAGTCCAAAGGAACAAACTTGGAGAGGGTTAGAGCATGTATTAAGCAATTTAAGATCAAAACTCTCCAAGTATGAATCACAACCAAGAAAATCAACATTACTCCCATTTGTAGGAGTAAAAGAAACATTTATGTTTTTTAAGTCCTCTTGTACTTGCAACTGGAAAGGTGAAGAACCCAAGTTGGTGTTGGGGTACACCACATCGAATTTGCAATCACAAGAGGTGGGAGGTATAAGAGTGGAAGAAGAGGAGGATTTATGCAACATGCAAGATGAATGCAATCCTAAATCGGGTGGTAGGTCACAAGATAAAATCAAATGGAAAGATTCATCCTTTTTCACAATTTTATCATTTAAAACATGAGAATCTTCCCTTATTAACCCACCCAAAGATAAAAAAGAATTGAGATCAAAAGATATGCAATTTTCATGTCCATATTATTTTCTGTTGATCAAACTTTGTGACACATCAACAAGTAGTACAAACAACAGATGTAACATCCCAGCGCCTCGCTCTCGAAATTGTCCGCTTTGGGGAATCCTCACCCCTCACGACTTTAAAACGCGTCGAGAGGGGGAGGTATCCAGGCCTATATATAGCACCTTTCGTTCTCCTCCCCAGCCGATGTGGGACTTTACAATCCACCCCCCTTGGGGCCTGTAACATTCTGTTACTAATTCCCTAATCAACCAATATAATCTGTTTTAATTCATTAATCTCTTTACTAACTATGATAGAAAATGGAATATCCATATTAACAACATCTCTATCATAGTTAGAAAAAGAATTTCCTAATCATTTTATACATTATCCATGATAGAAAAGAATTGCCTAATACAATATGAACGCTATCATGGATAATTAAAAGCTAACCATGTTAGAAAGGATTTGCCTAACATGGTTAATAAACAAAACCAAATATTATTTAACAATACATAAATATATATATATACATGCGGAAGCGAATGCAGACCTATAAATTGGCAATATACAACTCTAAATAATATAAACAACCTCTAAGATCTAATTCCCTTTCCTGCTGTTTGCGCCTGTGCATGAATACCTGCAAAAATGTCAGTAATCGTGGGATGAGACAATTTGTCCCAGTAATCACCGCTTAACTCACTATAACAGTGAGATGTGCGGTAGCGAGGGCGTCTAAAGGGTACCACATTTTAAAACCAATAATATATATATATACATGTCAAGTCTTTCGTTCATCGTTCAAGTCCCTCCATCCAAATCAATTCAAATTCATCATCTCTACTTTCCACATATCACTCAAATCCCTCAGTCAATTCCACATAACTAAATATCACCTCCCCAGTCTCCAATTTAATGTTACTACCACCACAACTCTCACACTCACCTATAGATGCATTGTGCAATCCTGGAGCATTCAAGCATCTAATCTTCACTATATGATTTGACAATGTGTCCCTCTCCATAATGAGGGGACAATTTCCCTCTCTGGCAATCCCTAGAGAGGGAACCTCAATTCTGTTTTCCATTGCAGAATGGGAACGGTTGGGCTCTCAAATGCCTTAACAACCGTAGGGGCGGTTGGGCTCTAAAATGCCTTAACAACCGTAGGTCACTTCTCTCAATAAGTTGACCTATGATCCCCGATCCAATCAATCCGAAAAGGATCAACAGTACAAATAACTGTCGATTGGCCAATCGACAGTTATCATCGCGCGATGGTACATATATATATATCAGTGTCATGCAACACTCACAATATCCATAAATCTCATCATTCAATATTATCCATCGATTTGCCTTCCAATCAATCAAATTTAACATCTAATCCTTTCCTTCCTCACAACTCTCAACATCTCTGTCAGAATACCTAGAACAACTCTCAACACCCATTCAGTACTACCTATGTCTCTCATATCTTATCCAGAAACATACACCACCAACCAGGATAATAGTATATATGATGTATCAAAATCTTTTATATAAAAATAATCGTGTTTGAAAGGCACCCGATAGCCTATTTTGTAGAAAAATAATTTTTCAAAGATAATATATATATAATGAGGGTGAGGAAGGATTTTCAAAATCCCAAACTAACGTCACCCTCAATGTTATAGTAAGGTAAGTGTGATTACCTGTCGCCCTTTAGCACTTTGTTGTCTTTCCTTACCGTTTCCTCGTAAATTTTCTACATGTACCGTCTCCAATATGTATCCTATAATGATACGATATAAAATTATAAATTAGTATCATTTCCACTTATAATATTTTAACGTCTCTCTTGTTCCTATACAACTACTAATTTCCCCCATTTCCTTAATTATATTATTTTAGAGAGTTATGTGGATTTCTAAGCACATACATACACAAGCCAACACAATTCATCAAATTCAATTCAAAGAGATTAGACCAAGACAAACTTCTTTGAAATTGATCATTTATAATATCATATCATTTCTACATTATATTAAATATTACAAGAACATAATACATTGATAGCCAAACTACTCAATTGCCATTGATAGCCATTCGGCCAAAACAGAGGAAAAGAACATAATACATTACTTCGTTTCAAATTCACTTTGAGGTATACAAGCATGTAGAATTCCTTGAAAGGTAAAGGAAATCATTATCACAAAACTCTCATCTTAACTCTCAACCAAACAATCCAAACACAATGCAATTAGGTAACACTTTAAAGAAACATCTTCACATACTAAGTTCTCAAGCACCTAAACAAGAATCACTTCAAAAACATCTATTTATTTCACACATAATTCAGCTAAAACAAAGAAAGGAGAAGAAAGGAAGTTCATTTCTATATTCAAGGCTTAGCTTAGTTAAGTTTCATCTCCTTCAAAGATCACTTGTCAACCTCTAAATCCCAGTACAAGCTGCTACAAAACCAATATAAGATTGAGCATTTTATTACTAGTCACTATATACTTATCAATTTAAATCAGCCCCAACTATTGCAACCCCATCTTTTCTCCATGTTGCCAACATGTCATCCATAATTCTTTTCTAAACTATCACTACCCCTTCACTAATTTAAGTTTATCTTATGTCCAGGATCCAATCAATTTACTTTCATTTGCCCTAATGTTAAAGAATCTGAATTATAAAAACTATATTAGAAAAACAATTTGGCTCCTCTATTTATTAGTACTATTTCTTCCCAAGAAATCCAAATAGTGCAACATATACACAACATTATTTTACACCTTTAAACCTTGCATTCAGAATTTTCAAGTTCAACAAATTCATTAAAGAAACATTATCACAACAACATATCCAAATGCACACTTTCATTAAACTCTAATAGTTATCTTACAACCATAAATCCAGTTTAGCAACTCCTACCTATAGGACTCTCAATCATCTATTACTTTAATCATCAATTATCCATATTCAATATCAATAAACAAATTCCCACTTTATTCCAATTACCATTCCACAAATCATTCATCAAATCCAACACTTCACCTAATCAAATAATCAACACAAATATTTGCCTATAACCTCAACCACCTCAATCTCATCAATATTAATTCTAAACATAACATGATCTCTCCAAAACTATTTGTCATCCTCCAACATTTCCAATATCACCGTATGACTTGAGTAATCCTTTACTAACCATCAAGTTAACCATTAAGTCATATATCACCAATTCACATAATTGATTTCTCATTTATCCAACACTTTATTTAACAATCTTTTTCCTAAACATCAATCCAATCATTTCCACTATTCCAATAACATTATATAACCTTAGTAAGCATCTAGGAACCACCAATTTTCCCCAATAACTCACACATTACCAAGACCCCAATTTCAAGAGACCCTAAAACATAGATATTTCAAAATAAATAGAAAACATCAAGAAAACTCAATTGCCTTCAAGAAACCTCAAATTAACTACTTAAACACCCATTATCATAGCTCAAACATTTCAAAGAACCCCCAAAGTCAAAATCCTAACTTTAAAGAATCCCAAAATATCTACAAAATTTCAAAACTAAGTAACAACTTCAAGAAACTCAAATGCCTACAAGAAATCTCACATTAAACATTAAATATTCATTATTATAACTCTAAAATTCCAAAAATCCAAACATTAACTAAAACCCTAACTTTTGAAGAACACAAATCAAAGAAATCAAATCAAAGAGAAGTAACAAGTGCTTACGGAGTTTCCAAGTGAAGAGAAGGAGGAAAGGCACTATTTTCCGGTGGTGGTTGCCGGAAATCTCGCCGGAAATTGGCCACTAAAGGGGTGGACGAAAATCAAAACACAAAGAGAAAAGAGAGTGAGAAATCCACTTTGAAAGGAAGTAACAACTTGAAGAACACATACAAGACCGAACTTCACCTTTCCCGCCACCGTCCGCCACCGGAGGACACCGGAAATGAAGAAGAAATGGAGCTGCAAAGTGCAGACTCGAGCAGTGAGAATGGGCAACAAATAGCACGAGATTTTCCTATGATTTGAGGGTAAAGAGCAAAGGAAAATTGATGGGAGGTTGAGGATTTAACATGGGAGCTGTTTTGGAGGAGAGGGGCGTCGGATTTGAGAGTTTGAGAGGGGTGGGTCTGTTTGGTGAAGAAAGAAAGAAGGAAGAAGAAAAAGAGAAAGGGAAGAGAGAAAAGAAAAAGAAAAGTAAAAGGAAAAAGTAGAAGAATATTCTTTTTCAAGTTGGAATATTCTTTCTCAATATATGATATCTCTTTTATCTTCCTATAGTTGACAATAAAATCCCCTAATTGGTCTTTCACCATTTGAATCATAATTAAATTTTCTAGATCATTTCATTAATTAAGTTAGGCAACTTATCCCTTAAACCTCCAAAATATCTTAAATTTCACCAAAACTCTCGTAATATCTAACTTCCTATTTATTATATATTAAGGACACTCTGTAATCCTAAATTAAATTTTCTAGGATGTTACAGGGCCCAGCGCCCTCGCTGGCACACCAACTCGAGCCTGGCTCTGATACCATCTGTACCAACCCAGCGCCTCGCTCTCGAAATTGTCCGCTTTGGGGAATCCTCACCCCTCACGACTTTAAAACGCGTCGAGAGGGGGAGGTATCCAGGCCTATATATAGCACCTTTCGTTCTCCTCCTCAGCCGATGTGGGACTTTACAACATACGCTCATGTTTATACAGAATGACTTTTTTCCTTCATGTTTTAACATATCTGTGTAGTTCATTTATATTTACAAGCAGAAAAGGAATCAAGAATACTATATCAGTCAGATAAAAATTTTCCAAGCTATACATTTATTTTACAGCGCCATGGAAAGAAAATTTAAGATTCTATAATATTGATTTAAGAAAGCAATACCTAAAATGTGTGTGTGTGTAAAGTGTATAATCGTTGTAGACTTGACAAGTAAAGTTGCTATATTTTATCTCGTTTCATCATCAGGTTTCGTAAGTATTATTTGTCTAAGCCATCTCAAGCGATGGACCTGAGGTATAAGCTTATATAAAGGAGGCAGGAAAGTCAAGAAATTAATATCACAGTAATAAAGGAGGCAGGAAAGTCAAGAAATCATTCAACAAACTCAAGTAAATATTTCAAGACCAAGTAAAAGTAGTAGACAATAAATATTAAGCATGTGCACCTACTTTAGTGATACAACAGTATGGTGAGATAAGCATGAAGAATAGGTCATGACTCTCAATGATACAATAGAAAATCTCCTCATCCCAGATTTAGAAGCCACAAAATCTCAAAAATCACAGTCCAAGACAATATGAAAGAAATATGAATAGACAAAGTCAACTAAAAAGACCCCATATATTGAAATATCACTGATAAGACTCAGCACACAAAAAAAACCAATCTTTTCTCTAAATCAAACTACAAGTAAGATCCATATCACTAGAGTATATCATTTAAGATCTAACATATGGAAATAACACAAGAAATCTGTGAGCTTACTAGTGGCCAATTCTTCAAAAGCTTGAGCTTTGAATCCAAGGAATGGAAGAACAGGAATACCCATGAAGAGAACTGTCCTCTTATTGTAAAAATATTTCTCATTTGAGCTTTCTTCATGCAAAGACACCGTTGTAGCTTTGAACTTCTTCTTAGAGTGTGCATTTCTACTCAAAGAATGAGATTGAAACAAAGAAGAAGAGGAAGATGGGGTTAATATGGGAAATTGATAGAGAGAAGAATGTAAAAGGCAAGAGCTTCCCGGATAGTTGCTTACACTATTTATTTTATGACATGATATTAGGAAATTTTAGTAGGGAGGTATTTAGAGGATATTCATAAGGATAAAGAAAGCAGCGAGTACTCGGGCTCCAGGTAAGTACTTAAACTTGTTTAAGTGTGTGTGTGTATGTTGGTAAGCATATAGGTTAGTTTATGAATTTGTTATGTTTATTATATGCTTTATGAGAATTGATGATTTGTTTGGTGCACACCGGTTAATATGATTATAATTATGTCATTCCGGAATGAGGTTCCCAGTAAAACCCCCAGGGACTAAAATGAATAAGACAAAATTATTACATGTTCAGTAGGGTTGTAAGTCCCTTTGAACCAGTTCAAGCGAGGGTACATCGACCATCGAGTCGTGAGTCCTTATTGAACTGAGTTATTCCGGTGTTTTGTGTTTAATTTGACTTTTGTTATTGATGTTTAATTATGAATATTGATGTCTTTAATTATCATTATTATTGATGTTGAACTGTGATGTATTTGTATTTCGTGCTGCTGTAATACATGATTGATAGTTACTTGAAATTAACATAGATAATATGTTCATGTAACACAACATGTAGCACACACCACCTAACACAATATTATCACACCTTGCGTGCATGCACATGCACGTAGTGCAAAAATGTAAGTAAGCGAGTGGTAGTAGTTGTGATTTATGGGTCTAACCCAATCGTTGTCATTTCAGGTACGAGAAGCGGAATAGGAAACTAAGGGAAGGATATTTGGACTACTCACTAAAGTGAGAAGCCGACATGTGTTATTGCCACAATTAGGAACTTCATTAAATTTGATTATGCTGCATATTTAATTTGATATTTGCATACTTTATGATCTTTATTATTCAGGGAATATTGTAATTAATTATTTCTACAAAACTTATACATTTAGCTGTGGGGTTAAGGTGCATTTTTAGTACTCTAGAATATAGCAAAGTGCATCCAACATAATATACAATATTGTGGTCCATTTGTGATAACCAAGAATTATTTTCGCTTCTTATTTAGTAACGACGTTAAATAAGTCAAGTTTGACCGTTATGTGTCAAATTTTGACCGTTAAATTGTGGGGTAAAGGAGCATTTTTAGTACTCTAGAATATATAAGGAGCACCAAACATAATATACAATATTTTGGTCCATTTAAGGTAACCAAAAATTATTTTTATTGCTTATCTAGTAATCTGTTAGCTAAAACTAACTTTTGTAAGATAAAATCTGATGTGACATAATGATGTAACATATTATGTATGTTGAAATGACAATTTAAGGAACATTTATTTTAAGTGAATAACCATGTAATAAGATAGAAGTAGCTCTTCTATTACATCATAGAGTCATTAATTCGGTCGAGCCAGTATGGCCAACCTGTTTAACTCTGCATAGCCAGCCTGTTTAGTTTATGATTCTTTGCTTACTTTTTTATACACGTAAAATACTAATGACTTATTTGTTCATACATGCATAATACTAGGATAGTCATGGATCTTTATAACTTTGTGGTGTTTAATTATATGACACTTTGAATAATATCGTGATTTATTTGTTTATGGTGTTTAAATATTGTATATTATGTTTGGTGCTCTTTATCATATTCTAGAGTACTAAAAATGCTCCTTAACAATTTTACCCGACCATTTAACGGTCAAAATTTGACACTTAACGGTCAAACTTGAATTTTTTAACGACATTACTAAATAAGCAACGGAAATAATTCTTTGTTATCACTAATAGACCACAATATTGTATATTATGTTGGATGCACTTTGCTATATTCTAGAGTACTAAAAATGCACCTTAACCCTTTAGCTGTGTGATGGGAACCTACTGAATTTTGTTACTTAACATTGGAAGTATGTATTAAATTGACTTTATTATATTGATGTTGTCTAAAATTTAGGTTTGTCCTTTTCTAACCATGATTTATATATATATAATTTAGGCATTTAATTTTTCTATTATGGTTAGGCACTAGATAAAATTTAGGAATTTAGTAATAATCTTTTCTAACCATGATAGGTAGATATATAATTTAAGTATTTAATTATTGGGATAAAGACCAAAAATACCCCGGAAGTTTCCATCAAGGGGCACTGAGTATATGGAAGTTTTTTAAGGGGCAAAAATGCCCTGGAAGTAGTAAAAGTGGGGGCATTTTTGCCCCTACCGTTATATATGCTAACAGTCAAATGTTACTTGACTGAAATACGTTGACGTGGCAGAGATTATGCCACTTGTTCTTCCACACAATAAAAAATACCCCACATGGCACACACTTGTCAACCCCATCCTTAACCCAAAAAAATCAACTTCCCTTGCTCATACACCCGCCGCCGCCGCAACAGATAAGTAAACACCATACCCATCTAACCATCTTCACTTGATCACTTCTTCCTCGTTTTGTGTCTCTCTTACAATTCGTCTCTCTCTAATCAATTCAGCAAAGACCAATTCTAACAAAAGACCAAAATAAAAAGTCGACTCTTTCATTGCCAAAAAAAAATCACTCCTTGTTCAAAACCCATTTTGAAACTTTATACATTTTGTTGCCTTTTAAGGCCGTACAACATGGAAGATCCTTTGCTTTTGTATGCTAGTGCCAGAAAAAAAACCTCACCACCGCCATCATCACTTTGTGCTTGACGAGAAAACAACAACGTTGTTGTTCCCCTTTACACCTTCGGCGATTAAGGACCGTTTGATCTTTGGTCCTTCTTCTCCATCAGGTACTACCTTTATTTGAAGCATTAACACTCACACTTAATTCCCCAAACCTTCCTCTTCTGCACAAGACCCTCGAGATATACAATCCCAACAATCTTGGCTTATTGACCCTAATTATCCTAGTCATAAAACTAATCTTCATTGTTCCAAAAATGCCCCTGCTATGGCTGTAATTAGTGATGTTAATCATATAGAGTGTTGTTGATGAACTAAAGATACGAAGAAGATGAAGTCAGAGATTAGGTGGAGTTTGAAATTGGATGGGTGAGAAGCTCGCAAGTAGTCAGGAAAGAATGTCGACAGCACTGGTGAGGAAGGATGTAAACGATAGTAGAAGGGATGAGGAAACAGAGAGTTTTCTGAGGGGAAGAGGAAGTGAATTTTTTTTTGGGGTTGAAGAAGAACAAGTCCTTCGTTTCCTCTCAGATAAATTCACTTATTTGACATGTGTATGCCATGTGGGGTATTTTTCATTGTGTGGAAGAACAAGTGGCATAATCTCTGCCATGTCAACGTATTTTAGTCAAGTAACGTTTGACTGTTAGCATATATGACGGTAAGGGCAAAAACGCCCCCACTTTTACTACTTCCAAGGCATTTTTGCCACTTAAAAAACTTCCATATACTCAGTGCCCCTTGGTGGAAACTTTTGGGGTATTTTTGGTCTTTATCCCATAATTTTTCTATCATCATTAGTCGTCAGAAATCATTTTGGAATATAATATTAATCCTTTCTAACTATGTTATCTTCCTTATAGGTAAATTGTTTTTCTAACATAATTAGCAATATAATTATTTTAGTTAATTAAGTTAATTCTTTTTCCAACTATGTTAGTATTATTAATGAGTAAATTTATTTTCTAACAGAGTTAGCATATTAAAAAATCGATAAAAATGGCTAAAAAGGATTATAGAATTGTTGTTGTTACAGTCTACCTACGTCTATTGTATCTGACCGTGATGTTAAGTTTGTCAGCTATTTTTGGAAGGCTCTTTGGAAATTTTTTGTGTGACACTCTGTTACTAATTCCCTAATTAATTCAATATTAGCTTTACTAACTATGATAGAAAAATAATTTCTATAACATCAATAAATCTATCATAGTTAGAAAAAGAATTTCCTAACAATAATCTTTATCCATGATAGAAAAGAATAAACTAATACAACCTGAACACTATCATGGATAATTAATCGCTAACCATGTTAGAAAAGAATCACCTAACATGGTTAGAAAAAGAAGCTGCCTACTACAATTCTTCGACTATCTAACAAAATCAATACAAATAAAAATATGCGGAAGCGATTGCAGCCCTATACATTTTTGGCAATATACATGTCTAAAATAAACTAAACAACCTTAAAACTTAAGCCCCTTTCCTGTTGCTCGCGTCTGTGCATGATCACCTGCAAAAATGTAAGTAATCGTGGGGTGAGACAACTTGTCTCAGTAATCTACTACTTAACTCACTATAACAGTGAGATGTGCGGTAGTAAGGGCGTCTAAAGGGTACCACAGTTTTAAAATCAATATATATATACAAGAACCAAGCATTCTTCCATTTACCGTTCCAGGCCCTCTGTCACGTTCAAAACGAATCAAGTCCATCCTTTCTACTTTCCAAATATCACTCAAAACCCCTCAGTCAATTTCCACATAGATAACTTCACCATCCAATCTCCAAATCCATGCAGTCATTATTATAAATTTCATACACATAGTTCTAAATTCATACACATAGTTCTCAATCCACCTTCTCGGCTCTCGTCCATATACAACCCTGGTGCTCTACTCCCAGTGAGGGGTCCCAGTCTGTCTCAAATCAGAAAGGGAGCAGTCTCTGTCTCAAATCAGGTGACTGCTGGTCACAGTTTCAAATCTGTTGACCATTATAAATAACCGTTGATTGGCCTATCAACCGGTTATCATCGCGCGATGATCCATATGTCTCATTGTCATGCAATGATCACAATTCTTTTCAACATCCCAATCACAACCTTTGATACTTTCTATCTGTTAGAATCTTAAGTTTTGATGAAGACTAAAATATGAAAGAATGAATCAAGTACTTAGAAAGCAATAGGTTAACATAGAATCCCAAGTAAGAGTACAACCGGATGTGGATTTACTTCCGGATAGACTAGGACTAGCGCTCGCGGATGAATGACTTATCCCCCAGCGAGAGCAAGTAATTCACTAGGGAAATAACTTAGTCCATAAGCACTAGATATACAAAAACCTTAAGACTAAGCTAAGATTCAACCGGATGTGAATTTGCTTCCTGTTAGATTTAGACTGGCGCTGGCTGTTGGACTAAATGACACTAAGCGTCAGCGAACATAAGCCACTTCCAGTAGAATTGCTTCCGATAGCTTAGTGACATAGTGCTTCCGGATGTAGAAGTGCTTCCGGATGCAAGAAAGGCTCCTTAAACTAAATGAACTCTCACTGCATGTGATTAAGTGTTGTTATACTACACATCCCATAGCTTAAGAAAATGACACACCAAGTCACTTGGGAAGACTTAAGAGTTAGAGTAACATAACGAGACTCACGCTGACTGTTGGATTAGACATCCCCTAGCGTCAGTAGACAAAACACTAAGTCAGAACATAGTCTTAGTAAGATTACTTCCCATAGCAGACAAACCTCCCACAGCATGTATAGTTCTTACTGCTACACTTGATTATATATATTACTCTGATGGGACTAACAAGTGTGTGCTGAACTTGGTTGTACTTACGGATGGAAATGAGCTTCCGGATGAAAGATACTCTTGGCACTGAGATTCATAGACTAATACTTGCAGAGCAAGATTGCCACTTCCGAATGAACGATGATCATCCGTCAGCAAGAGTACAAGAGCCAACGTCACACACTCAGAAGTCAGAATGCTTGTGTCAGAGCAGAGTTGTCAGAGTTGCTTTTCAGAGATAAAGCAAGTCAACCCTGCTAAGCATTAATGAAGATGTACCTCTCAACGGTAACATGGGATTAACGGCTATATTCAAACGGACATATCCTATCTGCCGCCCAAGCCTGAATATTGAGGCCGAGTATAAAAGGAACATCTACATTCAGAAGAGAGGTTGGAGAAACAGAGCATATTATCTGAGAAACTATATTCTACATTCCTCTCATCTTCTACTCTCAGATCTAGATTTGTAACATTATTAGAGAGTAATTCATTTGTACATAAGTGAGTAACATCATCTATTCTTAGAGAGAATCATTTGTACTTAAGTGTTTATCACAATCAGTTCATTGAGTGAACATATTATCAAATCCTCTAATTGATAGAGGCTGTTCTAAAGCTTGTGCTTGACGAACAGAAGTATTATCTTACAAAAGTGAGGGGGAGCATTTAGAAGTTTTCTAAATCTCCATAGGTTGCAAGTTAGCCCGCAAAACTTGTGGTTGTAAGGTTTGCAGGTGAGCCCGTTGCAAAACCTGTGGGTTGTTAGGTGAACCCGTGTTCGTAAAACCTATAGTGTAAAGGCTTTCTTGTGCCTGGTTCAAACAAGAGGTTTAGTGGATTGAAAATCTCAGGTGGAGCCTGGGGACTGGATGTAGGTCTGGAAGTGACCGAACCAGGATAAACTCGTGTGTACTCATTCTGGTTGTTTTTAATCTACACATCAAGCGCCACACCACTAGATACTCACTTGTGCTTGAGGTAATACATCGTCACTCTCATCAAGCACAAGGAGTAAAGTTTTAAAAGGGAGAATTTTTATAAGTTTTATTCTGCCACCCAATTCACCCTCCCTCTTGGGTGACAGCCACGCATTTCATTTGGTATCAGAGCCAGGTCACTTGTTTAAAGGATCCAACGATCTCAAGTGCAAAGACCTAGGCTGACTTGGGTATAAAAATGTGTTTTGAAGGTTTTGATCATACTATCCCACCCTTGTTAGATAATACTGATTTTTACTTATGGAAGGCAAGGATGAAAAGTTTTGTGCTATCCTCGAATTTCAAAATGTGGGATGTCTTTGTAAATGATTCTGATTTCAAACCAAAAGTAAATTGGACTGAAGAGGAGAAAAATTTATTTTACTTGAACATTAGAGCAATGCAAATTTTGTACAAAAGCTTAAGTGAGAGTGATTTCCAGAAAATTAAACATTGCTCTAATACTAGAGATATTTGGAACACTCTTGATGCTATGTATGCTTCTAACCACTCTCTTGAAAGTAAAGCTGTCCAAAGCTCATCTCGTGCCCCCTGTGGATCGACAGACGGTGAGCTACAGGAAGCTGATATTGAGGAAGCTAGCACCAGTGAAGAGAGTGTCGATCTCTACCTAGAAGATTCAGAAACTGAAGAAAATGAGGTATCTGAACTTGAATCTTCTGAATTGCAAGACATGTATAATGAGTTACATATTGAATTTTGTAAACTTGCAAAAGAAGTTCTAGGATTAAGGAAAAAGAATAGGAAACTTGAGGAACTCATTAATTCTTCTACATCCAAGGTTTCCAAAGTTCCCTCCATAGAAAAACAGCTATCGAGAGCAGAAGTTTCAACATGTACTGAAAATTGCTCCAATTGTGAATCCCTGTTGAAGGAAAAAGGGGAGTTTTCAAAAGGCCCTGAAACTTCAAAAGTTGATTTAAAAGAACAGAGAGTCTTTGAAAACAAAATTGATCAACAAGATAATGATAGGAAATCCGAATCTGAATATCATTCCATTATCTGTCATTATTGTGGTAGATCAGGTCATATTTCTCACACATGTAGTCTTAAAAAAAATTTACATGTGAGAAATAAATTTGTATGGATCTCTAAAGGACAAGTAAGGTCCAGCACTAACCATGTAGGACCCAAGTACAAATGGGTACCAAAACTTCCTTCCAGTGCCTTACTTGTGCAAGAAAGATCAAGAGTTCCTCTTGTCCCAAAGAAGAGAGCTCGTGGTGAAGTCACTGCTGCAACCACCTGGTTCAATCATAAGAAGCAGTGCACTACCACAAGGAACAAAAGTTCTGTCTCAAGGATGAGCTATCACAGAGTGCCACTCAACTATCCTGAGAAGAACAAGAGAGAGAGGATTCCTCGATCAACATGGAGAAAACCTATGAACTCTGTCTCTCATAAGACAGTGATTCAAACCAAGGATAAGTATAGAAGATCTCCTTGGGTAAGCAAGGAATCACTTAGAGTCAAAGCATGCGAAAGTAAAATCTCTTATGCAAGTGTTAGATGGGATTATTGAGATTTTGCATCGAGCATCATAGACATGAACATTATTTTCTTAAGAGAAGAAAGCTCAAAGAAATTCACAATGTTCATAACCTACATGCTGTCTAGCTGTCAAAATCAAAACCATGTACATATAGTCATAGTTGATTCTAAACGGCATAAGCATAATTAATGACTCAAGTGCATGTGGACTTTACACTTCCTACAAACTGACCTGTCAGATCCAAGTTTGGAGACTGAGAAATGGAAAAGGGAATTACTTGGTATTTTGTAGGAAAGGAGATCCAAAAGAACAACTATATTCAAGACCGTACCTGGTCTGGGCAATGGGTCAAAACTGAATAAGACGTTCCTCATGCTGGGCTACTGGTGCTACTGCTCTTGAAATGGAAAAGATCAAGCACCACCAGTCAAAATCAAGCAAGCTACTACTTGACGCAAATGTAGCCTTGGTGATGTCATTCTTACCCTTTCTCTTATCTACATGATTAACCGGGTAATGAATGCATGCTTACTCATTTCATTGGCAATTGACATTTATGTATCTAAGATTAAACTTCAAATTGCCCTATGAAATGAATGTGAAGAATATGTAGCGTCTAGCCACACATGATTGACTTAAACATTTCAAAATATAGTGATACTTATGAGATATTCTTTAGAAACCAGTGATGATCTTATTCTGAAAATGTTTTTAATCACATCTTAAGTCTCCATCTACTAATGATCTCAGTTCAAGCCTGTGGTTAAGTGTGTTGACAGATTATGAAAGCTTGAGTGATGTGGATGTACAAGAGAGAACGTCAACGAGTATGCTCTTTGACAAGATGAGAAGAAATGGCTGTTCTGAAGTCAATCTTGAGGAAATCTCGCCAATCTTCTTATATGAGCCTTTCTTTCCATTACTCATTATGTTGTGCATTTTTCTCTTGTCAGACATACATTAGGAACCTTAGGAGATGCCTGGAATTAACCTCTGCAAAATCTGATAAATCCAAGAGCAAATACCAATAGGATAGAAGCCTAAGTGAGAGTAGATAACTAGGGTGGAAAGAACTATTAAGAATCTCTACCCACTGAAAGTCATATATCCTGGAACATTATCACAAGCCCAGTACAATCTGAATTACGTTAAAGCTTGTTGATATCCTAAGAATAATGAGATCATGTTAAGCATATTTGAAAGAACTTGAGATGAGACTTGAAGATTATTCTTGTGATCATATGCTGAGAATTTGACTGTTTTTTTTATTTTTGTAAATTTGATTCATTCTTAAAGCTAAACTATTGTGTGAACATTAAGGGTTTTAGAATCTCGTGTATTTACATTTCACATGTCTTCACAATCTAACATGGACATCCTTAAAGCATATTTGTTGAACTATTCCTGTGCATGAAACTCTGAAAATATGCAATCTGCTAGATACTCCCTGTGCCATCACTTGATATTTATCCAAAAGAGTATGAATGGAGTTCAGGACTTGATAGTGAAACTGAGAAATTGTGAACTACATTTCAAAGACTATTTTCACATTATTAATACTCCTACTTTACAAAACCAACAAACAAGCACACTTTCTTGAGATTATTATACTGAGCTGATTAACATAAATTTGTAACTTGGAATGTCCTCAGCATGTATACTAAGGCTAAATCTTAAGTTTTCCACTGACCATCCGGAAGCGCATGTGCTTCCGCTAGCACCTGCAGATCTCCTAGTGGAAAGGTCCCCTAGTATGGAAGATAAGAGCTATCAATGCTAAATCCAAGGACCCTCACATCCAGAAGCGGATACACTTCCGGAAGCATGTGCAAGAATGGTTTCCCAACTACAGACGTAGCTACCAAACAACCACTGAGGGTTGATCAACTTAGTCTTATAAGGAGAAATTTGAGAATGTTAAAATGAAGTTTAAATCTTCAGAAAACATCTGTGCTTAATTGCTAAAACCTGCCAAATGTACTAACTTAGGCATCGAAGTGCCAATCTTTGGCTGTTGCAGGTCCCACAATGTTAAATCTTAAGTTAAGACCAACCGGAAGCAAAACCACTTCCGGATACTCTTTGGCTGGCACTGGGTGATTTTTCAAATCAACAGGGAGCGCCAGTGTCTGGGTAAAGACACGTCACTTCACAAAACGTTTCATCTTCCTCTATGAGAAGTTGTGCCTCCTCTGACAAAGCAAAGTGACACATGTCAAAAGGTGCGCCGTTCCAATTAAATGTTTACATTACCCAATGTATGAACGTATGCTTTCATCTGAAGAGTCACTGCCCATTTTACCCTCTGTAACTTTGCATATAAATAGGGAGTCACTTTCACTTTCACTTTTTACTTTCACCACATTCTCTCTGCATAACATATTCCATCTTCATCTGAGTTCTTCGCATTCCACATACACATCTTGCATTTCATTCCTTTTTGCCACCAAATCACAAAAAAAAATGGCCGGATCTCATGAAACCAACCCAGTTACAAAGAAAACCTCCTCCTCCAAGAAACACAAGTCAAAATCTGGGAAATCTCGCCATGAACATTCTGGGAAATCTGGGAAAAATGATGAACACCGCGATGAACACCATAGGATTTCTGGGCAAACCCAGGGACAGGATGAACCCACCCAGAATCAGCCTGGAACATCTGGTCGAGTGGCAGAACAGTCAGTGGCTTCTGAGTCTGAGCAAGCTAGGGAAGCCCAGAGAAAAGGAAAGAAGAAGAAGGTTCAGTTCGCTGAAGAACCTTCTTCCAAGAGGCAGAGGGTTGAAGAAGATGACCCCACAGTGTATAGAGATGGGGCATTGGAGCCAGTAGCAGCCAAATTTGAGACGTCTGCTCCAGTCTTCAACCATGGCCTGTTCATCGATCTGGACAAGATTGATGAACTAGGGTTTCCTCACCTTCGCCCTTATCTAGAGAAGTACATGTCATGGCTGGGGATCAACCAGGACTACAATGTCAACGTCCTGCGGGTATTCTGTCAATCCCTCACTGGCAAGGTTAAGTTCAAAAAGGTTGATGGGAAGGAGCAAACCCACAAACTCTCCTTCACTGCCACTGTAAGGGGGAGAACCATCAGGTTCAACTGGAGGACACTGAATGAGATCATGGGGATCACAGAGGAGAACATGAATGAGTGGATATATCCTGAGGCGCTCAAGTACAGCAAGGAGGATCTCGTAACGTTGTATGGGACTGATGGGAAAAAGGTGTCCAAAATGTCTGACACCAACAGGCTGCTGTACTATGTTTACTCCCGGATGATGACTCACAAGGGGGGTAATTTCAATGAGTTCGCCAACATAGACAACCCATGGTTCCCCAGGATTCTCTCCTGCCTGCCAATCAACCCCGGCCAGTTGATCTGTCTAGAGCTTCAGCGCTGGATAACTGGTGACAAGTCTGGTCATCTTCCCTATCCCACCATCATTGCCTTTCTCCTTGAGAAGAAGCTCATCAAGGCCACATCTGCTGTGGAGGAAGAAAATGTCAAATGTAAACCTGTGGGAGCATCCAATGTTGGGAAGATGGGGATCAAGTACTTGAAGGCCCCTAAGCCCACTCGCTCAGGATCTCAAGCGGGTAGCGCCTCTGGGACTTCAGCCCCCTCGACATCTGGTGCAGGGGATCAGGAAGTGGACTCCCATGCTGGGCCAAGCCGTGCTGCAAGAGTGCCAGCTTCTGTCAAAGCCTTTGCCGAGGAAGTTAAGGAAGAACTTCTCTTTAGACTGCCTGAATCCTTGGTAGGACCTCTCCGTGCTGAATGTGACATTGGCTTCCAGCAGCAAGGGGAGCGAATTCAGAGGCTCGAAGACAGGGTAGGCCAGATTGAAAACCACATTGCCAGGGTGGATGCAAAACTTGACCTCATTCTCCAGCACCTACAAATTCCCCAACCATCACAAGGTAACCTACCACCACCTCCTCCTCCTCCCCAAAATCCTCCTCCTCCTCCTCCCTCAGGTCACCCTCAACTTCCTCCTCCTCCTCCACCTAACACTCAACCACCACAGCCACCTCCACAAAATGACCATCAATCCCCTCCATCACCAAACAATGATCACCAATCCCAACCTTCACCCAACCATGAACACCAAACCCAAGACACACCCCAACAATCTCCTAGCCAATCACCCCTTCACTCCAACAACTCCCCATCCCCACAAAACTCCCCATCTACACCTCTCTCATCCACTCGCACACCATCCAACCCCTTAGCCGAACACCTTGGATTTCAAACTGCCATTCACCCCCTCAGCCATATCTATCTACGAGATTACCCACGCCTTCAGCAAATCCCTGAGGATCCTCACGTACCCTTTACCCCATTTACCCCACACTCTTCCACTACCTTCACTGAATATTCCTCCACCTACCCATTCGAAGGTCTATTTGTAGATCCTACCTGGTTCCCCAACCAACCCACATCCCCAGAAAATACCTTACCTGCCTCTTCCCCAGAACCCTCACCCCCAACGAGCTTTGGCTCTGAACCTCCACCCTCCTCTTCATCCACTCCATCTCTGGCACTCGCCCTTGTTGATGATGACAAAAGGGGGAGAGATGCTGTTATCGCCCTCCGCCAGACCATGGACACAAGGGATGTTCTGACTCAGCCATCCCTCTGGCTAGATGAAGACATCACGGCTGCCCTCCGCCGAGCCATGGAGTCTCAGAGACTGGGCGATGCTGAGAGTCTGATTCGTGGGGAAGCCATCCGATTCATGCAACAGCAGCGCTCAGATGAGCAAAGGTCAGAACTGGCAATGGTGTTGGTTGAGCAACCTGATGAACTCACACAGCCTGAGCCTGAGCTTGAGGTTCCTTCTTCTGAGCCTTCTCCCTCAGCACCTGCACTGACTGTACTTGAGG
This sequence comes from Mimosa pudica, assembly GCA_029929735.1. Taxonomy (NCBI): domain Eukaryota; kingdom Viridiplantae; phylum Streptophyta; class Magnoliopsida; order Fabales; family Fabaceae; genus Mimosa; species Mimosa pudica. The sequence continues at coordinate 7,130,439 of JAKELP010000027.1, forward strand.
AGATTATGTTAAAATATGGGTACACAAGGTCTGAGCCACTTGTGAGAGTGAGAGCTGTTCCTATTCCTCCTTCAGCGCCAACTTCTACTCCTGCTTCTCCAGTGGTTAAATCCAGCAAAACAAGAGTGAAGCGTACTGTCAAAAAGGGGACAGGCATCTCTGAGCCTGCAGACAGTGAGGAAGAGTCTGAGAATCAAGCGTCAACGTTTCAGTCCTCCGTCAGAGAACAAGCTCAGAAAGTGATGGATGATATCCCACCAGAAGTAGTGGTAAAGCTTGAGGTGGAAGATCTCACCCCTGAGGAACTCGAGAGGTTTAATGGAAACAACAAACTCACCTTCGAGCAATTCACAGTTCTGGATGCTGATAGGGCTAATGCTTTGGCTAAAGAGAAAGCAAAAGGGAAAGGCAAGGCAAGCTTGGCCCAGGACCCTGACTTTCCGGTCTGGAATGTAAAGATCTCCAACATTCATCTTCCTCATGGTGTCATCCCCATCAACGAGACATCACTTGGTTCTTCCTCTTCTGGGCTAAGTGAGGCCGATGATCTGAGAAGAGCAATTGTGGAGTCCTTGGAGCTAGAAAGGATTAGAAAGGAAAAAGAGGCTAGAGAACTCCAAGAGATCCTTGCTCAGATTGATCAGCAGGAAATGGACGAAGCATGGGCTAGAGTGGAAGAAGAGTATCAAAAGAATCAGAGAGGGAAAAATAACAAGCGCAAGCCTTAACCCCCTTACACTCATGCATCTATCATAACAAAGCATTTCATCCTTGTGATGTTATTACGCACTCTGTAAATTTGCTTACTATGATAATTTTTTTTTTCTCATAGTTTTCATGCATAAGCTCTACTTGCACAGTTTTGATTACCTGTATATGTTTTGCTTGTATACTCTAACATGTAATCTCTTTTTATCAATAATATTTGTCCAAGTTACTTGTTCTTATCTATTGCTTTTATTTTTCTGCTAATCCTTTCATATGGACTTAATCGATAAACACTGAGTTTGTCATCATCAAAAAGGGGGAGAATGTTAGAATCTTAAGTTTTGATGAAGACTAAAATATGAAAGAATGAATCAAGTACTTAGAAAGCAATAGGTTAACATAGAATCCCAAGTAAGAGTACAACCGGATGTGGATTTACTTCCGGATAGACTAGGACTAGCGCTCGCAGATGAATGACTTATCCCCCAGCGAGAGCAAGTAATTCACTAGGGAAATAACTTAGTCCATAAGCACTAGATATACAAAAACCTTAAGACTAAGCTAAGATTCAACCGGATGTGAATTTGCTTCCTGTTAGATTTAGACTGGCGCTGGCTGTTGGACTAAATGACACTAAGCGTCAGCGAACATAAGCCACGTCCAGTAGAATTGCTTCCGATAGCTTAGTGACTAGCGCTGACTGTTGGATTGAAGGACACTGAGCGAGAGCGAGTAAAAGTCATTATAATCCTTCATCCAGTAGTAGTGCTTCCGGATGTAGAAGTGCTTCCGGATGCAAGAAAGGCTCCTTAGACTAAATGAACTCTCACTGCATGTGATTAAGTGTTGTTATACTACACATCCCATAGCTTAAGAAAATGACACACCAAGTCACTTGGGAAGACTTAAGAGTTAGAGTAACATAACGAGACTCACGCTGACTGTTGGATTAGACATCCCCTAGCGTCAGTAGACAAAACACTAAGTCAGAACATAGTCTTAGTAAGATTACTTCCCATAGCAGACAAACCTCCCACAGCATGTATAGTTCTTACTGCTACACTTGATTATATATATTACTCTGATGGGACTAACAAGTGTGTGCTGAACTTGGTTGTACTTACGGATGGAAATGAGCTTCCGGATGAAAGATACTCTTGGCACTGAGATTCATAGACTAATACTTGCAGAGCAAGATTGCCACTTCCGAATGAACGATGATCATCCGTCAGCAAGAGTACAAGAGCCAACGTCACACACTCAGAAGTCAGAATGCTTGTGTCAGAGCAGAGTTGTCAGAGTTGCTTTTCAGAGATAAAGCAAGTCAACCCTGCTAAGCATTAATGAAGATGTACCTCTCAACGGTAACATGGGATTAACGGCTATATTCAAACGGACATATCCTATCTGCCGCCCAAGCCTGAATATTGAGGCCGAGTATAAAAGGAACATCTACATTCAGAAGAGAGGTTGGAGAAACAGAGCATATTATCTGAGAAACTATATTCTACATTCCTCTCATCTTCTACTCTCAGATCTAGATTTGTAACATTATTAGAGAGTAATTCATTTGTACATAAGTGAGTAACATCATCTATTCTTAGAGAGAATCATTTGTACTTAAGTGTTTATCACAATCAGTTCATTGAGTGAACATATTATCAAATCCTCTAATTGATAGAGGCTGTTCTAAAGCTTGTGCTTGACGAACAGAAGTATTATCTTACAAAAGTGAGGGGGAGCATTTAGAAGTTTTCTAAATCTCCATACGTTGCAAGTTAGCCCGCAAAACTTGTGGTTGTAAGGTTTGCAGGTGAGCCCGTTGCAAAACCTGTGGGTTGTTAGGTGAACCCGTGTTCGTAAAACCTATAGTGTAAAGGCTTTCTTGTGCCTGGTTCAAACAAGAGGTTTAGTGGATTGAAAATCTCAGGTGGAGCCTGGGGACTGGATGTAGGTCTGGAAGTGACCGAACCAGGATAAACTCGTGTGTGCTTTTCTGGTTGTTTTTAATCTACACATCAAGCGCCACACCACTAGATACTCACTTGTGCTTGGGGTAATACATCGTCACTCTCATCAAGCACAAGGAGTAAAGTTTTAAAAGGGAGAATTTTTATAAGTTTTATTCTGCCACCCAATTCACCCCCCCTCTTGGGTGACAGCCACGCATTTCACTATCAACACAACTTTCCAATTCCTCAATCTGAAAGTATGATGCTCCCAATCCATATCGCTTTTCAATACCCTGTCAAGTACCAATTATATATCTCCACCACCACTATCACTTTCTATAATACTCTGTCAAATACCAATCATATATCCCTACCACAACGGTCACTTTCTGTCGATATGGCCTATTTACACCGTTGTCCAAGCATTACACCCATATACCTCACCGTCCAACCACCACCAGACAAGATAATAATATATATATATATATATATATATATATATATATATATATAATGTATCAAATTCTTTTATACCATAGTAATCGTGTTTTAAAGGCACCCGATAGCCTGTTTTGTAAAAAATAACCTTTAAAGATTTTGAGGGCTAGAAAGGATTTTGAAAATCCCAACTAACGTCACCCTCAATGTTATAGTAAGGTAAGAGTGATTACCTGTCGCCCTTAGCTCGCTATTGCTCATTCTTTTCTTTACCATGCCTCGAGGAATAGTGTAAGTCACATCCTTTCCTATTATTACACCATGTAATAATAGTGAGTTAACAATCATTCTAAGTCATAGATTAGCTAACGTCTCTCTCTCGTTCGTATTACTACCCATTTTCCCCTTTTCTTAATTCAAATACATTAACCAATTTAAATCATAAATCACATTAATCAAACATAACCGCCATCAAAATCACACATTTCATTTATGAATTCAAGTAGTTAAAGCTACTTCAATCATTTCCCCATGAATTCACATCACCTCATGTTACAGAAATCACATCAATATCCAATAATACATCATCAAACAAGGTAAACACTTTCTTTCGTACAAACATGCAACATACAGTCATCTTACATTATGAATTCACCATAAAGATGAAAAATTATCAATCAACAAGGAAGAACAAACAAACAAATGGAGATTTTACTCAGTCTTAGAAAATATATCCTACTCTCATTACCACACATGACCTTAATTCCATTCTTCCTTCATCACATTTAGCACAAACCGAGATAATGCAAGAGAGTCAAGCTCATTTCCAAACACCAATGTTTAAATTAGTTCAACAATATTGAGAGACTTGTAAATACATCTTCACTATTTCAATAGACTAGTCCCAATCCTCTACACTCTTTATCCTATATCGCAGTAATATCACCCAAGCACATTAACAACTCCTAATTCCAACACAAACATGAAACTAATTTAATCATTTCTTATTTATAACACTAACATCAATTTTACACACCACCATTGTCATTAATATTACACTTGACTTCTAAATTCAAATAACCCATTCAAAAAGGAAAGCCTCTTAACTACATAACTTGTAACCATCTCATAGTGTTATCACATTTACCCCTTTAAACATCACCTTGCTAGCAATATTAACAATGCACATTTCTATCCTATTTCAAATATTGGATAGTTCATAAATCAAGTACAATCCAAATTTAAGAATTTCCCAAGGAACACACTTAAGTCTCTAAAGACAAGCATTTCCTACAAATCACTCAATCTATGAACAATCAATCATTTACATCTAATATATAACATATTTATATCACTTCACAACTTCAACAAATACATAAATAGTATGTAATCTCTATTCTATCTCAAAACAGATCCAACAGCCATATGAGCAACTAAACCTTTACACAAATCAAACCCAAGTTTGTTAAAAATTCAGCATTTCATTCATCAAATATTAGCTTTAGTTTAGTCCTCTCAAAGCTTGCAAAAACACTCTCCACAACTAATAAATTTCTCTGAATAAGTTCCCTCAATTCAGATTTAACATCCAGTGACAAAACAAGGTTCAAGTTATGAAAATACTGTAACAAACAGAGCATAATCCAATCAAAAAGTGTACAACACCATTTAGTTATACCCGTGGTTTATAAACACATGCCAACAATTCATTTGGTCAAAGAAAGAGACAAAGAACATCCAACTTATACCTCCAAAACATGCAACTTCATAATCTGATTTGTAATAGTCACAATAATTACTATCTTACTTTTGCAAAGCTTTGACCATGGTGAAAACATTTCCCCATCCAAATACCAATTTGATGAGAGAATGGAAAGGGTAATTAAAATTTAGTAAAACAACAAGATTTCACCAATCACTCATGCGGCACAAAAAAATCTTTAAACTCCTTTACACTTCTCCCACATAAATTAAAGATTTTTGAATCCAAAAATTAACTCAAAACCCTTCAGCCATGGAAACTCCCAATTTTAGGTTTTTTTTTTTTTGTGAAATCCTTATTTAGCATCAAATTGGTACTTAAAGCAAACAAGAATCCATTCATTCTTTCCAAAATCAATTAAGTTATAACAGTAGTAATAACAGAATTTTGCAACATACATGCTATATGCCATTTTTAGCTATATCTAAGCATTCAATACTCACATATACATACCCTTAGTAACTTAAATTACTGCATACACACACTATTATATCACATATGGTAACACCAAAAAGGAGCAACTAAGCAAGGCATACCATAAACCTTCCCACTTATCTTCAGACAAATCTTATCATACAACAGCAACTATATATATATATATATATATATATATATATATATATATATATATATATACACATACTCCATCCTTGTGAGATCACAAATGCACAGAAAATTCAACATCAAGCATCTCAGCAAGAAAATCACATAGAAAACTTCAAGAATTACCATGAATAACAAAATTCAGCCAACCAACATAAGCACATCAACATTCCAAACCCGTCGGATTTCAGAATGCCTAACTTTATGGCTTACCCAATCTCACAGAACATCAAAATTAATGTATGAGCTTTACTTTAACTAATTTATTAAGCCCTAACACTTCAAATCCATAACCCAATTCGTCCTTCCCTCAAAACTCGCCCAAAAACAGTGAAAGAAAAATAGGCATTGCAAGAAAAAGCTCACCGGAGTTGAATCAAAGTCTTGCACGGTGGGTTGGGCTTGGGGCCGCCGGTTTTCTCGCCGGAAAGCGGCCAACGTGGGGGCAAAACAAAGACAGCAGCTCGAAGAGGAAGGAAAAGTAAGAAATCAACTAGAAAGAAGAAACAAAAATGAAGAACCAAGATGAAATGGTCGAAACCCACCTCTTACCTATTTCGTCCGCCATCGGTCAATGCTCGCCGGAGCTGAAGAAGACGACGGGGAAGGTGGAGGACGTGTGTGCGTGTTTGGGAGAGAACGAAAATGGGTGGTGCTTGGGGAAGATGAATCGTGGAAAAGAAAGAAGGAAGCCACGGCGGCTTCCTCCTCCGCCGTCACCGTTAGCGGCGGCCACCACGGTGGCCGACGAGAGTGGACAGAGAAGGAGAAGAGAGGAGTCGGATGAGAAGGGAGGAGTAGAGGCGGCTAGGGCAGAGGAGTGAAGAGAAAGAAGGAAGAAGGTGTATTTATATATATACTTTAGGGAAAATTACACTTAACTACCTTAATGTTTATTCTTAATTATATTTTTAGCCCAAAAGTTTATATATATTATTGTTTCCATTACTTTCCTTCATAACATTTTTCTAGATTTCAAAATAATTTCTATAGTAGTTTCTAACTCTAAATGACTCATTTAACTATATTTCCTTAAATTTTAAGGTAATTAAGATTTAATATTCATAATTCGTCAAAAATATCCTTAAATTCCTCCTTAAGCCTTTAAATTCTCTAAATAACATCTCTCTAATTTCTTATTATCTTTAATTTGAAAATTGGGATGTTACAATTTACCCTACCTTTTAGGAATTTTGTCCCCAAAATTCGCTTGAAATAATGCCTAAAACCAAGAAATAGGGAATTCGGCCCTAACTATATGCTAAGTTCTAACTATTCAACCACAATTTATTTCACTCAACACTATTTTCACCATGTATCCACAGTTAATCCCATAGATATTCACCAATCCTCATCCCGCTTCCCTTAACTAACCTTCATTTACTAACTATCCTAACCTTAAATTACACTCAAGTAGTCTCTTTATCTATTCTACTCAACCATAAGCAAAATTTTTAAAATTCATCACTAACTCAAATCATCCCAATATCATCCATAAAATCCTAATATTAACACATCACCTAGTCATAATATCTTTCAATATCAATTTACTAAATATTAATGTTCTAATAATTCCCATAAATCCATAATCTCATTACCCGACGTTCTCAAAATTCTCACCGGATGCTATGATACTCATATAGAAATATGGGAAATTCTAACCCAATATTGAAAATCGAAAGTTAAGCCTTGATTCTGGATAGTTATTGAGACCATATCCTAAAACCTCACCATCTACCATCTTAACTAAATAAGTTGCTCTCAGTCAATGTGATTCCTCAATCATAATCTTCCTCTCAAAGTCAATTATATCATCATCTTCATTCACCTGTCAACATATATAGTTCACATTCTCAAATTCTCGCAAAACTCAAACTTTATCAGATCCAAACAACTTAAATTTTACAATTTAATTCATTAAACCTTCCATATACACTCATAAATCTAAAACAAGAACTCCATAAACTCTAAAATTCCCATCTAAAAACGCACTTACACCTTCATAACTTGAAATTTTTATCAAAGTTCTATCATTCCGTCCAAACTACATTCTTCAACTATCACATAATTAGTCCATCCATAAACTCTATTCCCACAAATTATACTTGATTCTCATAACTATTGTACTTTGATTCACTCTTTCCAATAAATCATATGCAATCTTTACGAATTTTCTGTTTAGAAGAACGAAGCCATACACTCATTTCAAGACCAATTACTTAAATGAAACACTTCTTTACTTTAGAAAGACCAATCTTTTACCTATTACTTGCTCAAATACTTTATTACTTCCAATTCCCAATCAATTTAATTAAATCAATATTATCTTTGATCCAAACATCACTCTAAAATCATGATTTTCTATTGAATAGCCCAAAAATCATCTCCAATCCTCCCTAAGCATATCGTAACTTTATCCTATTTTAACATAGTCCATAATCTCACAACATTGATCGTCACTACAATACATAATATTCTGTCCCAATCTCACTAATCTATCCAACAAATCATTAGAAATCTTAATAGTTCTCTAAACTTTTAACAAAATCTTTTATAGCCCACTCTCTCTAACTCAAATATTCCTATATCACTGCTTTTATCACTAACCTCATCTCACTATAGTAAATATTCCTCTCACTTAACAGTAATCAACTTCCAGTACTAAAAATCACCAGACCCTTCAAGGGAAACTGCAACTACTTCGACTAAGTCAGCATCGTTATATCACCACGATAACCTATCGAACTCATCCATAATCCACAATATAATCAACTAAGACTCATGATAAAGTGTATAAAACATACAATTTCAAGATAATTTTATTTCAATTGCAAAGAATCAAGCAGCACAAGTCAAATCATCAATAAACCAAACAGTTTAATACATAAATAAACAAGCAAGAATCAAGGTTTAAAATTATTATTTCACATTGTATTCCTCATTAATTGTTATTTTAAAATTCTATTGATCCCTTAAACCCAATAAGGTATCTCATGATGCCTCGACTATGGTTATGGCTAGCACATAACTATACTCGAGACCCCAGAGAATCATCCTTATTTCGTTATTCTTCCTAAATTCTTATCAGAGTCTTCATTTATTTCATTATTCTTTCTATATTCTTCTCAACCTCTCCACGTTACCTATTCAATTGTTCTTATCACTCTCTCCCCACCACGGGATGAGTGATATTCCTCTCAAAAAGCAGACATTCATGCACATAAGGAAGGGAATACCAACAATGTATATTGCCAAGCTATATGCAATGCAGCACAGTCCTAGCTCTGATACCAAGTTGTGACACTCTGTTACTAATTCCCTAATTAATTCAATATTAGCTTTACTAACTATGATAGAAAAATGATTTCTATAACATCAATAAATCTATCATAGTTAGAAAAAGAATTTCCTAACAATAATCTTTATCCATGATAGAAAAGAATAAACTAATACAACCTGAACACTATCATGGATAATTAATCGCTAACCATGTTAGAAAAGAATCACCTAACATGGTTAGAAAAAGAAGCTGCCTACTACAATTCTTCGACTATCTAACAAAATCAATACAAATAAAAATATGCGGAAGCGAATGCAGCCCTATACATTTTTGGCAATATACATGTCTAAAATAAACTAAACAACCTTAAAACTTAAGCCCCTTTCCTGTTGCTCGCGTCTGTGCATGATCACCTGCAAAAATGTAAGTAATTGTGGGGTGAGACAACTTGTCTCAGTAATCTACTACTTAACTCACTATAACAGTGAGATGTGCGGTAGTAAGGGCGTCTAAAGGGTACCACAGTTTTAAAATCAATATATATATATACAAGAACCAAGCATTCTTCCATTTACCGTTCCAGGTCCTCTGTCACGTTCAAAACGAATCAAGTCCATCCTTTCTACTTTCCAAATATCACTCAAAACCCCTCAGTCAATTTCCACATAGATAACTTCACCATCCAATCTCCAAATCCATGCAGTCATTATTATAAATTTCATACACATAGTTCTAAATTCATACACATAGTTCTCAATCCACCTTCTCGGCTCTCGTCCATATACAACCCTGGTGCTCTACTCCCAGTGAGGGGTCCCAGTCTGTCTCAAATCAGAAAGGGAGCAGTCTCTGTCTCAAATCAGGTGACTGCTGGTCACAGTCTCAAATCTGTTGACCATTATAAATAACCGTTGATTGGCCTATCAACCGGTTATCATCGCGCGATGATCCATATGTCTCAGTGTCATGCAATGATCACAATTCTTTTCAACATCCCAATCACAACCTTTGATACTTTCTATCAACACAACTTTCCAATTCCTCAATCTGAAAGTATGATGCTCCCAATCCATATCGCTTTTCAATACCCTGTCAAGTACCAATTATATATCTCCACCACCACTATCACTTTCTATAATACTCTGTCAAATACCAATCATATATCCCTACCACAACGGTCACTTTCTGTCGATATGGCCTATTTACACCGTTGTCCAAGCATTACACCCATATACCTCACCGTCCAACCACCACCAGACAAGATAATAATAATAATATATATATATATATATATATATATATAATGTATCAAATTCTTTTATACCATATGTTAGAATCTTAAGTTTTGATGGTGACTAAGGTATGATATGGTCTAGTACTTAAAAGAACATAATCAACACTTAGGAAGGATTAGATGACATGGTTAGAATCCTAAGTTAGATCACTTGCGAATGCAAGATCACTTCCGGAAGTATTAGCACTAGCGCTCACGGATGAAAGACTCATCCCACAGCGGAATCACAACCGGATGCTGAATCACTTCCGGATAGACTAGGACTAGCGCTCGCGGATGAATGACTCATCCCCCAGCGGCAGCGAATAACTCACTAGGGATTTAACTTAGTCCATGAGCATTAGATAAACAAAACCTTAAGACTAAGCTATGATTCAACCGGAAGTGAAATTGCTTCCTGTTAAACTTAGACTGGCACAGGTTGATAAAATAGATATAACCCCAAGCGTCAGTAAAAGTGCAACGTCAAGTGGAAATGCTTCCTGTTAGATTTTGACTGGCGCAGACTGATAGAATAGAATAACCCCAAGCGTCAGTGAATCAGCCTCGTCAAGTGAAATTGTTTCCTGATAGATTTAGACTGGCGCAGGCTGATAGAAGAGATATAACCCTAAGCGTCAGTGAGTTCACCATGTCAAGTGAAAGTGCTTCCGATAGCTTAGTGACTAGCGCTGACTGTTGGATTGAGGGACACTGAGCGAGAGTGAGTAATAGTGAACAAAGTCCTTCATCCAGTAGTTTCACTTCCGGATGTAGAAGTGCTTCCGAATACATCATAGTCTAAGTAAGACTACTCCCCATAGCAAACAAGCTTCCCACAGCATGTATAGTTCTTACTATATTTGATTATATATATTGCTATGTTGGACTAACCAGTATGTGCAGAACTTAGTCACACTTCCGGATGCAGATGAGCTTCCGGATGCAAAGACTCTTGGTATTGGGATTCAGAGATTAACACTTGCAGAGCAAGATTGCCACTTCCGGATGAACGATGATCATCCGTCAGCAAGAGTACAAGAATAAACGCCACATACACAGAAGTCAGATTGCTTTCATCAGGGCAGAGGTGTCAGGACTACTTTTCAGAGATAAAGCAAGTCAACCCTGCTAAGCTTTAATGGAGCATTTAAAAAGATGTACTTTCCAACGGTAACAAGAGGTTAACAGATATTCAAACAACATTGTTACCTACCAAGCATGAGGAGTATGAGAGATAAGAAGAACATAATCTGAAGACTCATTCAAGCTGTCAAAGCTCATACTACCCACAAGAGTCAGAGTCCATAAGAGAGCTTCTGATAGCAAGAGAGCATCCAATAGCAAAGCGCTCTTATCATTCATGGACAAGTGCTTGGAAGACGAAGTTCCTCTATGTGATAGCAAGCAGAATGTTAGAGTCCACGAAGCTTCACTTCAGATAGCAAGAGAGCTTCCGATAGTAAGTCTCTTAGCATCCTGGACTTATGCTTGAGGAATGAAGTCCTCATCTGACAACAAGCAAGAGTCAGACCATACAGTGTATAGATGTCAGAACGACTTTTGCCAGAACAGTGTTGTCAGAACAGTGTTGACAGAACAGCTGGTCAGAGCACCTTTTCAGATAAAGCAAAGTCAACCCTGCTGTGCATTAAAGAGGACAACGTAAACAAGGCCCCAACGGCTATATTCAAACGGCCTTATTGCCTCTCCAACGGTTGGATAATCAGAGGCTGGTATAAAGGGAGATATTCTTCATTTCTGAAAAGAGAGCTTCATGAGTTTGATAAGCAAGAAAAAAATTAGAATGAAGAAGCTCAAGCCTACTATCTGAAATATCCTTCTACTCTCTGATCTTAAGTTGTAATATCCTTAGAGAGAATTTGTTGAGAGCAATTATTGTACCTAAGTGAGTAACATAATCTGTTCATTGAGTGAACCCACTTAGTTGAGCTTAAGTGTTTAACACAATCAGTTCATAGAGTGAACATCCTATCAAACCTGTTCTAAAGCTTGTCGCTTGAAGAACAGTATTGTAATCATTGTTAAATCTTTGTCTGTAAAGACTGAACCCTTCTAGGTGTGAGGGGGAGCTGTATAGGTTGCAAGTGAGCCCGCAAAACTTGCGGTTGTAAAGGTTGCAAGTGATCCCGTAAAACTTGCGGTTAGGTTTGCAGGTTAGCCGTTAGCAAAACCTGTGGGTTGTTAGGTGAACCCGTGTTCGTAAAACCTAAAGTGTAAAGGCTTCTCTTGTGCCCGGTTTAAACAAGAATAGTGGATTGGAAATCTCAGGTGTAGCCTGGGGACTGGATGTAGGTCTGGGTGACCGAACCAGGATAAATTTGTGTGTGCATAAATTTATATTTAATCATTCTACTTTGCATCACATAACATACTGACTTGTGCATAGCATTATTTATTATCATCGTCACCGAGCACAAGCAGTCTTTCAAAAAGGAGTTTAAGTTTTTATTCCCTCACCCAATTCACCCCCCCCTCTTGGGTGACAGCCACGCATTTCATTTGGTATCAGAGCAGGTCACTTGTTTAAAGGATCCAACGATCTCAAGTGTAAAGACCTTGGCTGATTTGGGTTAAAAATGTTTTCCAAAGGCTTTGATCATACCATTCCACCCGTGCTAGAAAATATTGATTTTTGTTGGTGGAAAGTAAAGATGGAAAGTTTTATACAATCCACTAGTTTGAAAATGTGGGATATTTTTGAAAATGATTTTGATTTCAAACCAAGAGGAAACTGGACTGAAAAGGAGAAAAATTTGTTTTCCTTAAACATTAGAGCAATGCAAATTTTATACAAAAGTTTAACTGAAAATGATTTCCAGAAAATCAAACATTGCTCTAGTGCTAGAGATATTTGGAATACTCTTGATGTAATATATGCTTCTAACCCATCTCTTGAAAGCACAGCTATCCAAAGCTCAACTCGTGCCCCTTGTGGATCATCTACTGATGAGCTTCTGGAAGCTGATATTGAGGAAGCAGGCTTCAGTGAAGAGAGTATCTATCTCTGCCTAGAAGATTCAGAAAGTGAGGTATCTGGATCTGAAATTGAACTCTCTGATTTGCAAGATGCATACAATGAGTTATATACTGAATATTGTAAACTTGCAAAAGAACTTCTAGGCTTAAAAGAAAAAGATAGGAAACTTGTAAAACTAATTTCTTCTTCTACATCCAAAGTTTCTGAGGTTTCTTTTAAAGAACTAGTGGTTCCGATAGCTAGCCCACTATCGGTAGGGAAAACTTCAACATGCCTTGAAAAATGTTTTGACTGTAAACACGTGTTGAAGGAAAAAGAAAAGCTTTCAAAAGAAACTGAGATTTCAAAGGAACAAAAAGCTTTTCTAAAGAAAACTAATCATGATAATGATAGAAAACCCCATTTTGATTATCATTCCATTATCTGTCATTATTGTGGTAGATTAGGACATATTTCTCACACATGCAGTCTTAGAAGAAATTCAAATGTGAGAAATAAGTTTGTATGGATTCCTAAAGGACAAGTAAGGTCCAGTGCTAACCATGTAGGACCCAAGTACAAATGGGTACCAAAACATCCTCCTAGTGCCTTACTTGTGCAGGAAAGATCAAGAGTTCCTCTTACCCCAAAGAAGAGAACTCGTGGTGATGCAACTGCTGAAACCCCCTGGTACAATCATAAGAAGCAATGCGCAACCACCAAGAACAAGAGAGAGTGGATTCCTCGATCAACATTGAAAAGGCTCTTGAATCCTACCTCTCAGAAGAAAGTGCTTCGAACCAAGGATAAGTATAGAAGATCTCCTTGGGTAAGCAAGGGATCACTTAGCAACGAAGCATTTGATAGTAAAATCTCCTATGCTAATATTAGATGGACCTATTGAGATTTTACATTAAGCACCCTAAGATGTGAACATTATATTAATCATAGAAGAAAGCTTAAAGAAATTAATAATGTTCATAATCCACATACTGTCCATGACTAACTTGATCAAAAAAAACCTTGTATATCCTTGTGCATATAGTCATGATAGATTCACCATGCCATACACATAGCACGTAATCTAGATGCATGTGAACTATATATAACCTACAAACTGACCTTCAGATCCAGACTTGGATACAAAAGGAAGGAACTATCTGGTATTTTGTAGGAAGGGCAATCCGAAGGTTCAGCAAGACAAGGGTGAAGAAGACCCTGGCTAAAAGGAAGATCTCCTTCCCCCTTCTGCTGAGCCTGTGTCTCCGTCTGCGCCAGCACCCAATCTGATTGAAGAACTGTGTATGAAGTATGGGTTCAAGAGGCCAGAGATGCCAGTGGTAGTGATCACCAAGTGAATTCATCCCTCTGCACCAGCTCCAATCCATCCTATTAGCCTCAGCAAGACTCAGGACTGTACCTCATCTGAACAATTAGTCAAGTCTTGATAAGCATTCGTCACGCATAGATTTTGGTGCTGCTCTGAAAATAGAATCCTTGCATTGCCAACCAAAATCAAGCGAGCTACTGCTTGATGCGAATGGAGCTATGGTGATATCATTTTTACCCTCCTCTTTACTTGAATAATCATTTGGGTAGTAAATGCATGATGGGCTTAACAGCTTTTATTTCTCTGAAACCGATGTGATTTCCCTTATCTGTGATGACCTTATTTTCTGTAAAAATGATCATATCATATCAAATTCATTTTCTGATATAATGCATACTGATTTTACAGATTCAAGAAGTCTGACACTTTGAAACTGAACTTTCTTCAAAACCTTCTGAATTTGTGCATACTGAATAATTGTGTTCCAAGATTTCTGACATTGTTAAGAAGATTCAGAACTAGTTTCAGAATTTTGACACTAAAACTAAAAACCTTCTTCAGAGTTTTCATATGATGTCTAAATCGTTTTACTCATATATGCTTAGCGAATCTTTTTAAGGGCGCCTCTCATGAAAGAAAATAGTTTATGCATTCACCTTGATTTTTGAAAGATCCTTTTTGAAATGCAAACTTTCAAAACAGATTCCGATCCTCTTTAAACTTACATGACAACCATACCTCATGATAGCATTCAAAAGTTATTTCTGATTTTCCATTTCATGTGGTATCTCTTGCACCAAGTTTTCAATGCATAAGCAGCTATGACTTCAAGAACAATGCATCCCTCTTAATTACATCTTTAAGTTCTCAATCTACTAATGATCTCGGTTCAAGTTTGTGGTTTAAGAATGTTGACACAGATTATTGAAGCTTGAACAATGAGAATAACCAAGAGAGAATGGCAACGAAAATGCCCCTTATCAAGATGTGTGGAATGGCTATACTAAACCTGAGAAACTCTCGCCAATACACATGAGCATTTCTATCCCTTACACATTCTGTTGTGAAATTTAATGGATAGTCTCTCTCTTGTCTGACATGCATTAGAAATCTTAGGAAATGCCTTGAATTAAACTCTGCTAGATCTGTAAAACATGGCATAGTATCACAAGCATGCTATAATCTGTATTAATTTCAAGCTTGTTGATATCCTAAGAACAATGAGATCACACTGAGCATATCTAGAAGAACTTGAGCTAATATTTGGAAATTATTCTCGTAATCATATGCTGAAATTTGGTTGTTTTTGTAAACCGGATTTAGTCTTAAAATCAAACTATTCTGTGAGCATGAAGATTTCCAGTATTTCATTTTTGTGAGGATGAAGATTTTTCAAAATTTCATTGTGTTAATAATTCACATGTCTTCATGATCTAACATGAACATCCTTGAGGCATATTTATTGAACTATACTTGCTTATGAAACTCTGAAAATATGCCACCTGTTTGATACTCGTTGTACTATCACGTTGATATTTATCTATGAGAGTATAAATAGAGTTCATGTCTTGATAGTGAAACCATGTGAACGTGTAGACAATTTCAAAATTAGTTTTCACATAATCGTTGCTCATATTTTATTAAACCAATCAGCAAGCATGATTTCTTAAAATTATTAACTTGTGCTGATTAACACAGATTGACTTGAATGTCCTGAGTATGGTCTCCAATGTTAAATCTTAAGTTCTTTCACTGACCATCAGATCCTCAAGCACATGCAGGACCAATCATCAAGTCTGAGCAAGGTTGCTTTCGCAACAATCAGCGCCTTCGATAGCAGGCCAACTATTGAACCATGGGAAGAGTAGAGTGACTGCCCAGTCATGTCTGCTTGTGGTTGTAGCTCAGCTTGCCGAAGCGAATCATCAAAGCACTTGCGCTAGGGGTTTCCACTTGAGATAGCACACCTTCTGAAGATGTCAGGAAGCATGCTTATCTGCGTATGATTCAGATTCATGAGTCTAATAGAGTATGAGGATTCCTCATCTGTGGTAACATCTACACCTTACCATCTCTTATATATGATACATACATGGCATTGGTAAGGGTGTCAATTTAGGATGTTTTTCTCAATCTGCATTGACTTCAAAATCATTCACTGTCTTAGAAAATCATCCCAGCTCACACATATGTATCATTTATATGACACGCTGGAAAGTAATTGATAACATACCTCTCTTATATGCTTCTTTTCTTGATCTTGTGATGATTAATCTTAATATAGAAGAGAAGTAGATGGACATTACTTGATAATGATCCCTTGAAAATAGAGAGTTACATGTTGTCATCGATAATAAACTCTTGAGATGCTGTGATGCAATTTGTTTGGAAATTACTTTTGGCATTTTAAACTCACAAAATTCATTTGATTTGGTTTCATTTTATATGGTATCACAAATTTCACTTGGCATTCAATCATTTCATATCACAAGTTCAAACTCACATATTTCATTTGATTTCATTTGGTATCACGAATTTAAAATCACAAATTTTCATTTGATATCATAATCATCATTTTAAACGCACCAAAATTATTTTGATATCATGTTAATCATTTCGAGAGGGTCAAAATTACTTTTGATGTCTTTTATATTTGAAAAGAATTTTCACCTTCAAAAAGAGAACTGTTTTTGTATGTTTTGATCTAGACTTAATCCTTGCAAAACATGTTCTGTTATCTTGCATAATGGTTAGGGAGAGTAAACTCACTTAGAATACTGAATCAATATTTTTTTTTGTCTCACACTGTTTAGCTATCCTACATAATGATTAGGGAGAATACAATCATTTAGGATCATGAATCATTATTGTTGTTCCTTGTTAATTCTCGTACGTTGTATTGAATAGTCTAGAACAAATCTTTATTAACGATACATAGGGAGAAATTTTAGGTAGAAAGCCCATTCCTAGGAGAACGATAGAAGTATCCCCATCCCTAAGGCTAGCTTGCACTTGTTGAATTTTGATGAAGCCAAAAGGGGGAGAGAGATGAGACATGAGATGTCTAGAGATGAGACATGAGATGAGATATAAGATGTCTAGCTAGAGATGAGACATGAGATGTCTAGAGCTGAGAGATAAGATAAGATGTCTAGATATCTGGGGAGAGAACTGGGGAAAGAAATATAGGTCTGGGAGTGATCTAAGTTTAATTATGTTCTCTAGTCATCTATGGGTTTGTCATCATCAAAAAGGGGGAGAACGTTAGAATCTTAAGTTTTGATGGTGACTAAGGTATGATATGGTCTAGTACTTAAAAGAACATAATCAACACTTAGGAAGGATTAGATGACATGGTTAGAATCCTAAGTTAGATCACTTGCGAATGCAAGATCACTTCCGGAAGTATTAGCACTAGCGCTCACGGATGAAAGACTCATCCCACAGCGGAATCACAACCGGATGCTGAATCACTTCCGGATAGACTAGGACTAGCGCTCGCGGATGAATGACTCATCCCCCAGCGGCAGCGAATAACTCACTAGGGATTTAACTTAGTCCATGAGCATTAGATAAACAAAACCTTAAGACTAAGCTATGATTCAACCGGAAGTGAAATTGCTTCCTGTTAAACTTAGACTGGCACAGGTTGATAAAATAGATATAACCCCAAGCGTCAGTAAAAGTGCAACGTCAAGTGGAAATGCTTCCTGTTAGATTTTGACTGGCGCAGACTGATAGAATAGAATAACCCCAAGCGTCAGTGAATCAGCCTCGTCAAGTGAAATTGCTTCCTGATAGATTTAGACTGGCGCAGGCTGATAGAAGAGATATAACCCTAAGCGTCAGTGAGTTCACCATGTCAAGTGAAAGTGCTTCCGATAGCTTAGTGACTAGCGCTGACTGTTGGATTGAGGGACACTGAGCGAGAGTGAGTAATAGTGAACAAAGTCCTTCATCCAGTAGTTTCACTTCCGGATGTAGAAGTGCTTCCGAATACATCATAGTCTAAGTAAGACTACTCCCCATAGCAAACAAGCTTCCCACAGCATGTATAGTTCTTACTATATTTGATTATATATATTGCTATGTTGGACTAACCAGTATGTGCAGAACTTAGTCACACTTCCGGATGCAGATGAGCTTCCGGATGCAAAGACTCTTGGTATTGGGATTCAGAGATTAACACTTGCAGAGCAAGATTGCCACTTCCGGATGAACGATGATCATCCGTCAGCAAGAGTACAAGAATAAACGCCACATACACAGAAGTCAGATTGCTTTCATCAGGGCAGAGGTGTCAGGACTACTTTTCAGAGATAAAGCAAGTCAACCCTGCTAAGCTTTAATGGAGCATTTAAAAAGATGTACTTTCCAACGGTAACAAGAGGTTAACAGATATTCAAACAACATTGTTACCTACCAAGCATGAGGAGTATGAGAGATAAGAAGAACATAATCTGAAGACTCATTCAAGCTGTCAAAGCTCATACTACCCACAAGAGTCAGAGTCCATAAGAGAGCTTCTGATAGCAAGAGAGCATCCAATAGCAAAGCGCTCTTATCATTCATGGACAAGTGCTTGGAAGACGAAGTTCCTCTATGTGATAGCAAGCAGAATGTTAGAGTCCACGAAGCTTCACTTCAGATAGCAAGAGAGCTTCCGATAGCCTGTTTTGTAAAAAATAACCTTTAAAGATTTTGAGGGCTAGAAAGGATTTTGAAAATCCCAACTAACGTCACCCTCAATGTTATAGTAAGGTAAGAGTGATTACCTGTCGCCCTTAGCTCGCTATTGCTCATTCTTTTCTTTACCATGCCTCGAGGAATAGTGTAAGTCACATCCTTTCCTATTATTACACCATGTAATAATAGTGAGTTAACAATCATTCTAAGTCATAGATTAGCTAACGTCTCTCTCTCGTTCGTATTACTACTCATTTTCCCCTTTTCTTAATTCAAATACATTAACCAATTTAAATCATAAATCACATTAATCAAACATAACCTCCATCAAAATCACACATTTCATTTATGAATTCAAGTAGTTAAAGCTACTTCAATCATTTCCCCATGAATTCACATCACCTCATGTTACAGAAATCACATCAATATCCAATAATACATCATCAAACAAGGTAAACACTTTCTTTCGTACAAACATGCAACATACAGTCATCTTACATTATGAATTCACCATAAAGATGAAAAATTATCAATCAACAAGGAAGAACAAACAAACAAATGGAGATTTTACTCAGTCTTAGAAAATATATCCTACTCTCATTACCACACATGACCTTAATTCCATTCTTCCTTCATCACATTTAGCACAAACCGAGATAATGCAAGAGAGTCAAGCTCATTTCCAAACACCAATGTTTAAATTAGTTCAACAATATTGAGAGACTTGTAAATACATCTTCACTATTTCAATAGACTAGTCCCAATCCTCTACACTCTTTATCCTATATCGCAGTAATATCACCCAAGCACATTAACAACTCCTAATTCCAACACAAACATGAAACTAATTTAATCATTTCTTATTTATAACACTAACATCAATTTAACACACCACCATTGTCATTAATATTACATTTGACTTCTAAATTCAAATAACCCATTCAAAAAGGAAAGCCTCTTAACTACATAACTTGTAACCATCTCATAGTTATCACATTTACCCCTTTAAACATCACCTTGCTAGCAATATTAACAATGCACATTTCTATCCTATTTCAAATATTGGATAGTTCATAAATCAAGTACAATCCAAATTTAAGAATTTCCCAAGGAACACACTTAAGTCTCTAAAGACAAGCATTTCCTACAAATCACTCAATCTATGAACAATCAATCATTTACATCTAATATATAACATATTTATATCACTTCACAACTTCAACAAATACATAAATAGTATGTAATCTCTATTCTATCTCAAAACAGATCCAACAGCCATATGAGCAACTAAACCTTTACACAAATCAAACCCAAGTTTGTTAAAAATTCAGCATTTCATTCATCAAATATTAGCTTTAGTTTAGTCCTCTCAAAGCTTGCAAAAACACTCTCCACAACTAATAAATTTCTCTGAATAAGTTCCCTCAATTCAGATTTAACATCCAGTGACAAAACAAGGTTCACGTTATGAAAATACTGTAACAAACAGAGCATAATCCAATCAAAAAGTGTACAACACCATTTAGTTATACCCGTGGTTTATAAACACATGCCAACAATTCATTTGGTCAAAGAAAGAGACAAAGAACATCCAACTTATACCTCCAAAACATGCAACTTCATAATCTGATTTGTAATAGTCACAATAATTACTATCTTACTTTTGCAAAGCTTTGACCATGGTGAAAACATTTCCCCATCCAAATACCAATTTGATGAGAGAATGGAAAGGGTAATTAAAATTTAGTAAAACAACAAGATTTCACCAATCACTCATGCGGCACAAAAAAATCTTTAAACTCCTTTACACTTCTCCCACATAAATTAAAGATTTTTGAATCCAAAAATTAACTCAAAACCCTTCAGCCATGGAAACTCCCAATTTTAGGTTTTTTTTTTTGTGAAATCCTTATTTAGCATCAAATTGGTACTTAAAGCAAACAAGAATCCATTCATTCTTTCCAAAATCAATTAAGTTATAACAGTAGTAATAACAGAATTTTGCAACATACATGCTATATGCCATTTTTAGCTATATCTAAGCATTCAATACTCACATATACATACCCTTAGTAACTTAAATTACTGCATACACACACTATTATATCACATATGGTAACACCAAAAAGGAGCAACTAAGCAAGGCATACCATAAACCTTCCCACTTATCTTCAGACAAATCTTATCATACAACAGCAACTATATATATATATATATATATATATATATATATATACATACTCCATCCTTGTGAGATCACAAATGCACAGAAAATTCAACATCAAGCATCTCAGCAAGAAAATCACATAGAAAACTTCAAGAATTACCATGAATAACAAAATTCAGCCAACCAACATAAGCACATCAACATTCCAAACCCGTCGGATTTCAGAATGCCTAACTTTATGGCTTACCCAATCTCACAGAACATCAAAATTAATGTATGAGCTTTACTTTAACTAATTTATTAAGCCCTAACACTTCAAATCCATAACCCAATTCGTCCTTCCCTCAAAACTCGCCCAAAAACAGTGAAAGAAAAATAGGCATTGCAAGAAAAAGCTCACCGGAGTTGAATCAAAGTCTTGCACGGTGGGTTGGGCTTGGGGCCGCCGGTTTTCTCGCCGGAAAGCGGCCAACGTGGGGGCAAAACAAAGACAGCAGCTCGAAGAGGAAGGAAAAGTAAGAAATCAACTAGAAAGAAGAAACAAAAATGAAGAACCAAGATGAAATGGTCGAAACCCACCTCTTACCTATTTCGTCCGCCATTGGTCAATGCTCGCCGGAGCTGAAGAAGACGACGGGGAAGGTGGAGGACGTGTGTGCGTGTTTGGGAGAGAACGAAAATGGGTGGTGCTTGGGGAAGATGAATCGTGGAAAAGAAAGAAGGAAGCCACGGCGGCTTCCTCCTCCGCCGTCACCGTTAGCGGCGGCCACCACGGTGGCCGACGAGAGTGGACAGAGAAGGAGAAGAGAGGAGTCGGATGAGAAGGGAGGAGTAGAGGCGGCTAGGGCAGAGGAGTGAAGAGAAAGAAGGAAGAAGGTGTATTTATATATATACTTTAGGGAAAATTACACTTAACTACCCTAATGTTTATTCTTAATTATATTTTTAGCCCAAAAGTTTATATATATTATTGTTTCCATTACTTTCCTTCATAACATTTTTCTAGATTTCAAAATAATTTCTATAGTAGTTTCTAACTCTAAATGACTCATTTAACTATATTTCCTTAAATTTTAAGGTAATTAAGATTTAATATTCATAATTCGTCAAAAATATCCTTAAATTCCTCCTTAAGCCTTTAAATTCTCTAAATAACATCTCTCTAATTTCTTATTATCTTTAATTTGAAAATTGGGATGTTACATTTTGGGACTCAACTAAAATTCTCTTATGCTTTTCATCCGCAAACGGACGGTCAAACTGAAGTGACCAATCGTAGTCTTGGAAATTTACTTAGAAGTCTAGTTGGTGACAAGCTAGGAAATTGGGATCTCATATTACCTACAGCTGAGTTCGCTTATAATAGCTCTGTCAATCGAACCACTGGTAAAAGCCCATTTGAGATTATTCAAGGTTTCAATCCTAACCAGCCCATTGACTTGGTACCCCTTCCTTTAACAGCCCGATCTTCTAAATCTGCAGAATCCCTAGCACATCGCCTTTATGAATTGCATGCTGAGATTAAGCGTAAAATTGAACTTAATAAAAATCAATATAAATTAACAGTTGATGCTCATCGGCGAGCTCAAAATTTTGATGAAGGAGATTATGTAATGGCCTGTATTCGCCCTGAACGTTATCCAAAACATTCATTCAAGAAATTGCATGCTCGTGCCTCAGGTACCTTTCGTATTCTAAAGAAACTTGGTCCCAATGCTTACTTGTTATAATTACCTCCTGAAATGTCTATTAGTCCAATTTTTAATGTTGAGTATCTTATGACTTACCGAGGCATTTTTAAGCCTCCCCTATTTTCTGGTGATTCTTCTGCAGGTTCCAGGATCAGTGCTCCAATTCCACCTTTGCCATGTGTTCCTCCAACACAAGAAGTGATTGATGTTATTATGGATGAAGAAACCATTTTTACTCTGAATGGTCCAGTTCATTGTTATCTTGTTCAATGGAAGGATTCAACTGACATAGATGCTACATGGATTACTGAAGATGAGTTTCGCCGGATCGATTCCACATTACTTGACTCTTTCAATACCCCTTTTTCACCAGAGGCGAGTTCTTTTCAGTAATGGGGGAATGATGGGAATCACAAAAGAATTAGAAAGTTTCCAAAGAGATTTGAAGATTATCATGTTAGAATTTAATTATCATCAATTAGTATTTCTAGATTGTTCTATTTTAATTTTGAATTAATTGTTATCAATTAGCATTAAGTATGATTTATATTCTAGAGTATTATGTCATTAGGTTTAGGGTTTAGGTTGAGGCCTATATATAGTCCTCAACTATTTTTTTTGTAGACTTTTATGAATTGAATAATAAGCATATTGTGTTCTTTTCTCCTCTTGCTCTCTTCTCTTATTCTCTCTTGCTTCTAAATTCTCTCTTCTCTCACTCTTCTCTCTTCTTATTCTACCTCTTATTTCTCTAATTCCCATACATCATTCTCTATTCTCACACCGATTATGCATCATATTTGTATTTAATTTTGAAAACAAGTGTTGTCAAATGGTTCTAAAATCTTGAATAGCTTTATTGGTGTTAAATGGATATTTATTTCCATAAAGTCTTGAATGGTGTTTTAAATGAGATTTTTGCCAATACAAGTTTTGAAAATTTGATTATGAAAAGATGTTTTCTTAAGCCTAATATGTTTTTGTGAATTGAATGGTTATTTTAAGTTGATATAGGTTTGTTGGTGATATTTAGATTATTGGATTATGATATGTTGGATTAAAATTGAATTTGTGGAAGTGGCCTAGATTTAGATTGTGTATCAGTAAATGTTTAAGTATTTGAATTGCGTTTGTAGGATTATAATTAACAATTTCTCTTTAAAGCTTGGGATATGTCTCTTGAGCTTGGGTTATTTCTGTTAGAATCTTAAGTTTTGATGAAGACTAAAATATGAAAGAACAAGTTAAACACTTAGAAAAATTAGGTTAATATAGAACCACAAGTAAGAGTACAACCGGATGTGGATTTACTTCCGGATGGATGAGGACTAGCGCTCGCGGATGAATGACTCATCCCCCAGCGGAAGCAAGTAATTCACTTAGTCAGAACTCAGTCTAGGAATGTTAGAAGTATAAAATCCTTGAGACTAAGTTAGGATACAATCGGATGTGGATTTACTTCCGGATGGACTAGGACTAGCGCTCGCGGATGAATGACTTATCCCACAGCGGATGTAAGTAAGTCACTAAGTCAGAACTCAGTCTAGGAAAGTTAGAAGTATAAAATCTTCAAGACTAAGTTAGGACACAACCGGATGCAGGAATGCTTCCGGATGATAAGTGACTAGCGCTGCCTATTTGGATTAGGTAACACCGAGCGTCAGTGAATATAACTCTAAGTCATAACTTAAGTCTAGTAGGAGTACTTCCGGATGTGGAATTGCTTCCGGAAGTAAGAGAGCTTCCTTAGACAAAATGAACTCCCACTGCATGTGACTATGTGTTAATATTGCTAGACTAACGTTCAAGTGCAGCACTGAGTGATGTTGCTTCCGGATGTGGAATTGCTTCCGGTAGCAATCAGAATGTCAGAACGAACAGCAGTGCAGTGTCAGAGTGCTTTTTGGCAGAGCAGAGTTGTCAGAGTTGCTTTTCAAAGATAAAGCAAAGTCAACCCTGCTGAGCATTGATGGAGCATTAATGAGCAACGGTAACATGGGAATAACAACTATATTCAAACGGCATTGTCACCTACCAAGAGAGAGAATACTTGAAGACACTATATAAAGAAGCTCATCTTCATTTATGAAGAACTTGAAGAAAAACGCAGAAATCTAGAGAGAGAAACTGAGAGCATTCTTCAAGCATTCAAAGCTGCCCAGAAAAGCAAGAGAGCACTTAATACATTGAGAGTTTTATCCTTTATCCATCTTGTACTCTTTGTAGTTAAGTCTCTTCATTTATTGAGAGCATTCATTGTACTTAAGTGTTTATCATAATCAGTTCATAGAGTGAACATATTATCAAATCCTCTAATCAAGAGAGGCTGTTCTAAAGCTTGGTGCTTGAAGAACAGTGTTGTAACATTACAAAAGTAAGGGGGAGTATTTAGAGGTTTTCTAAATCTCCAAGGTTGCAAGTGAGCCCGTGTAAAACTTGTGGTTGTAAGGTTGCAAGTGATCCCGTTGTAAAACTTGCGGTTGTAAAGGTTTGCAGGTAAGCCCGTTGCAAAACCTGTGGGTTGTTAGGTGAACCCGTGTTCGTAAAACCAAAGGTGTAAAGGCTTTCTTGTGCCTGGAGTAAACAAGAAGTTTAGTGGATTGAAAATCTCACGTGAAGCCTGGGGACTGGATGTAGGTCTGGGAGTGACCGAACCAGGATAAATCTGTGTGTGCTTCTTCTGTTTTGATCTTCATATTTCCAGCACCACACCATCACACACTTACTTGTGCATAGCATGTTTCAAAGTCATTTTCATCAAGCACAAGAAGTAATGTTTTTAAAAAGAGAATTTTAACTTTTATTCTATCACCCAATTCACCCCCCCCCCTCTTGGGTGACAGCCACACATTTCAATTTCTAAATAACCCTATTGTGTATGAACAAGAAAATGATATTGAATTGTTGACTTTCATTGAATGTAGAGTCTCGATTTTAAATATGTTGAGCACCAAACCGACCTCACTTCGGTAACAGTGATTTGCTTCAGAAAGGTAACCACTTCCTTGTCTTATGTGTGTGTATGTGTGTGTGTGTGTGCATGATTGATAGATTAAAGAAGGTTTGTGAGCGTTATGGTATATTGGTGATATTGGACTATATATTTTTTGTGATTGTGTATATATATATACTCTGCTATGAAAATTGGTAAATTGCTGTGGCGTTTGAGACAATATTGTGATATTCACTATATAACTGTTATGGTATAAATGTCTAAATTCTTGTTGCAAATGTGTAATAATATATTTGGTAAATTTGTTGTTGATTTGACGCCCTATGAGCTTTGGCTCATTCCCCTTCACGTGATGAGGTTACCTGATGGCCGTCGGGTTAACCTTTTAGGCTAGTACTGACGATTGGAACCACAACTGGTGGTTCTGTCAGTACTTGGATTTGTCTCTATGGAGACGTTTGGATCTTATTGGATCTGACATTTAGGGAGTATGGATCTTGTTGGATCTACCCTTTAGGGTGTTTGAATCATTCTTGTTAAAATGAATAGCATATTATATGAATTATTGTTTTGACATATTATGGTTTCATGATAGATCTGATATTAGGACCTGATTGTTTTCATGAGTACCTTGTTGTACCTGTTGGCATGTAAGGCAAAATGGGAAGAATAAGTGTTACTAGGACTCTATCTCACTGGTTGCTTTTTATTTTCAAGTTCGAGTTCAATGTTAAATGAAAGAGCAAGGAACAAGAGGAAACTCATAGAATGTGAGATCATTGAGTATTCTCTTGTATTATGTATATTGCCAAACACTAGGCTAGGCATACATGCATATCTGCTTCCGCATTTTATTTGATGTTATGGATTCCTTTATAATGGTATATTCTAAGACATGTCCTCTTCTGGCAATTTGCGGCCTGAGACATTGCAGTTTATTTATGTTTCTAAAATTTGGTTTCACATTGTATATATGCAATTGATTTCTAGAGGCTGGAGAATTTTACTTAATATGTTTGGTTTTGGCCACCATGGATTGAGTCAATGGCTCCTTTTGTGATGATAATCTTGTGTTGTGATTATGATATTTGAAATATGCTTCATAAAGAAAGATGGTAGTCGATTTTGACAATGATTTTAATTATCATGTACATATTCTTTTTCTAACATGGTATACATTTCATAAGGACATGGTTTCCTATGTTACAAACTTTCTAGCATTGTTAGATTATATGAGTTACCCTTAAAAATTTAATAATCATATTAGCATTTAACCTTTTCTAACATGGTTAATCATTTATTATCCATGATAGCATTCCCAATTATTTAGCAACGTCTTTTTCTATCATGGATATATTATTCGAAATTTTATAAGGTTTTTTTCTATTAACTATGATAGATCTTTTTCTATCATAGTTAAATTTTTTGGATATTAAACAATCTTTTAATTAACTACGATAGAAGATTTTGATATATCATCTCTCTTTTCTATCGTAGTTAAGGTATAAAGGTACATACTAAGGATATAATTATATTTAGATTGTGTTAAAATTGTAAATACTTGGAAGAGAATCTATGTGGGTGACATGGGAGAGAGTGGGTTTTCTGAGAGAAGGGGAAGGGATTTTGGGGGAGAGAGAAGAAGAGGAGAGCATAAGTCAGGAGCTCATGGAAGAGGGAGGTGGCGGTGGTGGAGGCCGGCGGCTTGTTTTGTTTTTTGGGGGGAGGGGTGTTGTGGCCGTGAAGATGATGAAAAAGGTGAGGGGAAGAGGGAGAGAGAAAGAGTAGGTGGGGTGAGTTTTTTATTATTAGGGTAATGGACCTAATCTGCCCCCAAGTAACCACTAAGGAGCGCTGAGCACCCTGAACTAACAACAGGTCCGTATCTGGACTCCAAGTAACCAAGGTGTTTAAAAACTACCCCGGTTGGACGGTCAACAACGTTTGACCGTTACTATGCCTATGTGGCTACCACGCGAGCACCTGCTTTGCCACCTCTGCTTGCCACGTGTATATTTTAAATGGACCTAATCTGCCCTCCAAGTAACCACCCAGGAGCAATGAGCACCCTGAACTAACAACAGGCCCATATCTGTACTCAAAGTAACCAATGTGTTTAAAAACTACCCCGGGTGGACGGTCAATGACGTTTGACCATTACTATGCCTATGTGGCCGCCACGTGAAGGCCTTGTTTGTCACTCGGCGCCTTGTCATCGCCACGTAAGATATGTTCATGTGGGTCCCACCTATAATGATAAACAATTTCTCTCTCCCTCTTCATCGCCATCACCACAGCCCACCAACACCCACCATCCCCACCCACACCACCCCCTCAAACGTGGCAAGCAGAGGTGGCGTGGGTGGGGGGTGGGGAGGTGAGGGGGTGGCGTGGGTGGAGGTGGTGGGTGTTGGGGGGGCTGTGGTGATGGTGATGAAGAGGGAGAGAGAAATTATTTATTATTATAGGTGGGACCCACATGAACATATCTTACGTGGCGATGACAAGGCGCCGGGTGACAAACATGGCCTTCACGTGGAGGCCACATAGGCATAGAAACGGTCAAACGTCATTGACCGTCCACCCGGGGTAGTTTTTAAACACATTGGTTACTTTGAGTGCAGATATGGGCCTGTTGTTAGTTCAGGGTGCTCATTGCTCCTGGGTGGTTACTTGGAGGGCAGATTAGGTCCATTTAAAATACACATGTGGCAAGCAGAGGTGGCAAAGCAGGTGCTCGCGTGGCAGCCACATAGGCATAGTAACGGTCAAACGTTGTTGACCGTCCAACCGGGGTAGTTTTTAAACACCTTGGTTACTTGGAGTCCAGATACGGGCCTTTTGTTAGTTCAGGGTGCTCAGCGCTCCTTGGTGGTTACTTGAGGGGCAGATTAGGTCCATTACCCTTATTATTAAATATGGGTCCCACATTTTTAAAATTTATTAAAGTATAGTCCCTTGAGACTCTACTTTAATTTCTCAAGTTATGAGGACTTTTTCTATATTATGTTCCTTACAGGAGACCTGTAATTAATTTTCCTTAGTATTAATGCCCAAGTTTCTGAGAAAAAAGAGCCCAAGTTTAAAGAAGAGGTAAACACACATTGTAAGTCATGTTAGATTGAGTGTCAGATCAAAGTCAACTCATTATTCAATGGGTGATGTCGGGACTTAAGTTAAAGTTTTTAATGCATTGAAAGTTTTCCTAATCTAGAAGTGTCACACTTTGATCTAAAATGTCTTGATAATACAAGGACAAACTATCGAGGCTAAACATTATTTTTCACCCTATATTATTTACAAAATTTGAGAGTATAAATATTTAAATATTGATTCATATATAGAGAATAGATATGCTAGCTGTTTTATTGCTATTAGGAATGTTACATTCGATTATTCTGATGTGATAACCAACCAATACTCCAAATCAACAAAAGGCATTAAGATTTAGCAAATTTTACATTATTTTATAATGTTTTTCAGCCCAAGTTTGTCAAATGACGAACAAAGTTCATTTTCGTGGATGCCAGATAAATGCTCTCAATTAAATATTCAAAAAGTGCCTTCCAACCAAATAATTAACACTATCTTCATATATCATGCACATCACTATAATTTCTTAATTGGACACGAAGAAAATGCTAACAATTTAAAATGTTTGCATGGACTAGCCACCTGAGACAAGTTGCATGCCCCTACTTTCTAATTTAGGCTTTTAAGAATTAATTATTTATAAATAGGTTTTGGGGTGCAAAGTTTTCATCATCATCATCATCAACATAAACCTTATCCTAATTAGATGGGGTCGGCTACATGGTCATTGTGCTCTATCAATAGTCATGCTTGGAGGTAAACATTTCATCAAAAGATCTCTTTGGTCTTCCTCTTATTCTTTTGCAGTGATTCCATACCTTTTAATCAATTATTCTTGCTGTCCATCCACTTCTCTTCTTTGAACCTTTTGTGTCTTTATATGCCTTCATCCATGATAGTATGATAGCCCTTGTGAAGTACCAACCAATGACATATTGATAGAAAACAATGCGTGTGTCCATGCTCAATAGATTCGACATATTTTTACGTTGACTGCTGAAGC
Source organism: Mimosa pudica (assembly GCA_029929735.1). NCBI lineage: Eukaryota > Viridiplantae > Streptophyta > Magnoliopsida > Fabales > Fabaceae > Mimosa > Mimosa pudica. The sequence goes on from JAKELP010000027.1 coordinate 7,160,358, forward strand.
CTAATACAACCCTACTCCTTTATCCAAATTAGGGACCGTCTATAAATATAGGCGGAATATTTCGTGGACACACAGTCACACGAGGGTAAATAACCAAGCGTGATACGTAGTCACGAAAACAAACGTTGTATAATAATGATCCGAAACAATCAAATAGATCCAATAAAATAGATCCAAACACTAAAAATAATGAAGCTGGCACAAATAATAACAATAAAATAAAACGATAAAACAATAAAACAATGATCACAATACGATAAAATAATAAAACAATACAATAAAACCATAAAACAAAACAACAACAATGCTCAACAATAAAATAAATAAAATAAAATAAACAACAAATAAATAAATGAAAAAATAAATAAATAAATAACAATATACAATAAAACAAAACAACAACAATGCTCAACAATAAAATAAATAAATAAATAACAAATAAAAATAAATAAATAAATAAATAAATAAATAATATACAATAAAACAAAACAACAACAAATGCACAAATAAAATAAAACAATAATCAATAATAGTGAGCAGTAAGAGCAGTAAAAATAAAACAACAACAAAAAATAAAATTAAATTAAATAAGGAAGAAAATTGAATAAAAAATAAAATAGTAATTGAATAAAAAATAAAATAATAATAATAATAAATTAAAAAATAATTAAATAAATAAATAAGGAAGAAAAAAAATAATAATACGGGAAAATAATAATAATAATAATAATCATAAATAAAATTAAATTAAATTAAGTAAAAATAAATAAATAAATACAGAAAAACATTCTTCTTCCAACTCCAACTTTTTCCCTCAATCATATTCCAAACTAGCATGATCATCAAAATCATTATCAATTGTCTTTCATTCCACTTAATTATAAACATTCGCTCAAACCCCAAATAATTATCCATATTTGTGTTGCTGCAATACATGATAATTGGTAATTACTTGAAATTATCATAGACAATATGTATAGATATAAAAAAATAATAATAAAATTAAAAAAATAAAAAATAAAAAAATAAAACAAATAACTAAATAACTAAATTAAAAAAAATAAAAAATAAAAAAATAAAAATAAAAATAAAAAAATAAAATAAATAACTAAATAAATAAATAAATAAAATAAACAAAGTTTTGGGAAAGAAAATTCCAAGTAGGGATGTATATTTTACAATTTTCTCCCCTATACTTAATTTTTTATAGAAAAAAAAACTGTATTTTGGATTAAAACGTACTACTATGTAATTTTTTTTAACTCAAGTCCAATAAATTTAAACCAAAAATTTTTAAACTTACAGGACTTGAACATTAATAAGAAAATTTTGTCCAATTATTTTAGTTTATAATAAAGCCCAATCCTGACAAATCAGACAACCATTTTTTATCGACGATCAAGGTATTCCTCACTCGATAAGTGAGAGATTAATCATCCGCTGATGATTTGTAGGCACTTCAAAGGGTGAGGCAGTTGGTCTGAGAGATTTAATACGTAAGAGTAGTCATCGTTTCTTTTTTAAAAATTCATTAATAACATAAATTGGTGATTTCATTTTTATCATTGATTAGTAAGTCCTCTTATTTTTTAAAAAAAATATTTATGATTTCTCTTAGTAACTTGATATATTTTAGCGGTTATATTCTTCAAAACTAAAACTAAAATGTATGCTTTATTTCTCTTCTTTTTCAAGTTTTTTTTCTCCCGGTTCTCATTTTCTTCTCAAAGTGATTTCTACATGCATCCTTAGATAAAAAAAGATCTATAGTTTAGATTCAGCATTTCATAGATGCCCTCACTCCAATAAATATAAGATTTATTTAGGGATATAAGATTATTCATAAATATAAGTTAACTTTCTAATTTTTCTCAACATTTTCTAATTTATCTTTTGTGGGAACAAAGGATGGTAAAAGTCTGATGATTATTTCATTGATATAAGTACATATTTATAATACAAAAGTTTCCTAAAAGATAGTAAATTTCTCCTACAAGTTTACCTAATATGATTCCCTAATAATAACATAATATTCTTCTACTCTAAATATTTCCTAATAATAAAATTCACAATTATAACTAAGATATACAAATATTCTACAAATACAGAATAGGAAATATTAACATGATGTTCATTATTTCTAACACTCCCCCTCAAGTTGAACTATGGACCAACTTGCCAACAAATCTTCATAATCTTCATTCTTCAAACGAATCTTCATTCTTCAAAACTTTTTCAACGGATCAACTAGCCCTCCAATGGTGAGACTTCTCTACACAGAGAAGGAACAACGAACACAACCACTGGATGAACATAAGCAACAAAATCTCTGCGTGGGGAATGACCGTCTCATCACAAATTTTCAACCAAAAATTTTTTTATTACGTGGGGAATGACCATCCCATCGTAAACAATGTGAGGAATGACCATCTCACTTACAACACATGTGTGGGGAATGACCGTCCCATCGCAAACAATGTGAGGAATGACCATCTCACTTAAAACAGACAATGCGTGAGGAATGACCATCTCATCGCAATTCACATACGCATGTACGTGGGAAATGAACATCTCATTGTACTATGTTCTTCAACATATTGAGCTAATTGCTCATCATCAATAATTGGAGCACTAACTCCATAATAATTTTTCTCTCTCTCCCTTTTTTTACTACTCCCCCTTAAAATTAAAAGACACATTTTTTTCTTTTTCCTTTTTTCTCTCTAAAAAATAAAAGACACTTTTTTTCTTTTTTCCTTTTTTCCTTTTTTTTCTGACTCTCTTTTTTTTAATAGAAACTAAAAATAAAGAAAAGAACAAACAATACTCAAACAAACATAGAAACGTGAACACTGAAACGGATAAACAAAAGACAACCCAAACAGTAACCACGAACAGCACCCACGATGAACAACAACCACGGACAACAACAACTTTGGTGGTGGTTCAAATTAGAGAGGAGTATTTTTTTGTTTTGTGACTGGTTTTGGGAGAAACAAATAGGAGACGAGAAGAGACACCCTTTTAGGGTTTCAACTACAAAGGCAACTTCAACGGGTTACCTAGGGATCAGACTAAACCTAAACTTCTTTAACCTAACTTCTTCAACCTAGCTCTGGTACCATGTGGGAACAAAGGATGGTAAAAGTCTGATGATTATTTCATTGATATAAGTACATATTTATAATACAAAAATTTCCTAAAAGATAGTAAATTTCTCCTACAAGTTTACCTAACATGATTCCCTAATAATAACATACTTTTCTTCTACTCTAAATATTTCCTAATAATAAAATTTACAATTATAACTAAGATATACAAATATTCTACAAATACAGAATAGGAAATATTAACATGATGTTCATTATTTCTAACATCTTTATTGAAAATGATAGGTGTTCAGGAAATTTTAGTAACATAACGTGATTTTAAATAACTTGATTAACATTATTAATCCAATCAAATTAACTAAATAGTAGGCCTAATGTTTATACACGAAAGGAGAAACTATTAACTATATCGTCACATCCATAATTGGATTTGAACTCAAATCATAATGATTCATGAATTAATTATATCCTTTTCAAGACTAACTTTTAATTTGTAGGTAGTCTATAATTCATTGTTGGCTTTAGAAGCGTATGAATGTGCTAGAGTGAATATTACTGCAATTATGTTGTGCAAGGGTGAGTCTCCGTTGGGCCAACGGCAATGATATTAGGTGTAGGGGTCAACTAGAGTGGGTTCCTATCATTTGTTAACCTAACTGATGCTCATTTTTTTTATCATCTCAGTACATATATTATAAGAGTATAAATATAAATTTTGTAATAAAAAAAGGAGTATAAATTTAACAAAAGCGTCATCACAATATACTTCCTTCGAAGTAGGTGACTAATATACATAGATTAAGAAAATTAACCAAATTAGTTATATCTCTGAAAGCTGTATTGTTTTTCTAGTTAATCATTTGTTATGGAATTATATATCTCTCACTAGAAATGCTCAATAATGTTTGCAGTCAACATGAAGAGTTTTAAGGGAAAATTCTTAAATTTAAGAAACAAAGTGAAGTTAGATTTTTATATTAAACCTGGAAATAAACCCATTATAACTAGTTAATACAACTAGAACATGAGGGATTATATTATTTATAGGCCAAAATGTTATAAATCATTTCAAATGACTCTGTGAGACAGTACAGAGCCCACGGCTTGACAAATAATTAGAGGTTGATGACAGAAATGTTAGATAACAATAGACCACTGTCCCTTCTAGAAAACAGGTTTCATCTTTGCACTTCAATAAAACATATAAAGCACAAAGCAGAAAACAGTATGGGAGGGAGGAACAATGCCAAAATCATATACTCCCTCTGTTCCTAAATATAAGACCTAGATAACTTTATTTTTTGGAAAGATTAAAGTTGCGAAATAGGTTATTAAATCATGATATATTTGATATCTTTTTAGATTATCCATTAGCTTATAGGTAAAATAAACTAGTTTAAGAGAAAAAAATTAGGTAAATCAATTTATAATTAACTTATTTTTTGCTTTTTTTAGGATTTTTCAAAAAAGTCATCTAGGTCCTATATTTAGGAACGGAGGGAGTATTAAATATTTTCTATCAGTATTATGCTATCTGTTTGGTATTCAGTAATGTAGGCTCCATTCTGTTGAATTTAACTGACATGAAAAGGGTCCTCTCTTGAATGATCGAAGGCTTGTATGATGGCAACTGTTTATTTGTTTATAAGTAGCAGTTCAGTAAGGATATTAATTGAAGGAAATTAAATCCTGAGATGCTAATCTCTTTACTTTGATTGGTCCTTTCATAATGGATCCCCCTCTTATATCTTCATCATACTCATCAAAAATAACATGATGGTTTAAGTCTAATCAATGCACCGGTCAAAATTCGATGCATGAATGAAAAATCAAGGGAAAATCCCAAATAAATCTCTACCAATACCCAGAAGGACAATTGAGAAACCTAAACTTCCGAAAGGACTATGAAGGAACCAGTACCTATTTCTCATTTTAAAATTTTGCGAAAAGACAAAATTGCCCTCAACCTAAAACACAAATTACCACCTCACCCTACACCCACCCTAACATCCACCCTCTTCTCGCAATCTGTGTTTTAGGATGGGTGCAATTTTGTCTTTTCGCAAAATTTTAAAATGACAGGTTGGTGCTGGTTTCTCCATAGTCCTTTTGGAAGTTTAAGTTCATCACTTGTCCTTGTAGGAATTGAAAGAGATTTATTTTGGATTTTCCCAAAAATCAATTGATGAAATGTTTTCAATATCTAGGTTGTTGAAAATCAAAATTCAAAACCCTTTAAAGTAAAGAGCATAGCATCTCAAGATTTAATTTCCTTCAATCATACAAGAGAGGACCCTTTTCATGTCAACTAAATTCAACAGAATGGAGCCTACATTACTGAATGCCAAACAGATAGCATAATACTAAAAAATATATTTCAGAATATAGGCATTGTTCCTCCCTCCCAGATAGTTTTCACTTTTCTGCATTGTGCTTTAAATGTTTTATTGAAGTGCAAAGATGAAACCCGTTTTTCTAGAAGGGACAGTGAGCTACTGTTATGTTACATTTCTTTCATCAATCTCTAATTATCCGTCAAGCCGTGTGCTCTGTACTCGTTTGAAATTATTTATGATGTTTTGGCTTATAAATAATATAAACCCTCATGTTCTAGTTGTATTTACTAGTTGTAGTGGGTTTATTTTCATCTTAAATATAAAAATCTAAATTCATTTTGTTTCCTAAATTTAATTAAGATCTATCCCTTAAAACTTTGTTTCCTTTCTGATTGAGCACATTTCTTGGCAATTCATTTGTCAACATGTACATACCTGATAATGAAACAATGGTGAAATAATCCCTCATATATTGTTAAAATACAGATCAGTTGCCATCCCTTTGAAATTAAATCACAACCCTATTTTATGTCAATTGTCTATTTGTAATTACCAAATCTTATGAACATAGACACACGTACTCCAATCATAACTATTAATCGAGCAGAATGGTTTTGTGTGATCCATATAGCTAGCCGACCTCACCTAGTTGATATAAGACTTTGTCGTTGTCGTTTCGTAAGATAAACTGATTTTTAGTGCGATATAGAGCGCAAATTCACCTTTCTAATAAAGAGAATCCGGTGCGAATCGATTCTTAGCTTGGATTATCATCAATCCCACACAAACATATACTAGTTAATATCTTCATCACTATCATCATAGTGTTCATGACAAAAAAAATCATAGGAAACTTAAACAGAATTTATTAGAGAAACCAAGATCATCGTCAGTCTTAGGAAAGGACAAAAAAGAGAGTAGAGGAAATAAACAATTCGAATCTAATCACACTTGTATTACTACAAGATCATCAGGCATGAATGTTCATTAAGAAAGCAAGAAAACAATAAAAATTAACAATTAACTAGAGGATTGATTTGGAGGATTGGAAGAGGGATTGAGCGTCTGGTGCTGAGGCTCAGAGTGATATAGTCCAGCAAGAGGCCCAAGAACTTCATCCAAAGTAGAGGGAGGCAAGGAAACTAATTCGAGAGTCACTTTGGTACCTGGAACAATAAGAATACGAGCAGTTGTATGTAGTCCATCCGGGTTGGTGATCGTCAATTCCAAATGAGACACATGTTCAGCCATTGCCTTACAACCAAAGAGAGTGAGGGAGAGAATTTGGATATCAAATGAGTTTCCACTATGCAGGCCGATGAAAGAGTGAGAAAAAGAGACTTGTAGCTGCTCTTATAGTTATATACTTATATATATCCAATTCATTCGTCATAGAAAAAGTCTTGCTCTCAACCCCTATTTATCGTTATATTTAATAAGTCACCATTATTTTCCGTTAAGATCAGTTCAAACAAAAAATTGTTTTCCGTAGAACTAAAAGATATAAGAGGGTGTTATAAAAAAAAAAAAGATATAAGAGGGGGATGTACGGTTCGCTTTCTGTTTGATCTGTAATTTTATTACCGTTACTTATTTGCGAAATGACTTCTTCAAGTTCTGATAAAAAAAATGACTTCTTCAATATTACCGTTATTACTTATTTTCCTATTATTTTTTTGTGACTTATTTTCTTTTTTCTTTTATAACAATTTGTGATTTATTTTCCAAACATAAAGAATCTATTATATATTATATAGGGAAAAACTTACATCAAGTTCATTTCTCCAGATTCTCAAGTTCTTTTAATATAGGAGTGACATGTGTCCTTTTATAACAACCATCCATTCAATCTAACGGCTAGTAATTAGAGAAATGAAGAACCTGGATGGAGGACCTAAGTAAGGTCCTATTATATATATTAAAAGTGGTGGAAATACTTGTCACAATATGATTGGACCACATTGTTAGTACCTAATTATTTTTTTAGCACATTGTTACCAAATTATTTAAATATTTTTTAATTCGCTCTAAAATAAATGGATCCTAATTATTATTAATACAGTAATTTGCTATAATTGATGGGAAAAACTTACATCAAGTTACTTTCTCCAGGTTCTCAAGTTCTTTTAATATAGGAGTGACATGTGTCCTTTTATAACAAATTAGTTGTTATAAAAGGACACGTGTCACTCCTATATTAAAAGAACTTGAGAACCTGGAGAAAGTAACTTGACCTAAGTAAGGTCCATAATTGATTATTTTCCTCCCTTTTTAAACAAAACTGCAGGTTTAGAATTCCTACTAACAGTTTCCTATTTCCTTGGCTTTTTTTTTTATTTGATGGCTTTTTTTATTCTTTCTTTTTTCCTCCCTTTTTAAACAAAACTGCCGGTTTAGGATTTCTACTAACTGTTTCCTATTTCCTTGAAAATTTCTTTCTCTCTCCCCATCTATTTAAATATCATTTCAGTTTTTCAACTTCTTTGTACCCTCTCTCTTTTTGCATTTGGCTTTTAACAAAAAAAAACACTTTATCCCTCTTTTTGGTAATCGTATGGCTATTATTCTGATAAAAGAAATAGTCTGAATTTTGAATAATATTTCTATAACTATATTTCTTTTTGACGCTTAGTTTATTATTTTTAGTTTCAAATATATATAATATATAACAAACAAAACAACAATTATCAATTCTTCCAGTTTATTTATTTGTTGGATAATAATTCTCCTAATTTATTATTCTACATTCTGTTATATTATATATTATTTACTATTTAATTTATTAGTATTATTATTATTTCTTTTATTCTTTTCATTGTTTTTACTTTTATTTCCGATTCCTGTTTTACTATTTATTCTACTTAATTATATTTCTTTCTTTACTTTATCTTTTAAACTCTCCTTATTTTACTCCACTTGAACTTTTAAAATCACTTCGATTTTTGCATTATTTTTTCTGTTTGTGTGTATTTATACATTCCCACTACTTTGTTTTTTGGTCCATTTCATATAATATATATTATAGTATATTTACTATTTGTGTTGTCAATCGTTCTTTATTAAAACCTTTAAAAATTATTTTTATAATTTGATTTTTTGTAACGAATACTTCGCCTATATTAATAGCCGGTCCCAAGTCCGGATAAAGAAGCAGGGTTGTGTTAGGGCTCGACAGCCAACATAAAAATATGTCGAATCTTATGAACATGGATACACGAATTTTTTATAACAATAGGTCATTGCCTAGTAATATGTTATTAGTTGAGCAAGGGGTACCACACTCTATTGAGGGTAGGCGAATGAAGAAAGTAGTTCAAGATAGTAAGATTAGATTTAGCACTTGGAATATTGGAACCCTGAAAGAAAAATCTTGGGAGGCTGTGGGAGTGATGAGGGATAGAAAGATAAATATTTATGTCTACAGGAAACTAAATGGGTTGGAGCAAAGGCTAAAGACATTGGTGGATATAAGCTTTGGTACATTGGAAAAATGAGTTCTAAGAATGGTGTTGGTATAATCGTGGACGAAGAAGAATGGAAGAAGAATGTGGTCGCAATTCATAGGATTGGAGATAGAATCATATCGCTGAAAATGGTAGTTGGGGAGGAAACAATCAATGTTATTAGTGCTTATGCTCCCCAGGTTGGGGCAGCATCACACGTAAAGGAACAATTTTGGGAGGAATTTAAGGCGTTGATTCAAGGAATACCTATTCTAGAAAAGGTTTTTATTGGTAGTTATCTTAATGGGCATGTTGGTAAAGAAGCAGGACAATACACACAGGCACATGGTGGTTTTGGTTTTGGTGAGCTTAATAATGAAGGACAATCAATTATTGAATTCTGCATGGCTTATGACCTCAAAATCGTCAACACTTGTTTTAAGAAACGAGAAGAGCATCTGATCACATATAAGAGTGGAGCTAATAGATCACAGATTGATTTCTTTTTAGTGAAAAATTCGGACCGAAGAATTTGTACAAACTGCAAGGTGATTCCTAGTGATGGTGTGACAACACAACATAGGCCTCTAGTTTTAGATGTACGTATGACATTTAAGCGGCCGAGGCGGCGAGAAATGTTACAACCTCGAATTAGATGGTGGCAGTTGAAAGGAGAGAACATGGGGATTTTTATAAATAGATTGACCAATGAATGTGTTTGGGAGAAGAATGGGTGTGCTAATGCATTGTGAAATGACATGTCTGTGATGGTTCGAAAAGTTGCCAGAGAAATTTTGGGCGAATCAAAGGGTATTATTAGGCGTGATAAGGAGACCTGGTGGTGGAATGATAAAGTCCAAGAGAAAATTAAACTTAAGAAACAGTGTTTCAAGGATATACACATGTGTGATAATGAGGAAAATTGGGAGAAGTATCGCTTAGCGAAAAAGGAAGCGAAAAGCGCCGTGAGCGAAGCTCGTTCTACAGCATTTGAGGAGTTTTATAAAGAGTTAGGGACAAAGTCTGGGGAACAAAAAATTTATCGGATAGCAAAGATCAAGGAGCGAAAATCGAGGGATTTAGATCAAGTGAGGTGCATAAAGGATGAAGGAGGTAAAGTCTTGGTAATAGATGACGATATTAAGGATAGATGGAAGAGTTACTTTTATAAGTTGTTCAATGACAGAGCTGAAACTTTGAATCATGAGTTAGATGATTTGGAGAGTAGTGACAATAACATCAACTTCACATTCTATCGTAGGATTAGAGTTAGAGAGGTTAAGGATGCTCTTAGGAAAATGACAAGTGGTAAAACTGTGGGACCTGATGGCATTCCTATTGAAGTCTGGAAATGTTTGGGAGAAAAGAGTGTACTGTGGCTTACTAAGTTATTTAATGAGATTCTAAGGTTTAAGAAAATGCCAGATGAGTGGAGGAAAAGTACATTAGTCCCTATCTATAAGAACAAAGGAGATATTCAAAGCTTTGAAAATTATAGAGGAATAAAACTTATGAGTCATACAATGAAGTTGTGGGAAAAAGTGAATGAGCGTAGGTTACGAGCTGAGACTAGCATATCAAAGAATCAATTTGGTTTCATGCCAAGTAGGTCAACCACAGAAGCAATTTACCTACTTAGGGGATTAATGGAAAAATATCAAAGTAAAAGAAATGATTTGCATATGATTTTTATTGATCTAGAAAAAGCATATGATTGTGTGTCAAGAGACATTCTTTGGATTGCATCAAGGTTCGGCGTTGAGCCCATATTTGTTCAACATAGTTTTGGATGTTCTAACTGCAAGTATTCAAGAAGAAATTCCTAAATGCATGCTTTTCGTAGATGATATAGTCCTTTTAGGAGACTCGAAGGGAGAAATTAATCAGAAACTTGAGTTATGGAGGATGACTTTGGAGTTAAAGGGTTTTCGTCTAAGTAGGGGTAAGACAGAATATATGCATTGTTGCTTTGACAATATACAAACTCATGATGATACCGAAATTAAATTGGGAAACCAGATGATACAACAGGTGGACAAATTTAGGTAATTAGGATCAATTATACAGAATGATTGTGAAGTTGATAGCGACGTTAATAATAGAATTCAGGCTGGTTGGGTTAAATGGAGAAAAGCTACTGGGATTATCTGTGATCGTAAGGTCAAAGAAAAGATAAAGGGGAAGTTTTATTGGACAGCTATTAGACTTGCGATGTTATATGGTAGTGAATGTTGGGCTCTTAAAAAGAAACATGAACATAAGATGGGGGTGGCAGAGATGAGAATGTTGAGATGGATGTGTGGTCATACAATAAAGGATAGGATATACAATGATCATATTCGAGAAAGAGTTGGGGTAACATCAATTGCAGCAAAAATGGCAGAAAGTCGCTTGAGGTGGTTTGGGCACGTTCAAAGAAGAGAATTATATGAGCCAGTAAGAATAGTAGATCAAATGGTTTGGAGTCCTTACAAGAAAGGGAGAGGGAGACCGAAGAGAACTCTCAACGACATTATCCAACGAGATCTTTTGCTCAATAATCTATCACCAAACATGGCAATTGACCGAACACAATGGCGTCGTGTGATCCATGTAGCCAACCCCACTTAGTTGAGATAAGACTTTGTTGTTGCTGTTGTTGTTGTATTTACTTATCCACTAATCTAAATGTCATGCTAACTATTGGTAGAAGGCTGAATATTTACATATCTTCAATGAAAAATAATCAATTATAACAAATTATTGCATTAATAATAATTAGGATTCGTTTATTTTAAAGCGAATTAAAAAATCTAATAATTGATTATTATTAGATTATTAAACATTCAATGAATAATGTTATAAAAAAACATTCAATGAATAATCAACGAATAACTAATAATTCCCCACGTGCGATGCATGGAAAATAATTATGAAAAGTGATTAGTAAACGTTCAGCGAATAATAAATGAATAAGTTTTCATAAAAAAAAAGAATAAGTATCATGTGGCATTCAACATTCATATTATCATATACATGAGAAACGGTCTAATTCGTTTTGGGCTTTGTAGCAGTCCATATTAACATAGGCATCTCTTTTAGGGCCTTCCATTAATAGAACAAGTTGCTCTTCTTGTTCAAGAAAAGCTTCTTTCGCAACGAGAAAGGGAAACAATACCTATTCGAAGGAGAAAGTGAAACAAGATCAAGAACGAGAGCAAGAATTAACAAGATCAAGAACGCTATGAGAGAACAAGAGCGATCACGTAGCAGGGAACGAGAGCGATCACGTAGCAGGGAACGAGAACGGTCACGTAGCAGGGAGAGGTCCGTCAATTCATTGGTGGACAAAGGAGGTACTGAGGGGCTGAAGGATGGTAAAAGGGAAGAAGTGCAGTCTTCCAAAGATGATTTGCATGAAGCTGAGGGTAGTTCTAATGAACGATCTCTCATTCCACGAGTAGAAGATTTGATGATTAATGACAAAATGAAAGGGGGTGATGCTAAACCCATCCGTTCTTATAAAGAGGCTTGTACTAAGGTTGATGATAGGATGATTGATACGGATGAAGAAGATGAGGAATGGTGGAGGAATGAGGGGTGGAAGAAGGATATCACCGTTGATAGGTCCGGGAAAGTTCCTAATATCATTGTCTCAGAGGAGCTTCGCAAGAGGATGGCTAGGAGATGGAAGCGATCCCTATTTGTTTCGGTATTGGGAATGAATGTTCGAGAGGAGATTATGATACGGAAGCTTGAACAACTATGGGGTGACGTTGATACGATTGATATTGGCTCAGGGTTCTTCTTGGTTAATTGTAGGAGGGAAGAAACTTATGACTTGGCTTTAGCTGGAGGGCCATGGCTCATTTTTGATCATTATATTAGTGTTCAACCATGGAGATCAGACTTTAATCCAGAAGGGGAGAGAGAGTGTCAAAGATTGCTGCTTGGGTTCGCATTTCCCAATTACCGCTTGATTATTATAATAAGGGGATGTTATATGTAGTCGGAAATCAAATTGGTCAAGTGGTAAAAATCGACAACACTACCTTGAGAAGAACTAAAGGTAGATTTGCTCGTATTTGTGTCATGCTTGATTTAACTAAGCCCTTGTTTCCGAGTATCATGATTAATGGAGTGGAAAAGAGGATTGAATATGAAGGCCTCCATTTGATTTGTTTTGCGTGTGGCAAGTACGGGCATGATAAGGATCATTGTATTGCTTCTAATATGATTATTGATCAAGATAGAAGTGATGGTAAGGAGCAGTCTCATGATGTGTTGCCGGAGAAAGGGGAAGAAGAGAAGCAATATGGTGATTGGATGGTGGTTCAACGGAGTTGGAAGGGGAGGTTTGGCGGACGACGTGAAGGGAAGATGCGTGGAATAAGGGGAGAAAGTGCAAATTCAGTTCCACAATTTAAGGGATCTCGTTATAATATTTTAAATGGGGTTGATCATGAAGATATTTCAAATAATGATGAGGAGGGCAATCATAATATTCCTGAAACGGTGGTAACAAATCATACGCACCTCAAGCCTAAAGTTTTTTTGAAAAAGTCAATAAATAAGGAAGTGAATGTGCCGAAGGTTATGGGTCAAAAGAAAGAGAATAAAGTTGTTCCTAATCCCATGGATGATTACGTGGCTATTAAAAATAGGATTGCAAAATTTGAGACTAATGTTGTCAATGAGAAGGTTGTGATTGTGGGGCCGAAAATGAAGCAACAAATGGAATCAAAGGCTGAAAAGACTCATGTTGTACAAGGAGAGGTGAAGGATACATCATTTGGGCCTTCGAAGTATGCTGATAATCCATTGGATCCAGGTTCGAAGAAGGGGCAAGGAGTTTTGGAAATTAGGGAGAATATTCTTTCTTTTGTGCAAGACAATATGATGGGCGTGGAAACTACGACTAAGTCGTTAGTTTGAAGAGTGCTAAAATCTTGAGTTGTTTGGTTCATTATTTTAAATAGTATTATTAATAATGATGAATTATTTGTTTTGGAATTCACGAGGAGCGGGGGGGAGAACGCTTACTCCGCTTCTTACAGAACTTAGACGTCAGTACAGTTTGAGTCTAATAGCTATCTTAGAACCAAGACAGAAGGGTGATAAGGCAGAACAAATGAGAAGAAGGCTTGGCTTTGATGAGGTAGCTATCATTGAGTCATTAGGTTTTAGTGGGGGTATTTGGGTTTTTTGGGAGAAGGAGGCTGAGTTCGAAGTTGTGGAGAAGCATGAGCAAGTGTTACATGGAATAATAAAAAGAGGCACTAGCAATGAGTGTGGTCTTTCTATTATTTATGGGAGTCCACAGGTACAAAGAAGACGTGAATTGTGGAGACAGTTGGAGAGGGTTGATAATTTTGGTGTAGCTAGGTGGTGCTTCTGTGGAGATTTCAATGCTACACTTAATTATGATGACCGGTTATCTAATGCAAAGAATGTTGCTCCTCCCGATAAATGGTTCAGAGAATGGGTATCTGATTCTTGTTTGAAAGAGATACAAGCGGCAGGTCCAAAATTTACTTGGGCAAGGAAAGGATGTTATAGTAAAATTGACTGGGTGTTGATGAATGAGGAATGCTTGTTGAAGTTTCTGGAGGCAAGTGCTGTTCATTTACCCAAATTTAAATCTGATCACTGCCCTATTTTGTTGAGAATGGAAGGGGGAAGGGTAAAAATAAGGAGGAGGAAGGAGTTTAGATTTTTTGCCCCTTGGGTAACCCATGATGACTTTAATGAAGTTGTCAAAAGATCTTGGGTTGAGTCAAGAAATTGGCATGAGAATGTTATGTCATTTGTGGGGAATGTTCAGGAATGGAATAAGGAGGTCTTTGGGAATGTTAATCAGCGCAAGAGAAGTTTGTTAAGGAAACTTGATTCGATTAATAGAAAGTTTGAGAGATTACAATTTGATAGTAGTATTGAGGGGGAGAGGGAAAATGTGTGGGGCCAGTTGGAAGAGGTTTTAGCTCAGGAGGAGATTATGTGGCTTCAGAGATCTAGATGTAGCTGGTATAATGAAGGAGACAAAAATACGAGATATTTCCATTCTATGGCTAATAGTAGAAAGAAAAGAAATCGTATAGAGGCATTGAAAGGAGATGATGGAGAGTGGGAGTATGACCCAATGAAGATAAGGCAGATTGGGACAAGTTTTTTCACGTCATTATATATGGATGACAACGATGTGATGCCAAAAGTGAATTTTGGTTACCGGTTTCCTGAGTTATCGAAGGCAGATATTCAATCTATTGGAAGGAAGATAAGTTTGGAGGAGGTGAAGAGAGCCCTTTTTGCTATGGGGCCAATGAAGGCTCCAGGCCCAGATGGATTAAACCCCTTATTCTTCCAAAGCCAGTGGGAAACTTTAGGTATGTCTCTTTTATCTAAAGTTGATCTTATGTTTGAGAATAAGGAGGAGATTAATAGTGTCAATGAAACTAATATTGTCTTGATTCCTAAGACTGATTATCCTGAAACTATATGGGATTTTAGACCAATTAGTTTGTGTAATGTTGTTTACAAGACTCTGACAAAGGTGATTGCTACCCGTTTGAGGAGAGTTATGCCGAAAATAATATCCCCAAATCAATGTAGTTTTGTTCCAGGGAGGCAAGGAACAGACAACATAATTGTTGCTCAGGAGGTTATTCATTCCATGAGGAATAGAAAAGGGAAGAAGGGATTTATGACCATAAAGATTGACTTAGAAAAAGCATATGATCGTGTGAGATGGAATTTTGTGTTGAAGTGTCTAGATGAATTAAAGATTCCTTCTAATGTGATTAGAATTATCGAATGGTGTCTCAGCACGGCTAAGTTACAAGTTATGTGGGATGGTGAAAAGGGCGAAACTTTTTCTCCGTCAAGAGGGTTAAGGCAAGGAGATCCTTTATCTCCTTATCTCTTTGTCTTAATTATGGAAAAATTTGCTCATTTGATTCAGACTGAGGTGGAAGAGGATAATTGGAAACCTTTTAGGCTAAAGAAGAGTGGGACATGTATCTCTCACTTGTTCTTTGCCGATGATTTGATGTTGTTTGCTGAAGCAGATATGGACCAGGCAGCTATTATCAAGGCCTGTTTAGATGATTTTTGTGCAGCTTCAGGGGAGAAAGTCAATAACATGAAATCCAGGATATTTTTCTCCAAGAATGTTAATCACACCAGAGTTAATGAAATTAGTAATTTCATGGGGTTTAGCCCATGTGTTGATTTGGGGAGATACTTGGGTGTTCCGTTGATTCATCAGAAAGTTACGAGGCGATCTCAGGAGTATATTTTGGGGAAAATGGATAAGAAGTTGTCATCATGGAAGGCAAATACCCTGTCTAGTGCAGCTCGTCACACGTTGGTTCATTCGGTGGTGTCTGTTATACCTTCATATGATATGCAAACGATGCCTTTACTTTCATCAACATGCAATGAAATTGATAAACGCTGCAGAAAATTTTTATGGGGTGGGAGTGAAGCTCGATCGAAGGTTAACTTGGTTTCTTGGGATAAGGTGTGCATGAGGAAGGAGGTAGGAGGGTTGGGATTAAGGAAAGTTAAGTTACAGAACAATGCATTTATGATGAAGCTAGGGTGGAGTTTAATTAATAGAAAGGATGCCTTATGGGTTCAATTAATGAGGGAGAAATATGGGTGCGGACTGAGGGTGATGCCACATATAAATTCGTCTAGAGCGGGATCTCAAGTATGGAAAGGAGTGAAGAATATATGGTCAAAAGTTCAGAATGACATTTTTTGGCAATTGGGGAATGGAAATTCTATCAGATTTTGGGAAGATAGGTGGCTTCCGGGTCAAATTAAACTGGCAGAGGTGGTTATAAATAATCTTCCAGAAGAGTATTTGGAAGTTAAAGTTGCTGATGTTATTACTGAGGATGGAGAATGGAATCTAGATCATTTTGTACAGTACTTAACACCAGATATGGTACGTACAATTTTATACCAGAGACTTCATGTGGATGTGGAGGATTCCCCGAGTTGGAGGTATACCGCTTCTGGGGACTTTTCTACTAGATCAGCGTATATGAGCCAGGTGGAGAATAATAGCAGGCGAGATGAATGGCAATGGAGGAAGGTGTGGAAATTGAATGTGCCACAGAGATGCAAAATGTTTATGTGGCTTGCTTGTAGAGGTAATCTTTTAACAAATATGGAACGTGTTAGGCGTGATATAACTACTTTAGATGAGTGTGGATGTTGTGCAAGATTTCCTGAAAGCGACTTACATGTTCTTCGAGACTGTTATAAGGCGACAGAGGTTTGGTTATTAATGGTACCAGGAAGGTATTGCTCTACCTTTTTTAGTTATGGAGGAATAAAAAATTGGATGAAATTGAATCTTAAGGCCCAATTTAAAGCGTATGATATTCCGTGGCAAATTGTATTTTCCCTAACTTGTCAACAATTATGGCTCGCAAGGAATAGCAAGATATTTAATGATGGAGAGGTAACAGCTAGAACTATTATTGCTAAAGTTAGAGCATGTGCCTCATGGAGTGGGGAGTGTATACCTCATGGGTTGAACCGTGGTAGGGATATTGATGGATGGGAAGCTCCTGGGAAAGGATATGTGAAGGTTAATGTGGATGGAGCATGTAACCCGGATGGAAGAGCATCGGCGTGTGCGGGGGTTATGAGGGACTATAAAGGAAAGGTGAGGGGAGGCTTCTTATTCAATATGGGAAGAGGAGACTGCTACGTAGCGGAGCGGTGGGCTATTCTCATGGGATTAAAGTGGAGCTGGGAGTTTGGTGTTAGACATCTCATACTTGAATCTGATTGTCTTGAACTTGTCCAAGATATTGAGCAATACCGTGAGATGGATGGGAATGGAACAAATGAGATGGAAGAGATTCTGTCTTTGTGTAGGCGTGCATGGGATGTCCAAATATTGTGGTGTAATCGAGAGAGGAATAGTGTTGCTGACTTGCTCGCAAGATATGCGATGACAGTGGGTGCTGGAGTTGTACAGTTTAAGGAAGTGTCTGCTCATGTTGCTGCTAAAGTTAGACAAGAGATGCCACATAATATGCTATGAGTTTAGTGCTTTATTGTATAAAAAAAAAATAGAACAAGTTGGTGTTTTACTTACCTCCTCTCAGGATATTGATGGTATACATATTAATGTGTTGGGTTAAGAAATATTTATAACCCTTTAGGTGAGAGTATTCTTTACTTAGAATAAATTAAACGTGTTCATCATATGATTTTTTAATATGTACTCTCCCTCCAGTTCTTATTAGTAGTCATCAACTGTCTCTAATTTTTTGTCCTAATATAAGTCACCAACTGCTATCCTCTAATTCATTATCTTATATATATATAGGGGGAATAAAAGCAGGAATCTCAAGGTGTTACGTCATCACAGTCTCTTCTTTCTCTCTCTCCTCTTTTCCTCCAAAAAATAAACTGTCATTACAAAATTTCCGTAACTACTTATGCTTTTTTCCTTTCTATTTTAGTGTCATCCTTTTTTCCTTCAAATAAAAATTTTATGAAATAATTAAATTACTATCTTCCCCTATTTTCTCTCATTTATTTGCCAATTTTTTCTTTTCGGTTTCAATTTCCTCCTTTTTTCTCTACAAATTGAAACATTTATGTGTTAACTAAATTTCCATTAACCCTTATTATCAAAAAACAAATTCCACTAACCCCTATTTTCTCTCATTAATTTTTCATCACATTCTCTCTCCTCTTATTATGTTTTTTAAAAAAAAAAAACTGTCCTTTGCATACTTCAATACCTGCTCCACTAATTTCCTCTTTGTTTTCCTCCTTTTTTTCCTTCTATATAAAAAAACTTTAGGAAACCTAAATTCTTTTCCTATTTTTTCTCCTTATTTTTTTCCTTTTATAATAGGAGGCTTACTGATAGGCATGCTGCTTGACACTTGTAATTTTCATGCATCTCAAAAAATGCATGTGTCCACCTGTTTACATTTTTAAAAAATTAAAAAATATAAAATGAAATCAAAATTACCCAAACGTGACCCATGTTTATGTAGAAACAAGTAGAAAAAAACCACCTCACACAAACCCAATCTCAGCCATACATGTAGATCCTCCAATTATCCACCATGCTTCTTTTGTTCCTCCCTACTAAAACGTGGTTACCACTCTGTAAAAAAAACACGCGTGTAATATCACATTCAGTGAAACTTGTAACTGCTTCCCACGTTTAGCATGTCCATTAAACCACTAAAAGCATTAACACACCCATTTATATTTCAACTTCTTCAATAAAATATTTATACGTGAATGGATATGGCTTTGTTCAGAAAACTAGTACAGGACCCGCGTATATACATATGAAAATTCTAAATTACAATCCAGTAAAGAGATTTGATTAATTTGATTACTAATTGATTAAGAAATGAATAATACAAGATAAATAATCAGTTCTTATTAGAAGTCAGCAACTGTTTCTAATTTTTCACCAACATTAAAAAAACAAAACCAGCAGCCGCCGCCCTCCACCACCGCCACCTCCCTCCTCCATGAGCTCCTGACTTATGCTCTCTTCTTCTTCTCTCTCCCCCAAAATCCCTTCCCCTTCTCTCAGAAAACCCACTTTCTCTCATGTAATCCACATAGATTCTCTTCTCTAGGTGTTTTGTTTTTTAGGGGGGAGGGGGTTGTGGCCGTGAAAGATAATGAAGAAGGTGGAGGGGAAGAGGAGAGAGAAGGAGTAAGTGGGGTGAGTTTTTTATTATTAAATGTGGGTCCCACATTTTCAGAATTTATTAAAGTATAGTCCCTTGGGACTCTTTCCCTAAATAATTTCTCAAGTTAGGGGGCGTTTTCTATATTATGTCCCTTATAAGGAACCTGTAATTAATTTTCCCTTAATATAATAATAACAACGTAAACCTTATCCCACTTAAGTGGGGTCGGCCACATGGATCACACGACGTCATTGTGCTCTATCAATAGTCATGCTTGGATAACTTCGTTAAGATTCTCTTTGGTCTTCCTCTCCTTCTTTTGTAGTGATTCCATACCATTTGATCAATTATGCTTAATGCCCATCCACTTCTCTTCTTTGAACCCCTTTGTTTCTTTATATGTCTTCTCTCATGATAGTGTGATAACCCTTGTGAAGTACCAAGTAATGACCTATTGATATAAACAATGCGTGTGTCCATGCTCAAAAGATTCGACATAATTTTTACGTTTGTTGACAAAGCATAACACAACCCTACTCTTTAATTTGAGCTTGGGACCGGCTATAAATATAGACGGTGTATACCGTGGACACACAGTCACACGAAGGTAAATAACCAAGCGTGACACGAAGTCATGAAACAAGCGTGGACACACAGTCACACGAGGGTAAATAACCAAACGTGACACGAAGTCACAAAAACATGATAATCAAGATTACTTTTCTTTAATACGAACAATTAAAGAATGATGCTAACAAATCATAAATTAATTAAATCAATCATAAATTAACTAAACATGCTAAAATCCCTGACATAAATTAATTAAATCAATCATAAAGTCAAAATTTTAGTCATATACATCTTTCTGGAACTAAACAAAAATTAATATAAAATGAAATTCCAGAAACTAAAAGGGGTAAAAATATAATTTTCGCACGCTAAAACACCTTCTTGACAATAAGGGACTAAAATATAAATGCAGAAAATTAATTGGGGAAAAAACGATGACGATGATGATAATAATAATAATAATAATAATAATAATAATAATAATAATAATAATAATAAATTGGGGAATAATAATAATAATAATAATAATAATAAACAAAAACAAGTAATATATATTTTTGAAACTAACAAGAATTTTAGCCATATACATGCTAAAATCCCTGACATAGATTAATTAAGGGAAAAACTTACATCAAGTTACTTTCTCCAGGTTCTCAATTTCTTTTAATATAGGAGTGACACGTGTCCTTTTATAACAACCATCTATTCAATCTAACGGTCAGTAATTGGAGAAATGGAGAACCTGGATGGAATAACTTGACCTAAGTAAGGTCCATTAATTAAATCAATTATAAAGTCAAAATTTTAGTCATATACATCTTTTTGTAACTAAACAAAAATTAATATAAAATGAAATTCTAGAAACTAAAAGGGGTAAAAATAATTTTCGCAAGCTAAAACACCTTCTTAACAATAAGGGACTAAAATATAAATGCAGGAAAAATAATTATTTTTTATTACAAATGCAGAAAATTAATAATAATAATAATATTAATAAATAGGGAGAGAATTGTGCTATACATCAACATCAACATAAACCTTATCCCAATTAGATGGGGTCGGTTACATGGTCATTGTGCTCTATCAATAGTCATGCTTGGAGGTAAACATTTCATCAAAAGATCTCTTTGGTCTTCTTCTCCTTCTTTTGTAGTGATTCCATACCTTTGATCAATTATTCTTACTGCTCATCCACTTCTCTTCTTTGAACCTTTTGTTTCTTTATATGCCTTCTCCCATGATAGTATGATAGCTCTTGTGAAGAACCAAGCAATGACATATTAATAAAAACAATTTGTGTGTCCATGCTCAATAGATTCGACATATTTTTACGTTGGCTGCTGAAGCCTAAACACAACCCTACTCCTTTATCCGGACTAGGGACCGTCTATAAATATAGGCGGAATATTCCGTGGACACACAGTCACACGAGGGTAAATAACCAAGCGTGACACGAAGTCACGAAAACAAACGTTATATAATAATGATCCAAAACAATAAAATAGATCCAATAAAAGAGATCCAAACACTAATAATAGTGAAGCTGACACAAATAATAACAATAAAATAAAACGATAAAACAATAAAACAATGATCACAATACGATAAAATAATAAAACAATAAAACAAAACAACAACAATGCTTAACAATAAAATAAATAAATAACAAATAAATAAATGAATAAATAAATAAATGAATATAAATAACAATATACAATAAAACAAAACAACAACAATGTTCAACAATAAAATAAATAAATAAATAAATAACAAATAAATAAATAAATAAATAAATAACAATATACAATAAAACAAAACAACAACAAATGCTCACAATAAAATAAAATAATAATTAATAATAATGAGCAGTAAGAGCAATCTCAAGAGCAACGGAAACAACAAAAAATGAAAAATTAGATGGTGGCAATTGAGAGGGGAAAAATTAGGAAGTTTAGTAAAAAAATAAAATAAAAAATAAAAAAAGTAATAAAATTAAAAATAATAATAACAATAATATAAAATAAATAATAAGTAAATAAATAAATAAGTAAAATTTAAATGAAAAAAAAAAGTGACCATTCAAAAAAATGACCGTTCAACAAAAAAAACGGAGTAAGCAATAGTTATATTTGTGACTGTTCCAGGGAAAAAAAGTTGTTAGCACATAAAAAGGGAGTTGTTAGCACATTAAAAGGGAGTTGTTATAACAAACTTTGACCATTCTCTCCTTCATCTTCCCTATCTCCCAATAGCCGCCAACATTAACCGGAAAACTCCATCCATAAATACATTTACACAAATATATTAATGAATTCCTAATAACAACATTCAATGCTTTCAAGTGATTGTGCAAGTACTTAGCTAGGTGTTTCTATCTTCCCCTCTCATACACAAAACGAAATTTCATAGCTATACATTCATGCAGATCTATATATATTTATCAAACATAGAAACTACAACCATACATACAACAGCAATTCAATAAGAATATCGCATCAAACAGACAAATTATCCAAAAACTAAATTCACTCACATCTGTACATCATAATAAAGGAATCATTTAAACACAAGCATAACAACAACTAACATAACGAAAAGCATAAATCAATTCATGATCATATATAAATTCATTTAACATTTTTCTACAGGTCGATTTGAACAAAAATCAAAGCATAAGAACACATGAACGAAACATGAATTCAAATAAAAGATAATAAATAAATATAAGATGAATTAAACAAAACATAAAAGGAAAAATATCATGTGACATAGTCGTAAAAGTGAGGCATGGATTAAAGGAAATGGAAAGATCATACTGGTGGAAGGAGAAATGGGAAAACAGATTATAGAATTGAATAAAGAGCCATTTTTATTGGCCAAAATGAGCCATTTTTATTGTTTATTGGCCAGAATGAGCCATTTTATTGTTCTTTGGCTAATTTGACCATTTCAATGTAGTTTATTGCCCAGAATGATATTTAACCCTATATTTAAAAACAATCATTATTCAATTTTCATACTTACAAATCTACATTATAATTTTATTCAAATCCATATTTTAGTTTTTTATCATCTTATTATAATATAAAAAGCTAGTATGAGGTAGTATTACTAGATAGACAAACATTATCATTATAAAGTATAATGCTATTACTTAGAAAATTAATATATTTATCATGCATGGCACACGGAAAAGAACTAGTGAAATGTGTATTCCACTAGATTGCCCTATTTTTTGAAAAACTAATAAGATAAGAATTGTTGATTTGTCTTCACATAATATATAATACTACCTCTCACCTAATATATGTCCCTTTGAATTGAGTTTTCTTTTGGAAATTAAGAAAACAAACTGAATAACTAAATTATAATATATTGTATGTCACATGTAATAGATGATATATTAGTTTATAAGGTTAAGGGTTAAATCTAGCACTCAATTTTAATGGGTTTGACCCGAACATGCCACGTCACTCACCACATCAAAGAAATATTCTGATTTATTTGAAAACATTATTAGAAACCTAAATAAATACAGTTTCAAGATTTTATAAAACAATTTTCTTGGTCATTTCATTTTTTCTCTGTAAATTTTTATTTGTTTACAATTTAAGTTGATGCAAAATAGAATGCATTGCTTTATTTTGAAGAGGTATACTACTCCATTGATTATTGTTTATAGTTAGGAAGCCCCTTAAATTTGTTATTGACTTATTTGTTTTTTTTATAGTTATTGAATTATTGTTGAAACAATGATATCATTGATTTTGACTATTATATGCATTGAAATGTTTTTTAAAATTATTTTGGAAGTTAACTTAAAGATATGATTTAACTTTATTTTTAAAAAATCTTTTATACACTAATTTTAGAATAAGGGTTCGGCTCATCTACGAGTTAATGGTAGGACTCTTAACTCATGAGCCACCGGTGCATATCCCTATGAGCTCTTGAGTATGATAATCAACCCTTTTATTAGGGTTGCACAAATTACGGGTAGGATCATGCTACATATATACCATAAGTCCTATCATAAAAATTTTCGAACTAACCCAAGACATGTCCTGGGTTTTGATCATTGTAGTAGTATACCATATCAAAATAAGTTTCAAGCAACCCTTGTTTTGTCTGGGACTTAGATCGAATAGGATATGTCCTTCGGGCCACAGAACATGTCCTATTAGCCTAACACCTTTTAAATCCTAATAAATATAATAAAAATGATTAAATAAATTAAAAATGAAAGAAATCGGGAAAAGTAATTAATGAAACATTTTTGTATGGTGATTGGATTTGGTCTCATCCTAATTGTTTTGGTTCCAAGCCAATTTTTCCAATAACTTACAATAAGTCGATTGGGTTCATATCGGGCCACACTTCTACCTTTTATATGCCAAATAAGGTAGGTTTTACCCAACTTCACTTAATTATAAAGATATTTCCTCCAACTTCGCAAGTAAAGTTACAACTAAATGGTACTCTCTGTTATTAATAGAAGACTCGCTAAGATGGTTGAGTGCACAACATTTTTGTCAGTTGAACCTACTGATGATGGTGGGTTCCTTAAATTGTAAGAGAACTATGAAATATCATAAGAATATTTTTAAAACAAATATAATGTTATTCAACTCTTACTAACTTCATTAATATATATAGAAAACACTTCCACACATTACCCTTTACATGTGTTTATTTTAGGCTTATACATGCATTTTCTGAACGCATGTAAAGCCGTCACTGGGAAAGACTTTGCATTCGCTTAAAAAGTGTATGTATAGGCCCCATTTACATGCATGCGCTTAAAGCGCAATACATGCGTTAAAACACATGTAAAGGTGTTTATCCGTTTTAAAATTAAAGTAAACATTCTGCATGGATTGGGTAAAGTGTGTGTACGGGTATACCTGATCAGAGTCCCATCGATGATCCAATTTGTTTCTTGTGGTACCGAGAGAATTTACTGGATCCTATGTACACCCAAAATCCTAAAATAAAAATTGTCTTAGGCAGGCAGTTCCCTGTTTCTTTCAGGTTTAGATTTAGGTACTCCTTTTTTTTTTTTTTGAATAAGTTCAGATTTAGGTACTCGACGACCAATCAAATCAGCAAATTTTTTCCATATTGTTCCAAAATAGCTATTGTCATAATCTCACGGTGGAGACAAATAGAAGGCCCCATATGCCATGCCCATAACTACTCATCACAAATCTGGCAAGAACGCCTCCTTTTTCCCTCACTCCTTTTCTTCCCAACTTTCCCCAATCGTGGCCCTTCATCTCTTTTAATGGTCATAATGTCTCACTCATCCCACAACTCATTTCTCCTTTGATACACACAATCTCACCCTCTTCTCTCTTACCATTCTCATATTAAGAAAAGATCTCCCACATTCACAAGAAATTGGAAGGAACAAAAACTTGACAAGAAAATTTGGAATTATTTTTCTTTATAAATCATAAACTGCTATTTTAATTTTGATAAAATAAACGGCTATTTTATTCGAAAAATGAATTATACTCCATCCGGTCCTAAATAGACCTAATTGACTTTTTCTAGAAAATCCTTAGAAAAGCAAAATAAGTTAATTATAAATTGATTTACCTAATTTTTTATCTTAAACTAGTTTATTTTACCTATAAACTAATGGATAATCTAAAAATATATCAAATATGTCATCAATTAATAACCAATTTCGCAACCTTAATCTCTCCAAAAAAAGTCAATTAGGTCCTATATTTAGGACCGGAGGTAGTACTATTTTAACCAATCATATAAAAACTTCCTATTTCAATCAATATTTCAACCGTTTCAATGATTATAACTGCCTGTTTTATTTTATACCATGATTTCTGTCATTTTCATTTTCATTTTTTTGACATTAAACTTCTTAATTTATTCGAAAAATAAATTATATTATTTTAATCAATCATATAAAACTGCCTATTTTATTGACATTAAACTTCCTAGTTTAATTTCTATCATTTTCATTTTCATTTTTTTGACATTAAACTTCCTATTTTATTCGAAAACCAAATTATATATTTTTAATCAATCATATAAAAACTGCCTATTTTATTCTTTCTTCTTTTTAAATAGGAAATTATTGATCTTCCCCTTTATTATCTTATTAACAATTAATCTCTCTCTCCCGTGATTTTCTCATTATCAATGCATCACTTTTGTAAACAACCTATTATTTCTTATAACAACATCTCTTATTGTCTTACATGAATTAATCCAAAAACTTATTGTTGTTAAAAAACAAAAATATTTTAATAAAAAAAGCACACATATCACTTGTTTATTTGCATTATAATAGGGAAATATGAATAAAATGGTTGTAGTACAAAAAAATGACAATAAGAAATTGGTGATCCATGTCTACCAAAGAAATAAAAGGTCTATGTGTCTTCAGCACGGAAGAAAAATAATATAGCAGTTTATTTTTCGAATAAAATAGAAGTTTATTTTTTTATCAAAATTAAAATAGCAGTTTATGATTTATAAAGAAAAATAATTCCAAATTTTCTTGGCAAGTTTTTGTTCCTTCCAATTTCTTGGTGAATGTGGGAGATTCTTGTCTGAGAATGGTGAGAGAGAAAGGGGTGAGATTGTGTGTATCAAAGGAGAAATGAGTTGTGAGATGAGTGAGACATTATGACCATTAGATGAGATGAAAGGCCATGATTGGGGAAAGTGAGGGAGAAAAGGAGCAAGGGAAAAGGAGGCGTTCATGGCCAACGGCCCACCGGCAATCAAAATTAACCCCACAATTGTTGATGCTTGCTATAAAGTTTAACATCGATCACATTTAATCATGCATATTCTCAAAATAACTCAATTTCTATGAGTTTCCTAAATAATTTCTGAAAATCAGTTATGAGTTTTAGGAAATTTTTTAAGACATATAAAGCTTTTTTTCAGAAATTATATAATTAACGCAACAAAATTAATTTTCACCACCGTCAAGTTATTGTTGCCATTTCGTTTTATTTTCTTTTAAGAGTTCAAATCATAAGGATATTAAAATATATTACGTACACTTCAAAATATATCTTATTTTAAACTAGATCCATCCCTAACAAGAGCTTTACAATATACTTAGGTCATTTTGAAATATGAATTGAGATTGAGAGATTTGGGAATCTTTTTTGAATCTCTCTCTCAAAAACCAATTCAAAATTTGATAAAAAGACCAATTTTAATGAACAAAATAAATTCCTAGAATAAACAAGAGGACTACATTGTTGTTTAGTGTTATTAGCAGGATGATACAATAGTCCAAACCAACCCATGTGCCTATGAATCCTAAGTCCAAATCTGCATCACGCATTCAGATTCCATTCTTAGAAGATTCTGTTTCTAAGGATAATCAAATATATTACACTTCAAAATCTAATTTTAAACTAGATCCATCCCAAACAAGAGCTTTACAATATACGTAGGTCATTTTGAAATATGAATTGAGATTGACAAATTTGGGAATCTTTTTAAAATCTCTCTCAAAAACCAATTCAAAATTTGATAAAAAACCAATTTTAAAAACCAAAATAAATTCCTAGAATAAACAAGAGGACTGCATTGTTGTTTAGTTTTATTAGCTGGGTGATATTATTAGCTGGGTGATACAATAGTCCAAAGGGCGAAGGCCCAAAAATGATACACAACTATTGACCAAGGAACAAAAATAGTACATAACTATTCTGAGGTACAAAAATGATACTCAACTTTTACCATGTGATCAAAGATGATATTTTCATTAATATGACAATAATATTAAACATGAAAAGTCCAAAATGCCCTTATAAATTAATCGTCGTCCGGTACAAGTTTATTTAATTATAAGGGCATTTTCGACATTTCATGTCAAATATTATTGTCATATAAGTGAAAATATCATTTTTATCACATGGTAAAAGTTTGGTATCATTTTTGTACCTCGAAATAGTTATGTACTATTTTTGTTCCTTGGCCAATAGTTGTGTATCATTTTTGGGTCTTCGCCCTAGTCCAAACCACCCCACCCCATGTGCCTATGAAACCTAAGTCCAAATCTGCATCGATCACGCATTCAGATTCCATTCTTATTAGAAGATTCTGTTTCTAAGGATAAGAAACAAGCAAGTATATACTACATATAGTGGTACATGAACCCCATGGTGTACAACAAGTAAGAAAACACTACATCCCTTAATTACAACTTGGTGCTTAGGAGACAAGTCCTGATAACCCTAATTATGTCTGATAGGGACACAACCCCAACGAGCAAACCTTGTTGGTCCACCACCCAAACCCTGTGAACATGTCTTGTCACTGCCTTATCTATTGCTTCATACAATGCAGTTTCTGCATTGCATGTCACGAGTTCTCTTGTTGATCCTGATGAATAATCACTCTCCTGATCAATTTCTGTGAATTTTAATGCACTTTTGCCTAACCAGAATCTCAGTGTCTCTATGTCACATTTCCTCAAGTCTGTTGCTGAAAATGTCCCTATCAACTTCCTGCTTCTTCCCTGCCATTATTGCATGCAGACTTTTAGAAAATATAATAGTGAAGTAAGATATTGTAAATTACTCTGCAAAATGTTCCAGATTCATTCTTTCATATAATGAAAATATAGATTATTCTTTCCGAATAGAATAGATTCGACATATATAGTTCTGTATGTTTACTACTGGAATATACTTGTGGTAGATAAAATGACGGACAAGGGATAACAAAGAAACATGTAGAACCGAAAGATCAATGGTCAGAGTAACAGAGACCCCTCTAATCCTTGATATAAGGACTTTATTTAGGAAAGTAAGACTACTTAATTAATTATAATACATGCCATATACCATCAAATTACATCTATTTGAGTTAAAGTAAATTAATTTGAAGACGATTGATGACTATAAATACTTCAAAGTAATTTTTTTTTTTATCTTTTTTGAAAAAATCAATTGGTCTAATGTATAATATGTAGGAGGTGACATCTCATTTTAGAAAATATAACTAGTTAGCCTATTGCATACTACTAATTGTCACATTCCTCTCTAGCCTATCAATATTCATAATAAAATAAGAGGGTAAGCGCTAATTAGATGGTCCGGCACAAATTTAACATGTTACTCTGATATACTCATCAAGAAAACAAAAATAATCCATGAAGTGTGTGTTTTGTTGAGAAACTTACATTAATAAGCTGCTTGTGATCATCAGGGCCAACGTCAGGGGCATGAATGATGGGAACTGCGTTAAGCATGGAAGCTTTCAAGCATCTAATGGCATCAATGAGTCTTGTGTGTTCAGTGATAGCGCACACTTTATCTGTCACTGCACAAAGATCTTCAACAGATCGTCCCATTATGTGGGACAATTCATCAGATGAGTGTTGCTTCAAGAACCTCATCACATCCATTTGTGTCAGCATTTTGTAGCCTGATGATGATTCCATCAGTTCAATCCCACCACCACTTTCTGATTTCTCATGCGTCTGACTGTCCATTGGTACCAATGCTCTATGCACCCCTTTGCTAAATACTTCCATACAATCCATTAAACTACATTCCCAAACAATTATTTCTGCGTTATTTGTATTGTAAAATACAATTAAAATATGTAACTACTCTATTTAAAGTACTTCCTCTTATGCTAAATACATGAGATAAATCTGATCCTAAATATATGACCTAAATCGATGACAACAGTAGTTGACTTTTTTTTAAAAAAATAAGAAAGCAAAATAAGTTGTGTCCATATATAAGAAATCGCGGAGCCGCCAACAATTAATGGTAATGGAACTCTGCACAAAATTTCCTCCGATAATGAGTTACTACCCCTTGATCAACCTAACATTGGTTTACTTGTTTTTCATTTGACCTATAAACTAATAAATAATGAAAATATTAAATATACTGAATTCATTTAAGTAATTCTTTAATCTCTAAAAAAAAGTCAATTGGGTGTATCTTTTATTAATTAGGAAGGACCAGGAGGGAGTATATATTTTGTTATATTGGTTGCTTATTAATTAGAATAATAGTATTAATGTGAGATGTTAGCTAGTGAGTTTATAATCCTACTTTATATATGTTAGAGGCTTTAACTAGGT
Organism: Mimosa pudica; assembly: GCA_029929735.1. Taxonomy (NCBI): domain Eukaryota; kingdom Viridiplantae; phylum Streptophyta; class Magnoliopsida; order Fabales; family Fabaceae; genus Mimosa; species Mimosa pudica. Next base: position 7,190,589 of record JAKELP010000027.1, read on the forward strand.
CACACAACTAATTGATTAAAACTCACTAAACTAATTGATTGAAACTTAATTCAGTACTCTTGAAAAAGTTTCCTAATTGCTTATAAATTTTCCCAGCTTCCATACATCACCATCCTACGACCCTGTACTCCAGTTAGAAGAGTCATATAGACATCCTTTTCTACAAATAAAATGTCAAGTGACAAATATCTTTGGTGAGAATCATAATTTATGGATAATAATGAAGTTGTTATTATTTCTTACGGTGCGTTTAATGAAGTTAGATAATACCTTCTTTCACATTAAATGAGACCTAGTTACTGGTATATTTTGGTCCTAAAAATATAACAGAATAAGATAAAAATAAATTAATTTAAATGTATATTATAAACTCATCCATATGAATATTATTTTAACCATCTCTTGGAAGTAAGGAAGAGAATATTATATCACTAAATGCTTATAAATTAGTTTATGAATATAATACAATAATAATAATTGACTTATAACTTAGTTTATGGCTAGAATAAATTTAATTAGTGTTAATAAAAAAAGATAATTATTGAAAATTTAAAGTAATAATTAAATTAATCTTTCATCTTATAATCGTGAGAGAGTGAGCTAGTGAGCATACACAGATACACTACAATAATGCAATAATGAAACAATATAAATCTTCCTCAATCTAATAGGTCTTAGACATTAAATATAACACTTAATTAATTACACATACATACATGACATCTACCCTAGCTACAATCAAACTGTTGAGTGGTGTATGTATATTAACTAACCTGGTGTTAGGACTGAGAGTCCATAAGTTGAGACCTTCAACGGAGTGACCAATAATAGAAGAAACTGGCGTAGACAACTTTTCACCAAGATCCCCAGTCCCATCATCATTGTGGCTCAAGTGATCATCCCCAGCTATATGAGCCACAATATCAACCATGGTCACCATCCCTATGTAATGCTTCCTTGGTGTCCCCGTTTTCTTATCCATCTCCATTATCATTGACCCGCCGGCGCCTTTCCACTGCCCAGGTGGTGCCACCACCGGCACCGCCACCACGTCGTTCGCAACAAGCGTGCTCATTGCCATAGCCAGTGGCGCCGTGTACGGCACCTCCACTAACCTCTTTGTGTTGTTCACCATTAAATCCTCCACCTTCTTCATTGTAATAATCCTCATTCTTTCAATTCCCCCTTGCATGGTGGGATAATTCACATGATCATCCTTTGTTTGTTGCATGTTTTGATGAGTCTTACAAACTAAGTATGTGTTTCTGGGTCGTCTCAGAGATAGTCTGATGGTGGCTACTGAAGGGGACCAATATAGAGGCATAGAGCATTATAAGGTTATGCAAATTGTTGTGTTTAATTTACCACTTTATCACATGTCTTCTATTCTTATTCATTTTTTTTGTTGTTATACGTGTTGTTCTCTAAATGTTTGAACTATTATGTGGCTCGTCCCTTACATCCCAAGTGCTTATGTACTATGTATGACTCGTGGCACAACCGTGCAAAGACACTACTCTGAATGAAATGACGTGCTATTCCGTTATTTAATTTTTCATCAAGTTCAAGATTATTTATTATAAAAGTTAATTGTGGTTGAATTGAGGGCCTAAATATATCAATTTTTCATAATATCTCTGCATTTATTATTCGTATCCAGTCTTATTATTTGTCTAAAATGAAAATTGAGATAAATACTCTAAGCATGTATATGTAACATTTTTTTAAATAATATCATGTAACTTTTAATTTATATGATTATATAGTTTACTTAATTTCTTTAATCTTTCATTATTAGTTAATTATGTCTTATATTAATAAGAGAGAATTATTCAGAGGTTCAATGGAAAAAATATACTTAAGATAAGGTCCTATGAATAGTAATCAGCAGGCAAAAAGTTGTTATTGTTATGCCACAATTGTTATTTATAACTCTATATGACCTCATATTAATTACGTTCCTTCTAAATAGCTATGAATATTTTTTTCCCTGTTAATTATAAGAGGTTCTACCGTGCAAGTATGGAAACTTCCAATTTTCATTAGGTCCAAAGAGAGTGAAGTTCATCAGTATACAGTCAAAAAGAAAGAAATAAATTGAAAAGAAATCGATTATCATCAATTTATCATAAACAAGCCTTTTGATCACAATTTTTAGCCCACCCAGGAGAATTCATTATTTGAAGCTTTAGTTGAACGACAAACTATCATCCTACTTGAAGCATATATTAGCCTAAAAGACCCATAGTCTCTTAACATGTCCGGCAAATGAGCACATTTAGAGGAAAAAAAGAGAATACGTACCATGAATGTCCGAGAATACTTTACCTACTATCAAGATATCCATGATAGTTATTGTTTGATAGGTTCAAGTATCGTTATATCCTTTTCAAGGTACAATTCATTCAAACACAAAATATGGATGTATCTTCCATTGAAGATTCAAATATTAGCTTGTCTCATTGGAAGCGCTAGCTCTAGACCCAATCGATTAGGCCTAAATATCCATGACCATTGAATTGAAATTTACAATGTAGGAGGGAGAGCAGTTTCCAAACAAGAACCAAGAATGGGCCTTGTCAAGGGAAGAGGCCCATTAAATATTGGCCCATATAAAGCCTCTTGTGCTTTGAGGAGACTCAATAAGACTATTGGGATTTGGGGGTCCCTGTGAGTATTTTGGGTGTACAATCAAATTCAAATGTAAATCCCGTGACACACATAAATGCTCATTCTCTTCACTCCCATTTATAACCATTCTCCTCATTCCCGTGATCACATAAATTTAATTTCCTTCTTTACTCCCTACACCCACCTCAACTCGTACCACTTATTTCCCACCTCACTCTTCACCTCTCTATTTAAAAACCCAAAGCCCACTGTCCATTTCTACTAAATTCCAAAATGACAATTCTCTATCTTTCCCTCCCACTATTCCATCTCCTAACTCTCATGTTTTCCCCCCACATTGCTCTCTCATTCACTACCATCATGTCAGATTCCAACGTCCCTTCCTCACTAGTAGACGGTCCTCAAACCGGTTTCTCCATGAAGCATGATGTCGCGGCCCGAACCGACTCCCACGAGCAAGAAGCGGTCTACGACATCATGCGGGCCACCGGCAACGATTGGGCCACCGACATCCCCGACGTGTGCCGTGGCCGGTGGCATGGCATAGAGTGCATGCCCGATAAGGACAATGTGTACCATGTTGTGTCACTTTCCTTTGGTGCACTATCAGATGATACCGCTTTCCCAACATGTGACCCAGCCCGGTCTTATATTTCCCGGGCCGTTACCAAATTGCCCCATCTTAAGACCCTTTTCTTTTACCGTTGCTTTACTTACAATCCTCAGCCCATCCCATCGTTCTTGGGCCAGCTGGGCCCAACATTGCAAACATTGGTCCTTAGAGAAAACGGCCATGTGGGTCCCATTCCTCACGAACTTGGTAATCTCACCCATTTGAGAGTTTTGGACTTTCACAACAACCACCTCAACGGTTCAATACCGTTATCCTTGAACCGGATCACCGGCTTGAGGTCGCTCGACTTGAGTGGTAACAAACTAACCGGGCCCATTCCCGGTTTAAAATTTCCAGTCTTAAGCATACTTGACTTGGGCCAGAATCTTCTCACCGGCCCAATACCACCCACCCTTGGAACCTGCCTTCCTCTCCTTGAATTAGATCTCAGCCGCAACCATCTTAGTGGGCCAGTGCCAGAGAAAATTGACGGACTGAAATCGCTCATGCTACTGGACTTGAGCTATAATAATCTCTCAGGCCCATTTCCAAAATCACTCAAAAGTCTTAGTTCCTTACAAGCCCTGATTCTGAAAGGAAACCCAATGGGCCCAGGCCCAACAACAATACCCAATGATGGTTTCACAGGTATGACAGAACTTATGACCCTAGTATTATCCAACATGAATTTGCATGGCCCAATACCAGACTCATTGGCCCAATTACAAAACCTTCGCGTTGTTCATCTAGATGGGAATTCCTTAAACGGGTCAGTTCCAAAAAGCTTCATGGGCCTCAAGAACCTAAGTGAACTGAGACTGAATGACAATAAGCTAAGTGGGTCAGTGCCATTTAGTAGAGAAATGGTTTGGAGGATGAAAAAGAAGCTGAAACTTTATAATAACTCAGGGCTGTGTTATTATGCTGATAAAAGAAGTGGGTTTAGAGATAGTGAAGATTCTACATTTAGTAAATATGGTATTAAATTGTGTGATGGTGATGAGAGCTCTAATAATGGCGGGTCAGAAGGATCAGTGAGCGTAGTTCAACATTTTTCAGTGAGTCATCAAATTCAAAAATCTGAGCTAGCCACTTCAAATGTTGTTTCATCGGATGGTAATGTTCTTATGGGTGTAGTTACAGTTACAAGGTTGTTGATGGGTCTGACTTGTTTACTTTTTTTAAATTTCTTTGATTTTATTGTAAGCAATCATTTAATATAAGATTGTATGTATGTATGTATCTAGGTACGTATCACGAGTTTGTAGAAGAATATATATATGTTACTGGTTTTCTGGTAAAGTTTGACTTTTGTGTGGTGCGCGCTAGAAATGTGGAGGGTATTTTGTGTTAGAGAAAGGTGGGATTAAAAGTAATTGTAAAGTGATTAAGATTGAATGGGAAAGTATTAATATATATGTTAGGGGTACGTCAATAAGCATCCAATATGGGACCACCTCGCTCGCAGCATATGTCCTCTGAATTAATATGAAGCTATAATATTCAACTACTTGAGTTGGCTTTCATTTACCAATACTTAATACTCCCTCCATTCGAGCTAGATGATTTTTTTGAAAAATCCTAGAAAATGCAAAAAAATAAGTTAATTATAAATTGATTTATCTAATTTTTTCTCTTATAGTTTATTTTACCTATAAGCTAATCGAAAATCTAAAAAGATATCAAATATGTCATCATTTAATAACCTATTTCGCAACTTTAATCTTTCCAAAAAAAAAGTTATCTAGGTCTTATATTTAGGAACGGAGGAGGGAGTACATTGTTAGGTAGGAAATAATGCTAAAAGATTTTTCTCTCAGTTTTCTATCATGAGGCACTTTTTCAGGAAGGATGGGTGATACTTATTGTCCGTCGTTAATTGGGAGTATATTAGCATGATGAAAGTAATTAACTAATTAAGGCCACTAACCTTACAAGTTACAAGATGTAACTCATTTAATATGATCCTAGAATTTCTAACAACATCAAGTTAATGGGTTAGAACCAAGAGCTACATATATATATATATATATATATATATATATATATATATATATATATATGACATAGAAGTCATTGGACCTTTGATAATCTTTGTTAACTTAATTGTCATTTAGATAATAGATTTTTTTTTGTCGAAATTTAGTTAATGGAGTTGACTTTTAAGTTCCTTAATGGTTGAAACAAATTTCAATCTATAATTTTCAAATTTATAACATTTAATATTTTGAAACTTGCGTATTTTAGTTAATGTAAATTAGGTCAGATTTCTCAATTTCTCAATGTGTGTATATGATTCAAATACATAGTACCATCAATTATTTATTTATCATCACTCTTGATTTTGAAATAAAAATTTATGTTTCTCCTTTTTTTTACTTGAAAGCCAATTATTTCTAGGATTCTTTTTTTGTTGGCCAGTTTTTTAGGATTCTTTTTAGAACTAGCAAACTTATTAAGAATGAATCAACTTAGTCGAATAATGACAATTAACTAAAACTTGGGTTCAACAGAATTACCAGCCTTTTGTTTGGCTTTTCTGGGTGGGTATGTTACATGCATATTGGTTGTAGGTTTGTGATATCTATCTCTAGTATTTTCACACTAATAACTTAAATTATGAGTTATATGATAAGATGTAATATGCTTTTCTTAAATATTCTAAGATACTCCAATATACATATATTATTCTTATCTTTCACTAATTTAATTAGGTGCTATCTTCAATATATTCTCTTTTTTCCTTTTATTAATTAAATGAATAAGATAGATAGACAGACAAGGGAACAATAAGAAAATAAAATAATATTGTTCTACGTTTCACTGAAATTGAAAATAATTTTCATAATCTGCATTTAAAAAATATGGATTCTTTTTTGAACTGAAAAAAAAAATATGGATTCGGCAGATATAATATAATGAGGGAATTAAATAAGGGTGAAAAATATATTATGATAGGTGGCTTATAAGTTACTATCACTTTTTTTTTTGGCCGAGATTATAAGTTACTATCACTTAAATTAGGAAGGATGGTTGATACTTATTGTAAGCATTTAATTTGGGGGGGGGGGGGGGTATTACATACATACATATTTATTTTGAGAAGACAGATGAAAGTAAATAAATTAGCTAATTAAAACACGTGTTACACAATCTCTGTAAATATTTTTGCATGACATTACATTTTATAATAGTGTTTAAGTCAGAGAAATTAATTTGAAGATAAATAATATATTTAAGATCAAAATTAGTTTTATTTATAAAAATCTTTTATATTTAAGATCAAAATTTACTTCTTATATTTAAGATCAAATTGGTTATAAGTTCATGATATCTATCTCTAATATGTTCACACTAATAACATAAATTATAAGTTATATGTTACAATAAGATGTAATAATATTTTCCTACTGATATATTCTATAATATATATAATTCTTAACTTCCACTAATTTAATTTAGTGCCTAACTCAATGTATTTTCTTTTATCCTTTTTTTATTTAAATGGAGATAGATGGACCAAGGGTAAAATAAGAAAATAACATAGTTCTACGTTTAATTGAAATTGATAATAAATTTTCTAAATTGCATTTTAAAAAATTGATTCCGCAGAGATAATGAGGGAATTAAAATAAGGGTAAAAAATATATTATGATAGGTGGCAGCTAGCCAATGGAGATTATAGAATAAAGAACAGCTCATTATTTGTTTAGAATCTGTCTTTTAAGGGTTGAGGGACAAGCGTTTGAAGTCTTTTCTGACATCAATGATTGACAAGTTGATGATGCTAAGAACACCTAATTAATTAATAATTGAATGAATTTTTTTTATCAGAACTAATAATTGAATTTAATTAACAACATACTCTACGTATATATTGAATATAATATACAAATATACAATATTCCTATTATGCTGGTACCAACATCCTTGCCCACCAAAACAGGTTCCTTAACAATTCAATTAATGTTTTAATCAAATCATAATCATCAGTCAATATATTGTACTTCTTCCAGATTATCAGGTGCTAATAAGACTTATATATTTTGCCAAGAACTACGCTTTGCCCATGCATATTAAAAAAAAAAAGAACTACGCTTTGCCCAAATTAAATCAGGGAAAAAGTTCAGATCATCATACATACATTTGTGTCTTGATTAATAATCTAAGACTCTTCTACCATCAATCAACTCCGGTAAAAAATATCAATCAATTTGTAAAAATATATCTAATTTAGATTGTGACCCGAGCAAAATATTTTATAACTACATTTTTTACAATCAAGTTCTATATATAAGTAAGAAAATTGAGTATTTTTTTTATATTTCATCTGCAAATCAAACTTCAACACACACGCATACGTGTTTTTGTGTGTATATCAAATACCTTAATTTTTTTTATAGATGGCTAGGATGCATATACATTTTACCAAAAGAACAAAAGAAGTATATTTTATTTTTTTGGATTTAGATTTCCTACTCCTACACAAACGCATATAACGCATTTGCAGTTTGACTCAACTAATTATCAAACACCTTGAATCTTATTAATTATTTATAAGTGAGTGGTTAAGAGTCTGACCTTACATGTACGTGAGCTTATTTGGTTAGATAAAGATGATAAGAAATTATTGTTCAAGAAAGTTATTGTTTTATTGAATGATATGTATAAGTGTACAATGTACTCTAAAGATTTAAGTGATATATGCGTGTGTAGTAGTTGCCAAGGGGAAAAATATCCAAGGGGATGAAAGGCAGTGAACAACCAAACAACAAAGGAAGGTGTAGCACATGCTATGCATGCTCTGTCTTTGCAGTCTCAAGGAAACATACATGCACTGGACAAAAGAACTAGCCATCCACAAAACTTACCCATTTAGCTCATTTAAGAATTAATTGGAATATTTGTTGTCGCTGCCAAGTTTATGCCTGTCTCTTCTCGATAATATAAATCTATAAACTCAATTCCAATGATTTTGCGTGCTCAGTAACTAGAATACCCCTGTCGGCAGTTATAAAATAAACTAATTTATTTTAAGGCATGGAGATTATATTCTAATAGGAAGTCCGAAATAAAATAGTTAAAAATGAGCGAAACTGCTCTAGTTGCTTAAAGAAAAGTCAATATTAACACTAATTTTTTACCATTAGTACCAGTCTCTTAGTAGTTAAAGTGACATTATCGATTTTCTTAATAGACGACTTTTTTTAAAAAAAAAAACTTTTGGATGTTTAATTTTACGAGCACCGAGAGGCCTGCGGGTAAAAATGACACTTAATCTGCTATATTAATTTGTAGCGAACCCGTAGAAACAGACAAAGTCTTGATTGCCAGAATCTGATTCAATACATATATAGGAGTATTTGATAATGATAAGGTAACAAATTAGTCAGAGCCATCAGACATAAGGCAAACATGTGTGTGTGCAGTGTGTGTGTGATACAATAATATATGTAACTCGGGGTAGTACTATATTGGGCATAAACATTAATACAATACAATACATCATGCCATGTGAAATTCCACATTAAGGTCTTTTTCTTTTTAATGCAAACATTAAGGTCTTTTTCTACCTGGAAGAAAAAAAATGCATTTCTTTTATTTGGCAATAGAAAGAAATGTTTATAAATAGGTAGTTGGTCCTTGTTCGAATTAGTTTGTGAGGTCAATTTTTATAAGAAATGGAATTCAAATCCTAGAAAGTGTTTTCAACTTCTGATTACCTATGTGATATCACCTCCTATCTTTCAATTTTAAGTTAGTCTATTGTCAATAGATGTCGAATTAATTATAGACTTTTGAAATAAAGTGTAAAAATGCTCATGTAATTGTCATGAAGGTGTAAAAATATACATGTACAATTTTTTCAAGCAAAACTACCCATGAAATTTTGAAAGTGGCGCAAAAGTGATCATCCCGTTAAATAAAGTAACTTATGTTTGTTATTTTAGGGTTAAAGTGCAAAAATGGTCATGTAATTGCCATGAAGGTGCAAAATACCCATGTAAAATTCTTTTAGAGCAAAATTACTCATGAAATTTTAAAAGTGGGGCAAAAGTGTCCAGCCCATTAATTAATGTAACGTTTGTCATATTATATTGGACCACATTCTCCTTCCTCTTCTTCCCACCCACCAAATCTCAATTCTCCCGTGACCTATCATCAACACACCAAATCCCACCCACGAATCATCCCAAGCAACAGTAATTTTCGCCTTACCCCCTTCGTCCGAAATCTGGTCTCACACTTCAAAAAACAACGATGACTTCCCCTCCAAAGTCCTCAACTTTTTACAGGTCATTATATATTAATATTCCCCTTGCATACACTAATACTAGTTCACTATTCTATCGTCTTATTTTTACATTTTATGTGTTGTGACTTCATGTTTGAAATTTTAATTTCTTGGAACAGTAGTAGCAGAGGAGATGGAGAAGTCAAGCAAAAGGCACAGAAAGAACGTATATAGAGGAATTCGACAACAACCATGGGAAAATGGGCAGCTAAGATTCGTGCTTGAGGAAAATGAAGGTGTTTCTATTGAAGTTCGTCATGGGACCCACTAACAACAAATATGAACTTGGAGTCGGGTTATGATCTGAGAAAGGTCCATGTGATGGCCAAGCGGCTACACCAAAAAAATGATGTTGAGAACGTGGGAAGTCGGAGATGAAGTCGAAGATGATAGGTTAAAGAATTGATATTTGGTGGGTGGGAAGAGGAAAGAGAGTGGAGGCCAATATAATATGACAAACGGAATTTACATTATCTAACAAGATGAACATTTTTGCCCTACTTTTAAAATTTCATTGGTAGTTTTGCTCAAAAAAAAAATATATAGGTATTTTTACACCTTTTTGACAATTACATGAGTGTTTTTACATTTTAGCCCTAAAATGACAAACGAAAGTTACATTATTTAACGGGATGAACACCTTTACCCCAATTTTGAAATTTCATAGGGTAATTGTGCGCTAAAAAATTTTATATGAGTATTTTTGCACTTTTATGACAATTGCTTAGATATTTTTGCACTTTAACAGTAGACCTTTTTTTTTAAGTTTTAAAATTGCAAACCGTGTTTGTTGGAAAAAAAATTGAAGTTTGAGGCCAAACATAAAAATAATAGCAATAGCAATAATCATAAAAAGTCTGAAATCACATATTATTATATTATTACCTCATTGGCACAAAAAAACAATATTATATCACCCATTGCAAAACAAAACATTATTATATTACCTCATTCTCAATTTGTCTTCTCAAAGAAAAAAAGAAAAGAAAAAGAAAATGGACCCCACGTAAGTAGTTTGTGAAAAAATGTGAACAGCTGGACTTTAAACGCTTGACAAATAAGAACTTGAGAAGAAGAAAAACAAAACACAACACAAAACTTAGCTTACACATCTCTTCTCTTCTCTTCATCACCAAAAAGGAAATAAAAAATAAAGCAAACGTTAGCTTACACTTACACTCTTTTTATGTTTTTTTGGAAGTTTCCTATTTTCTGAGCGCCAACGTTAGCTTGAAGAGAGAGACATCATCAAAGTCTTACGTTTGGCATCTTTTTTTGTGAATGATTCTTCTTTCTTCTTCACTTTGAAAAAAAAACAGCTTTCCAGAGTGATGAACAATAAGAGAATCTGATTTTGATTTCTGGGTCAATCTCAAAATTTGATTTTTATTCACTTCCTGGGTTTGACTTAGTGTTTTAGAGGCTTTGGAGAAGAAGGGTATTATGGCTTTTTGCCCAATCTTTTGCTTTGGAAAGCGTTCAGATCGGTACGTTAATCATACAATAGCCTCTTGTTATTCACTACTCTTTTTATCTCTTTTATTTGCTTAATTCTTATTTTTTTTTTGAGGAAATATATGTGATGTGGCATTAAAGGTTTTAGAGTGTGGATTTCTCATGTTCTTCTAGGGATGATCAAATGAAAAGTAACCCACTAGGCTAGTTTGGTAGTTTTTAGTGTTTATATTTAAATTGAGAGAATAGGAATTTTTGGGTGTGATTGTATGGTTGTTTTAGGTGGACATATTTGAAGTTGTTTTTTTGATGGGGTTTTAGGCTTGTTTGTGTTTTTATCTTGTAATGGAAATTGATGTTAAGAGTGTTTAAACATGCAGGAAAGGACGAGGGAAGGCAGAACCAACATGGAGAGTGTTTTCCTTAAAGGAGTTACACTCAGCTACAAATAATTTCAATTATGATAATAAGCTTGGAGAAGGGGGATTTGGTAGTGTTTATTGGGGCCAGCTTTGGGATGGATCACAAGTAAGGAGATACTTACTCTCTTGTTTTTATGATGTTATTTTAACCCAAGAGTGATCAGTCTAGTATGGTTTTATATGTGGCGTGATGATCTAGAGCTGCCTTTACATGCTTTTGATGGATGATTGTTTTCATTTAGTTATATTTTTCTCTGCTCATGGCGAGATTTTAATGGTCGAATATGATTCCGAACACATTCTGTCTGATCATGATTATTTACATTAATGAAGCATTCTTGTTTTTCTCTTGGCGTCTTTAATAGCGGAAGGGTTTTATCATAAAAGCATCACCTCGCGTGACAAAAGTCATTTGTGAAGGACATTGGTAGAGATGATGGCTCAATTGATATCTCTAATGGTTGTCTGAGTCCGCTTTGATATGTTTTAGTCATTTGCACAAATTTTCCTTGGTTTTACATGATGCTGTTATGGTAGTTTTTCCAAGAAAAGCAATAATTGTGGAGGCACAGTGTGGATACAGAAAAATTGATTGTTCATGAGTTTTTTAGTCACATGCTATGAAGCACAAACATTCACTTAAAGTATCCATGTGATCAGTATCACACTCCAAATAAGTGTAATGTCTCATACTTTGTGGTTAACATGTTTTAACTGGCTGTCAGCAAATAGTCATATGAGTAGATGTTTGATCTCTTAATTAGAGCCATTTTTGGGATCCTCCTCACAGGGGAGTGTTTCCTGCACTTGTAGACATTTTTTTTATCAAATGTTTCAGGTGTGGCTAAATTTATGATACATTGGTTTTTAGTGAATGGTTGTGGAAATGGAGCAGTTTAAATCAAATATGCTTAATAGTATTGTATGCAAAACGTTTATTTTCCTTTCAAAAATCTCTTCTGGCCGGATGCTAGTAATTTTTTTATCACCATAAAGTAGACTATTTAGAATGCATACTCATGCAGATTGCAGTGAAAAGATTGAAAGTTTGGAGCAACAAAGCAGATATGGAATTCGCTGTTGAAGTTGAGATATTGGCTAGAGTTCGACACAAGAATCTTCTTAGTCTACGGGGCTATTGTGCTGAAGGACAGGAACGGTTAATTGTGTATGACTATATGCCGAATTTGAGCTTACTCTCTCATCTACATGGACAGCACTCGGCAGAATGCCATCTGGATTGGAGCAGACGGATGAGTATTGCAATCGAATCAGCAGAGGGAATCACGTAAGTAATGATCTGTCCATTTCTTTTTTTTGCATTTAAGTACTGATTTGTCTATTTCTTTTTCTTTTTGCTCCGGTCACTTCTCATATGTCAATCATATAATGCATTTCTTTCAGATATCTCCATCACCAGGCAACCCCACACATCATCCACAGAGATATTAAAGCAAGCAACGTGTTGTTGGATGCAGATTTCCGGGCTCAGGTTGCAGATTTTGGTTTTGCTAAGTTGATTCCTGAGGGGGCGATACATGTGACTACGAGGGTTAAGGGCACACTTGGCTATCTTGCACCTGAGTATGCCATGTTAGGTAAAGCATCCGAGAGTTGCGATGTATACAGTTTTGGAATTCTTTTGCTGGAACTTGCAAGTGGCAGGAAACCAATTGAAAAACTAAGTGCAACAGTGAAGCGGCCAATAACTGATTGGGCACTGCCATTGGTTTTTGAGAAGAAATTTAGTGAAATTGCTGATCCAAAACTAAATGGTAACTATGTGGAGGAAGAGCTTAAAAGGGTTGTTTATGTTGCACTTGTTTGTGCTCAGAATCAGCCTGATAAGAGACCCAACATGCTGGAAGTGGTAGAGCTTTTGAAAGGAGAATCTAAAGTTAAGTTTTCTCAACTAGAAAACCATGAACTTTTTAGAAGTTCTCAACCTGCTGATTCCAATGAGGACAGCATACAAGCTGCTGAAGATAATTCAGACTTTATATCAGCAAAAGACGAATCAAAATCTGAGTTGAAGGAGAGCCCTGAGCCATAGATTGTACAAAAATGCTGAAAACTGGAACAAGTGAAGGTTGTGTTGTTTCCACTAATTTCAGCTTGTTATTATTGCATGGCCAATACCACTTTAATTGGATGTCAAGGAAATCTTAAACATTGTCAATATGAAAGTTTGGTTTTGAGTTTTTGGGGTTTGTGTGCATTAGTTTTGATGTTTAGAGCAGCCGATGTTTGTGCATTGTTTCATTTTCTATCTTTCTGGTTACTAGTTTATGGTTTTACTTGGTCTTGCAGCCTTGCTGTTTCATTTAATTTGACAGTCATATGAGAAATTGTTGAAATCCCTTCAAAAGGTGAATAGTTTGTAAATCTATATTGTGCCTTCTTCATGTACATTACAATGTACCTTTAAAGGCTTCATGTATGAGATGGAAACTTTGTATAGAAAGTTGTTTCTTCATCCGTCCAAATGCCCTCAGCAAATTTTAGTTTCCATTTTAATTCAGGAGACGATAGGAAAATTTTAAGATATCACTCGTGTGGGATCTTACGATAAAAGACGTAAATTCATTCATTTTATGTAAAATATTTTTCCTTAATCTACTTTACCTAATTTACTGTCAAAGAAATTTAGAGATGTGTCATCATTCTTGTAAGGAAATGGTTCACCTAATTCTGTTATTTTACCCAATATAATTAATTTATATATAGGACGGGAGTATTATTCATAGTTTGACCTTATCGGCTGTGAACCGTATTAATGTACATTGAAGCAAATCTTGAGTCCATAATAATTTACTCTTCGAAAGATGAAATTTACATCAAGCAACTGTTTTTTAAGCCCATTAACTTCAGTCAATTGGATAACGTAAGCTTGCAAAGCACAAAGTCGTACGCAAAACGAAACCCAAAACTTGACAACAAAACTGCAAAAGCAGACAAGGCTCAACAAGAATTTAACTTGACTGGTAATTTTGTGACATATTTACATTGCCTCTTAATAGCGTTTTGAACAACCAAGACTATCAGTAAATATTACAACATAATATAAAATTACAGGTCAAAAATTACAAAAAAAGGAGGGGAAAAAAGGGTTTTCAAGTAAATGTATCCTCACGATCTCCTTCAGCAATTGTTTCCCCTTCCTCCATGTTGCTGAACTCTAAGAAATGAGTTGGTCTGTGATCTTCATGGTAATACTCTCGAGGTGTCCCCAACTTCACTCCATACTTCATGCCAGATGCGTGTCTCACCCCCATGAAATTGTAATTCCATGGCCCATTATCAGGAACCTAAGAAATAAAAACCAGAAAACCATCACAATCTGTACTAAAGAAGAGGGGCTGCAACTTACAAGAAACCTTCCGATCAGAGAATGAAAATACATACCATGTAGAAACCATAGAAACGATCGCTGAGGAGCATCTGAACCTTCTCATAGTGAGTAGGAAGGTAACCATGAGGATTGCTTCCGGTATCCTTGTTGATACGTCCCCATTCATACCCGGACGGAGTGAGCTTGTATGCAGTTAATGAACAAGACCCTGGAGTAAAACTGCAAGTCAAGATAATGCACTTCTCTCCATCCCATTGCTTGTTGTTCTCTAGGACCTTAGCATGTGAAGTGAGATCCTGCAATGTTTCACACAGGTGAGATGTTGTATGTCTTAACAATAGCATACTCTCCCAACAAATAAACAAGTTTTTTAAATGGTTGTTTTGTTCTTTCCTAGGCTTATATTTATTTTTCAGTATTATAAGGTGACTATGAAATCTTCGCCTTCAAATTAATATCAAGAGTTAAAAACGAACCTGAGGAGACAACTGCGGAAGTTCATTGGGTTGAGTATGCATCCATCCCAAAGGCTCCAAATCATTCAAGAAGTCATGCTCCGGAAGAGCAGATGGGAGGTGGACTTGTTGATGCGTCCCCACTGAGGTGGCATCACAATGCAACGGATCTCTTTAACCTGTGGGTTGTCTGGAGGGCTTATACCATACAGGTAGCCGGAAATTTGTGTTCGAAGATCAGCTATGCAGATAAACTTCTTCAAGATGTTCTTGGGCATGATATAGGTGTAACCAGTTTCCTGCACAACGTCTCAAATATATCAGTATATGATGAGAATCATAATACAATTGACAAAATGACAAAATGAAATAGGAGATCAAAGCTGACCTTTATATCCTCAGAGTTCACATAAATGTGATTAACACGAAGATACAGATTTGTTGCTGAAATTGCTCTGACACGCCAGTCAGTCTTTGAACCAAATGCAGCCTGCTCATAAGGACTAGTGGTGGTGACAATAAGCTCATCACCATGAACATTTGTTGTCCTTGTTGTTACAGCTGTCAGTTGACTGGCTTCTTTAGCCTGCAAAAAAATTCAAGTCAAGTAAATAACAAGACTACGGTTGGATGAATTATCTTAAATATAATATTTAGGAAGAAGCAAGAATAATCAAGACTTATGATAAAAAAAAGAAATAATCAAGACCTGTTTTTCAATCTCTGCAATCTGTTGCCGCTGTTGAGAAGGTGGAGTAATCTCAGCTCCAAGTATAATGTCACGAATCTCAGACTGAGTCAAGGCAGATGTATTCACATTGTTCTTCTTGGCATAATCTGAGAGTATGAGATCTCTCAAAGCAACCTCCACCTGCCACACATTCAGTACAGGTTATGTTAAATAAACAAATAACGAGCTGTAGAATGAATATAATGTTAAGTCTTAAAGATAATTTGTCTACTGAATAACCTAATCAATTGATAGGTCTTAACATTAATGGGTTTTTGCATTAATTGACTATTGGTTTATGCTTTAGACAGCTTGCAATTAAAATTACCAACCCAGGTCTTAGGTTGCTAACTGATGTAGAACAAGAGGGGGGGGGGGGGGGGGACTTCTTGCTACAGTTCATCAATAATCTGACTATTAGACCTAGGATTACTTTGAACCACAAAAATGAATAAGCAAAAACCCAACTTTTAAAACAAAGATACACAGCTAACATGAAACCACTATAACATTAAATATTTTCATTTCTGTTATCCTTTACTAATCTCCACTATCAACTGACAATGGTGGTATGGCAACTATTTCAAAGCATAAAAATACCACTTCTTCCTAGGCATAGATGCCATGCATTAGACTTAGACTGTAAACCCAGGGGCCAAAATTCTGTAACTGTGAAATCAAAATTACCTTCATCCATTGGTCATCATTGAGGGAAGGCCAGATGTGATGTGGTTCAGTAACAATTGTTTTGTCAGGCTTTAGTAACATCTTTGCCTTCTCATTATTTACATGAAGGGCACGGAGAATCAAAATCAACCGGGAGAATGCAGTGTAAGATGAAATACTTTTCAGCCAGTCATCATAAATGTTGAACAAAACCATTTGAGGTTCTGTAGCCTTCAAAATAAGGTCCCCAAATTTCTCAATCTTCAAACATGCTTGGAATGGGAGCTGCAGCTCACTTCCTTTAATTACAATGTTGGGGAAATCCAGAAGATGAACCTCCAAAGGATCCAACATTCCTTTACGAGTAACAATAATTTGCTTAGGCTGCTCTTCCACAGGCAAAGAACGTACAAGAGCAGCAACTTCTTCTGCTGTTTTCCACTTGGCCAGCTGACCAAGACGCTTCTGACCAGCCCAGACACTTGTATGAATAACCTGCATTAAAGTATAAAACATGTCACAATCCAAACAATAATTGTTGGAAAACCCCTCTAAGGAAGGAAGGAAAGGATTGAGAAAAGAACCTTCAGAAACAATTGGCCAGTCCTCGGATTAAAAATGAAGATGGCACCATTGATGGGTTTTGTTGTCAGATTTCCTTCAAAGGTCTTATGGATTGTAACACGATACACATTAGTGTCATCAACAAACCATATAATCTGATTGCTGAATATCTCTCCATAGTTTTGGGATGACAAGTATGGTTCTGTAGGCTCAGAAGAATACAACTGAAGACCCTTCCTTATGCGCTCTCTCAACACATATAATGCAGGATTGGACTGCACATGTACAAGACACAATCAGTAAAGTAATTGGCTTCACAATCAGAAAGTATAAAACATGTTAAAACGTAAACATGGCCACCTAGTTTCAATAAGTAAATTGAGGCAACATTTGGGTAGGGTTCTTGGTTCTAGCCTAGAAAGGATATCAATGAACTAAAATTATGAGTTACAACATAACTTTTTTGGTATGGTTGTACTACCTTCATGATCTTATTCATGGCCTGCTGAAGCAGTGGTTTTGAACCAGGGAACCAGTTGCCAAATGCAGAGTGCAAGTTATATGCCAAATCAAGGCCAATCATCACACCTGCAGGGAAAGCAACAATTAAGCCAACATTGTACTTGACAAGAGAACAAAGTAAAAAGTAACATAACACCTCAAAAGTACCTAGGAGATGGATAGATAGACATATTATCTGTTGTATAGTCCATAAATTTGGCCCGTGTGTACCGCTCAATATCATGGGAGTCATAATCCCCCCATCTAAGCTGTACATCAATCCAGTATTTATTACTTGCCTTCTGATCAAAAATATCCTTAGATTCAGCCACCAAACTAGGCTTTGACATTGGCCATCGATGTGCAGCAAACAAAAGTACGTCTGCACAAGAGCTGTTCATTTTGTAACTTTTCCTTGGATGGATTGTTTCCTTCTGGACAGTCTCAATCTCTAAAGCATCCAGTTCCTGATCCAAAACCTGACACAGATCCATGACAACACTCTCATGGATTTTCTGCCACAAATGGGCTCGGAATATCTGAATAAGTGATATCTTCAAAGTAGGAATCTTCCCGTGCATGAAAATACCAGTCAGATCTAACTGCACTTGGAACCCCACATAAACATTGGCTCGGTTTATGGTTGGTGACCACCACAGAGTAAACCTACGATTAGGTATTTGGTTGAGACCAGATCTCTGAGCATTTGTTAATTTCTTATACTTCATAGATTCCTCAAAGCCCGATGCCTTTTCCCAAAACAGACCTTCCCAAGTTGGAAAGCTAATAGTGAAAAGAAGTAGGTCAGTGAGATAAAGTATTTTCTTCATTAATCAAAGATTATAACTAGCATTTTACTATTTCAATTTTGATTAGTTACCTATATTTTGAATAACATGCTTATTTGTAAGTAGGACGTCTTATTCAAAATGTAACATTACCTAAAATTTTGTACACGACATGCTTTGGAATAAATTTTCTGATTCATCAAGTGGTTAAGCAGTTAATAAATGCAACATTAGACAGTGAGGGAATAAAAAGCTTACTATGTTCCTTTGAATAAAGTATGTTCAAGAATTCCTTCAACACCTCCAAGGGCTTGAATAACATCAGTACGGTAATTGTTCAAGTTCCACAACTTCCCATCATGCCTCTGGTGTGTCCACCAGAAAGGGTTTTGTTTCAGAACCTGGTACTGCTTGAAGTCTGTACGCACCCTCCATCCTTTATCATAAGCCAATGTATGTCTATCCTTTTGGAATAGAGTGTTAATACGTGGTATACCTCTATCCCATGAATCCTATCATATTGGACAAGGAGATACATATTAATGTCTGAAAGACAAGATAAAAATCCATATAAGACAAACAGAAAGCACTCTTGTTTAATAGCCAATGAAAGTTAAAAGACATCCCCCGTCAACGCCTCTACTCCAAAAAAAAACACACACACACATATGGTAACATGATCAGAAACTCACTTCCAGATCTTCAAGGGTCAAACGCCTATTTTGAGCTTGTGCCTCCTGCCTCTTCAATGCATATTCAGCCCAGACACGCTGTGAGTCAATGAATTCACTTTCCCAAGGCTGTCAAATACCAACAATCCAAAAAAAATAGTAAGTTAAAAACAAACAGAAGGATTAAATTGTCACATTTATTGGTTGTGATTTTTGTTGCTTCTTTTATTCTTTTGGAGTGGGGGAGTTCACCTGAATGTATCGATAAAGGTTGGGAATCAATTGGTCCTCTTCATGACTCATTCCACTCCTGAAGTGAGTCACGCCCACATCAGTCTGCTGACTGTATCGGAGATCACTTTGTGGAATCAAAATGTGACCCATGGACAACATTCCAAGTCCTCCAATTTCTTTTGGGGTGTAGAAAATGACAGGAGGGAATCTGATAAAAGCCAGTGCATGGACATTAGCACAAGTGTCATGAACAATAGTTCAGAAAGATAAAAAGTTAGAGATAGGAACTGATTATTTACCTGCTAGGCATCTTTGAATTCAATCCAATCTTAATACGAGTCTGAATCTTATTTTCACATTTGACTAGCAAATCTAACAGTTCTTGAGTGTGTACAGTTGCCTCCCGGAAGTATGTCATAAGACCTGATGAAAGCTTCAGTCAATAAACCAATGACAACTACTACACAGCTCCTAGAGTAAATAAAACAATTCAACTTCACTGACCTATCAAAGCTGTGTTCCATTTATTGACAATTTTTGTGAAAGTAGTCGATCCAGAAGACATGAGAATCTGCCTAACCCTATTCTCAAACACTTTCATGTGCTCATCATCAACTCTTAAAAAGGCAACTGCCGTCCTTTCTTTGGTCTGTTCGTTTTGTAAATTCCAAACACCATCTCTTGTATTGCTGAATGCTTCTTGAGTCATTCGAATTTTAGGGAGTATCCGTACTTCAAATCCACACCTACAGGCCATTAGGAGGTATGAGAAAAGAAATTCTTTTGAATCATGCATCGCCAGCAAAAATGTGGGATATCCAATTTTTCCATCAGGGAAAGATAGAAAATTGCTTGGAACCAATAAAAACTACATGTTCTTTTGATTGTTTTTACTCAGGTTCTGTGCCGAATATTCAATTATTATCCTATCAGATTATACATCTATAGCCAATTCAAAACTTTCATTGCAAACAGAATGCGTGAAGAATTTGACAAAGGCAAATGTTTCAAATAAGAACAAGAAATTCAAAACAAAATGCTGTCATTTTCCAATTTTTGAATCATCAAATACTTATCATCACATAAATAAAAAATACTTACATGCTGAAAAGCAAGTTCGGATTATCCTTGCTGTAAACAGAAACAAAGCTATTCTCCCACTCTAAAGTTGTTATGCTTCGAGGTAGACGATTCTTCATATCCCAGAAGACACTTCTCCCAAGATTGACTGAAAAAGATGCAACAGAAAAAATGTCCAGCATGTTACAACAAAAGCTTTAACCTAAATCACAACCCACTCAAGATAAAAAAAAAGTACCATCATGTTTCATGAGCCTCATTCTTGCATCTCTTGGCCAGCACTTCTTATTGTTGTAGCCCACCATATTCTCATTGTTAGGGTCAGGATGCTCAGTGAGGTAACGCTGTATGAGGTCCCGTGCCTCCTCATGAGTAAAGCGAAATAATATATGAACCCGATCTATGTACCTAGAATAAAGCCTGATAGGATGCCGTGTCTCAACTTTTGTATCCCAGTAAGTAATGAACTCATTAGGCATCTGGGGTGGACCAGCAATTTCACTGGCTCGGGTAAGTCCAAGAAGCAACAAATCTAGCACAAGTCCATAATATTGGACAACAAATGATGCAAACTGCAGACCACGTATAAGGCCATATGAATTCGTATGGCTCATATCTTTGTATGATAAAACAACATTGTTTTTTGCAGTAACATAATCGGCAATATTATGGTCAAGAACCAAACGGAGAAGCCTGCAACAATGAAAGTTAATTTAGAAGGATGGCATTGAATCCTAACCACATATAGGTGATTTACAAAATGCATACCTGTTTAGCATTGTTAAATCAATTTTGTCAAAGAACTTTTCAAACTTAGTCTGCAGCATCACAACACACTGGCCCTCACTGGTATCCCATATACCTTGCAGATTGTTTATACCTTGACACCATTTATAAACCAAAAGTGGAGGTGGTTCTGAATCTGCTGGCTTAATCCAGTTGGGGAAGAGATGACGCTTATCACCTTCATACCATAAATACTGATCAAGATAAGCATCTGTAATCTTCTCTAGAGGCTCTATCTCATACACTGGAATCAAGTAGCTATATAAATCCATAAACTCTATTCCAACCTGACAAAAGAGAAAAATCATGATTAGCTTGAGCAAGATTTCTATTAAACAAATAAGTGAGCTAAATATCCATATCCTGAAGTTAATGAACTTCCAATCAAATATCAGCTTACTTCTTTGAAAGCACGCTGGGTGAGGAGATGACGCTTAATTCTTGATAGAGCCTCATGTGGATTGTCATAAGCTTGTTCAATCAGTCCCAACTCTTCTCTTTGCAGTTGATTCAACCTCACCGCAACACTGTAGGATTCTTTCAACCTCTCAAGAGCAAGAATTAGCAACTTGGTGTCGTGCTTGTACGACAAAGGAGGGAACGGAATGGGAGAGAACTTCCTTGATTCCAACCAATGAACTGTGGTTGTATAGATAGCTACAGCTTCTTCAGGAGTGACATATGGACCATCTTTCAGATAATTGTGCTGCCGCTCCTGTGACAGAAAAATGAACAAGGAATAAATAAAATAATGGTTAAACTTCAAAGATAAACCAACCAAACATTCTGGTATAAAATACCAATATTGAAATTTTGAATAATAAAATGTCATCAAACATTTTGACGACTCAAGAGGAAGACTAAACACACCTGCTCCGCCTTCAGCCATAGTCTTGTCAGCCTTCCAAGATTTTTACGACATACAGTCTTATCAACAGTTGCCCCTCTTCTGATACGTTCCCGATTATAATGGGCAACATTTGTCCACCAGTCAGCTTTAGATTTCACATATCGGAGGATCATATTCTCAATGGGAACTGGAAGACCAGGAACCTACATAATAACAGAGTGTGAAAATCAGCAATAAAGATGTGAACCAAAAAGGAGCTCAAGTATCTTCTCTCTGGCAGCATTTGTAAATCATCTAAAGGACTCAATGTTGCAAAATAAATTTCAATAGTAACTGTACGTGTTTTACAATTCATATGCCAAACAATAATATCTATATCTATCATCATAACAAGCAAAAGAATTCCACTTTTGCTACTCCACTAGCATATTCATTGTCTTTAAAACAAAAAGTAAGTGGTCCTTTACCTTCCAAGGAATATTTGCTTTCCAGCAACGCCAAGCCTCACTCAAATGCTGCAATATAGTCCTGGCCTTATTCTGCTTAATACCCTCTGTCATTCAAAGGGGAGAAATATTACTTAGAGAAACTACATAATCGCAAAAGCCACTTAATGAAAAGAATCTGAAACTCAGGAATAATAAGCGGCACTAAATAATTAAATACCTGGCATGGCATCAAGCACATCATGCATAACTGCTGCTCGAAGCTCTAAGTCAAAGTGACTCTCAACACGCTGCTTAGTAACAGTCTTTGCCACACCTTTCGAATGGCGTCCCTCAAACTGCCGTGCAAGTAAATTGCCCAACCATCTTTCAAGAAGAGGAACAATACCACGAAGAAAGAACAACCAAACTCTCCACATTGGAGCCCAAAATCCACAACCGGGTCCTTTCCCAACAGGCCCAGTGTTAAACCGATAGTAAATCAAGTGCTTCAAGTCTTTACACATTCTAATCTGCCGCATAAGCCTGTACTTGTATCGATACATACCAGTCAACTGACCAACATGAGAAAAAGTATACTGCAAACCATCCGCCAGTTGGAATGCATCCACATTACCAAGACGGAACTGAACATTGGCATCCACCACAAGCTTAGTCAAACGGAGAATTTCACGGCAAAGATGAAAAGCGTTGCCAAATCGTGATTTCTTCCTTTCTTTTGTAGTAAGGGTTTTGACTGGCTTCAGATTGAAATTGTAATCAAGGTGAAGATAATTCAAGTTTTTTCTGTGTATCAAAAGGTTCAACATATTATAACCCTGCCTGCAAACTTGAAGACCTGCTTCAACCCAATCAAGTTCAGTGGTTTGGAAAAACTTGGTTGCTTGAAGTGATCTAAATAAATGCTTCTTTTTCTGAGCCTTGGGAGGTCTATGATGTAGCTCATTCAACACAAAACATTTCAGCAACTTTTGATAACTAACTCGAACCTTAACAGGATACGAAGGTGGACTGTTGAAAACATAGAAAAAAGGTCAATCTTCATAATACGAAAAAATATGGTCAATATGAAAAAAACAGGTCAGCCCAATTCTAATCCCCACTTGGTGAGGGTGCTAGTGCTTAAGCAAATTAAAGACTGGTCAAGAAGCATTTGAGGAGGGAGGTCAATACTTACCAATGCTCCTTAAACCATTCGGACACAAGCGGGATATCTTCAGCACGTCGCGTGCGGCCAGATCTCATGTTAAAAGGACGGGGAGCAAATAGTAGGAGATACCAGCAGCAGTAGTATCTGTGTAAAGCTGTGTATCTTTAAGCAAAGGTTCCACAC